>CAWUFW010015038.1:0-381910 GCA_963921515.1 Calotriton arnoldi | reverse complement strand
GCTAGGCTGGGGTTCTGATTAGCAGGGCCCCAGCCAGACTAAGGTCGAAAAACAGTGAAGCATCAGCAAAAAGTGGGGGTACCCATGTGAAGCAGATCCTACTCTCCTACACAGTGTGCCATAGCTACCAGGGGGTTGATCTCAAGTTAATTTAGTGACTTTGAGGGTTCATTCTGACAAGAAGTGTTATTGTTCCTTGAGATGGGCAGTCGCCCACCCCAAATAATAATCCACTTTATCAAAAGGGGCTTGAAATGTTTCCTGTTGTGATTGTCAGCACATTCCATGAGCACATAGAGAGGTCTCCAAAATAGATTAGAGATTCTTTTTTTTTTTTAAACCCATTAGTTCAACAGGAATCATCACCTATTTCTAACACTAAATTCCATCAGTATTGCAATAAACTACATTGAAAAGAAAAATAATTCATCATAATGCCACTGGTTTATTAAATGCTGATATAAATGTAATTCATCCTTGACTGTCTGTAGAACTTCATGAAATATTTGGGTTTAATCTTTATTTTGTCAGTAGCTTCTAAAACAGTTTTCCAACATGATATACTTTAAAATATGGCCATCTGATCAATTTACGGCTGAAATGGCTATTAAAATTCCCCAGTTCCCCAGAAGTCAAATGTGCTTTTAAAGTTTGATGTTCTACCTAATTATGAGAGAATTGACTCCAAATATAAAAGAGGGACAAAAGAATGCAATCACTGAAAGTGTATTCCTTACCTTTGCTTAAATACTTCATTTATGATGTTTTGTTAGTCCTTTCTATCGTTCTCAAAGGTCAACCAATATCCTAAACAAATTCACAATTTAAGCCCTTTCTTCTAGATGCAATAGGTTTTTACACAACTATCAGCTCATATGTAGTTGCTAACAATCAGTGATGTTTTGTTATTTAATATGTTTAAAGTGTGCATTCCGTGTGTTTTGATCTGTTGCTTCCATTGCTGGGGATGTGCAGCAGTGTAATCTCTAGACAAGTTCCAAGCAAGGGTGGGCATAACTTGCATAATTCCATGTAGCATATTCATGCGGAATTACCCTAAAATTGCACAAGATTATGTAGAACCACACGAGAAGAGTAATTCTGCATTGAGTACTTTAGCCACAATGGACGCGAGGATACATTTTGCAATAAGAAATAGCACTGAATGCAACAGAACATGAATAGTGAGTGTGAGTAGCTGCTCGTGCTCACTAAATGCGCACTTGGGGGTAAGAATTTCCCCCAACTTCTTTCTTGGCAAGTTGGCTTTCAGAGGTGTTCAGGGAGGAGGAAACCATGATCGTCTGAGAGTAATTCTGCATTTAAAGCTATTTTCTTAGCAAAAAAATGCCCCTTGACTCCAAAATGGACACAAAGATACGTTTGGAGCTAAGACATAGCACTGAATGCAACTGAGCATGAGTAGCAAGTGGGAGCAGCTGCTCGCACTTGCTAAATGTGCACCTGGAGTTGGGTTTTCCACCAACTTACTCCTGGCATTTGGAACAAAATGCACCCTCGCGTACAAAATGAATGCAAGGATATATTTAGCAGTAAGAAAATAGTGCTAAATTCAACAGAACATAAACAGCAGAATGGAGAGTCACCCATGCTTGCTAAATGTGTTCTTGCGGCAGGATATTTTCCCCCAAATGACTCTTAATTACGCAAGTGGGCATAATTGCACTATTAGCTGTAATTCTACTTCAAAGAGTAGCACTCTGTTTTTTGTCACATAAAATTATAAGAATGATGCTCCAGGAGTGCTGAGACCAGTTCAAGGCATAAATGTGAAATTTCCTGGCAGTTATTGACCAGCAAAATTCTCATTTCTTGATGAGCCAGTTTACAATATTCACGTTTGCTGCAATAGTAAACAATCTAGTTTACTTGTTCAAAGTTATATAAAGTGTACATTGAATGCAGACCAAGCAACACAAATGTTACACAAATTATTCAGACAGCACAACTTCTTAATCTCTACACACACACATTTTTTATTATAAAACCCAAATCAAAATGGATTGACTGTCTCAAAGCATGTTTATTCATCTTATGTTGCATTACAATATGTTTCTGCTAACAGTTGTTGATCTGTCCCACACAGATACCTCTGTATCATCGGCAAATTTATGCTGCAGTCCCGAGAACATGATTAGCAATAGATTTCACAGCCAGCATAGTTTCTTGGCAAGTTGGCTCTATGAAGTACTCAGGGAGGAGGAACCCATAATCGCCCTTGTCACGTAGTTCAAAGCTGTATGAGTACTTGATGCCCTGATCATAGGCCCAGTCACCCGATGAACCAGCAGTGGGATCTAAAATACACAATTAATGAAAACAATATATGACTAGCACTGGAAAACACACTGTATACTCAGAGCAAACACTCATCAAGGCTTTAGAAGTTTAGCAAAATGCCATAGCAAGTCTTGTATTAAGATCATGTCAAGTTTACTCTGCTGTAGATAGTAACTGTTTAGGGTGTGTGAAACTGTAAATTTTGTTTCCCCTCAAAACTTCTGGAAAAGGGCCTCAAATTATGTGAATTGAGATTTGTCTATATCTGGAGTGAAAGTTGAGGCAATACCTTGAGTTAAAAAAACACACAAGATACTGTTAGGACACCAGTTAAAGTGGAAAATGTCCCCCAAGTGGGATGTTTTCTATGCAAACCAGCCTCCTGCATTTGAAAATTATACAATGTATAAGGCAAAGCTGAACGATTTTCACAAAATTTGTGTAAATCAAAAATCACCAGTTTTGCAAATTTTACTGGCATAATAAAATATCACTCAGTCCTTTGGCAGATCCTCTGGCCAGAGCTCTGTTCAAGTGAGATGACCCGTCTCTCTCAAAACCCACTGACACACTTAGGACATGTTTAAAGATTCCTCTATCAACACACCAGTTTTCTCCATATGTATTCAAGACACTTATCCCTATCTGGGCCAGTCACCCACATTGATAGCTCTAATTAGTTCAGCAAGGGCCATGTCTGTGATTGGTTGATTACACTCATATTATGGCTGTTTCAGGGCAAAAACATGGGTATGACAGACATTTTTCTTGCTTGTGTTATGAGTCATGACACACTTGCACATCACTGCAGTCACTGCCAGAAAGGATGGCATCTCAATAAGTAAGGAGTTCTGAACTCCATCAGTTAACTAGGCACTGGATATGTAGCAATACACTTGTAAATAGGATTGGATCTTTGATCTTAAATGTTCTTCCATTAACAGTTGTAAACCTAGGGGTCACTGTATGTCAGAACATTGAGTCTTCAATATTGTGTTGCCATACTTTCAATAACAATGACTGAAATATCAGAAATGTAAGTTTATACTGGTAAGTTCAGATTTACAATTCTTAACACATATATATAGAGTTAAGTATAGTTAGCAATTACTTACCTCTATATAGTTATCTTGTAGATAATTTGGTCACCAATTTTTTTGTCCTACAATATTAAAGGCTCAATATTCAGCAACCCTACTCTGGTAACTTCCTGCTCTATTTCCATCCCTGTGCACAATTATTTTGTGTTTATCAATATATTAATAGGTATCTCCTGCCCACTGGTACACAGTGAAAATCCATCAATGATTGTTTCATACATTGACATCTCTTCACATCCATTAGAAGGCTAGCTGTTCCATATTGGAAAAGTCAACATGTGTCAATGGTTCACAAATGTACACAAGCGCATGTGCTTTTTTTCTACTGGATATATATGTTTTTACATGAGGAAACCCCTCCTCCATCCCCTCATTAAATATGGAAACCTTCCCTTCCCACTCCTAACATGAAAATGCACTTACTCACGATTTTGACAGAAAGAAAAATGCATGTGTTTAACAGATATACCCCATTATAGATGTTTATAGTAGGTCTCTAAGAAATTGGCTACTACTCATTAATTAAGCATGACCGTGGAGCACAGGAAAACAAGGTGTTGCAACGTATGGCTCTCTTTCCTGTCTGCCATGAAATATAATGCAATCTGAAAAAATTGTTAGGCTCCGAAATACAATAACACTTCTGTACAAGCATGACCAATGCACCTCTGATGTTTGAACACTTTCTACAGACCTTGGTTAATATAGTGGATATTTTACTGGCAACAAATCTCATATACTTAGTTAGGAATTAGAAAGATAGGAGCATGGTCTGGTAGATGGCCACTCAGTGTTAGTGCTCAGAGCTGCCTCGTTTGCTGACCAGAACAGGCTAACAAGGCTGGTTTTATGAAGTGGATGTAGAAATTGAAGAAACAGCACATCTAACTGAGAAACAGTAATGTTAGGATTTCACAGGATCAAGGTCATGGCATTTATTCACTAATAAACAAGACCAAAATGGAGATGACTTCTAGGCAAAGATTGCATGTTACAATGATATTGCAATATCGTAAGGTCAAGCATATCTAACCAGACCAACTTTATGTAAAACCAACAAGAAATGTATTCAAAGATATAGTACTCTGTATATCACACTTGATAATAATTCAACTAAGGAATTTCAAAAGATCTTGAATGATATTCATGAGAAAGACCTCAATGCATTGCATAAAAGAAAACAAACTAAGAATTTTCCCTATACTACCAATCTCAAATGACCACGAATGTATGTTACTGAAGATCACATCAATTCACCATTCAGAACTATGTGGTATGTAGTTCTATAGACAAAGCAGCAGGTAATTACATCAATTAATTCTTCCAACCTATAGTACAACAAAGTAAATTGTATGTGAAAGGTACCTTTGATTAGTGGATAAAAATAGCAAACTTTCAAATTGCTGATAGAAGTCAAATCTTCTTACATACAAATGTTTTGAATGCTCTGTATACTTGAATTGTACATCATGGGGGCTTGAAAGACTTAGATTGGGCACGTTTGAAGCATGAGTTGAAAGGAGCTAATAAAGATTTCTTTGTGCTACACTTTTCATTTTATCCTTTATATTTCAAATAGGAGAGCTATTTATACCAATGAGATAGAAACTCATGACTCTGTGGATTAGATTGCAATGCAAATATAGTTATGTCTGAGTTTGAGGATGAACACATTTATGAAACAATGAATGGAAAGAGAAAGTAGTCATTTACCTGTGGTATATTAATGATATTTTTGTCATTTGGAGACGACAACGAGAAATACTAGTACGCAAAATCAACGAGCGTAATACCAAAATTATTGTGTATAATTCAGCGAAAACCTAAGTTCAAAACAAATTGCTTTTTTATGTACTGGTAGAGACTGATGACAGGACTCTGCAAATGAATATATATGGCAAATCCACTGACATTGATAAAAACAGTTTGTTGCTTTATCAAATTTTTCATCCTGAAGATATTGAAAATATCTGCCTTACTCCAAATTAGTCTGACTTAAATTAATAACATCACAGGAAACAACATATGTACATCAGGAATATGAATTTTGCCAAATATTTAATAAAGACAAAGGGGATATTCACAAAGTGTAACATATGATGAAAAATCACATCGCAAGATTCCATGAGTTGAATTAATGCCACCTACCAGAGCAAAAAAGAAAGAGCAGATAATGTGTTTCTAATTATGCTACTGCCAGTAGTAACATCAAAAGGATCATCAATAAAAGTTGTGAAATAGTGATATTTTATCCAGATTCTCAAGGAATGTTTAAAAACAAAACTTTATTTGTATACCTGCAATACAGGAGTATTAAAGAAATAGTTACTGTAGCTAGCCGAAGACTTACAGCAAAAAGTTGGCTTTAAATTGTATTCGCTATAATATTTTATGAGGGGACTACATTTCCCATCCTTACTATGGAAATAAATGTCAACTAAAATGTGTACAATATGTGATACAAATGATTGTGTGTGTGCTTTGACATGTCCTTGTGGAAGAACATATAATAGAAAAACAGAAAAAAATTAAAGTATGATTATCGGAACATAAAAGCAATATATGCAACAGAAATCCAAAATCTTCAGTAGCTACACTTTTGGATCTGTATAGGCTTAGTATTAGTCTACTAAAATTTCAGATCTTGGAAATTGCCTGATCAGATGGTGAACACGACTGTCATAAGGCTTTCTTCCTATAAGAAAATGTATGGATAAAATTATTAGAAAATATGCAACCGCAAGCACTAAATGATAGAGTTGAGATGTTATGCTTTCTATGATATTGTATATTAAAATTTGTAGGTAAAATTTAGACTGTAATTGTTTATATAATTTGATTGGAGTATCACATTAAACTAATTGATTCATCTTTTCACTTTATTTTGACCCCTTTTCACACTTGTATTACAGATCATTGTCAGTTATTGCCTGCAGTTCTATTTATCTCATTTCCATTCCATTTCCATTTATTAACTTTGTTTCGGCCTCTAGGGCCATAAAAGTGCAAACAGTAAAAGCAAATGATATACACTTGTAGTTAAAAATTAGAGTAGCGCACAATCATCTTCTAATGCAGTGATCATCTCAAAAATGAAAAGGACAAAACACACAGTACGTAAAAGTGCAACAGGGATGTGAAATTATATATAATACTATCATCAACGCATTAAAAAGAGAATAAAAACAACCATCCCGGGATAAGTTGCAGTCTAAAAAATTTCAAAAGATACAACTGTAAGACTAAGATGCGGAGCCCAGAGCATGGGGACAGAATTGCTTGACCTACGCGAGTTCAATACATTTGAAATTCCCCCTAGAAGCTACTTTAAACAGGCCAGCCGAATGTGCCACATACAGTTTAGGAATCGAGATACAGCAAAAACAATAGGTGGGTGCGTGTCATACTTTAAAACTCTGTAAGCCTCGATGCTGCGCACAAATCCCAAATTCTTGCATAGTTGGATTAGCCAACGCTTGTGTGGCAGCCGATAAGCAGGACAGAGGAGCAGGACATGCAATTCAGACTCCTCCTTATATTTACATGCAGGACATTCACCCGTTTGATCTTTCACCCATTTGCTGGTGTGCGCTAATAATGGGAGAGTCCCTAATCTGAGTTGCACGTACAATTTCCTGGCCAGTGGGGGTTGAATAAAATCCAGAAAGTTTTCTTTGCTGAATACATCTTTTACTTGCAAAAATTCTGCTGTCAAACGGCCACATGAGGCACTTTCTTGGATAGACACTAGTTTGGCTAATCTATAGCAGTTAACTAGTTCCAGCCTAGAAATCGTGGCACATGATATCTCGGGTGTTCTCCAGAGGTCCGGCTTGCCTAGCTTAAAGGCAAGCTCCCTTATGTGCCACATCCATGGACTTTCCTTGACGGTGCAAATAGATAAGAGCTCAATTAGCTCGGCCCTATAGGCAGACAGCTCTGGGGTCACCCATATCCTCTGCCAGAAAGTTAGAGGTCTCAGGGCAATTTCTTCATCAAGGGGCCTAATGCCCAGGTCCATGCAAAGGGGAATAAGAGGGGTGCTACGGGGTAGGCCTATGAGCTGGCGCATAAAGTTGTTCTCCACCTTCAACAGATTAGTGGTAGGGAGGTGCCCCCACAACTCCACCCCATATAATGTGGCACCCCTTGCTTGCGCTTTGTAAATCTCCACCACAGGGGCGGCTGGTTTGAAAACTGAAGTTCTACATAATTTCATTATACCGCCCACTGTCTGGATTAGACTGAGTCTTGCTTTGTCCAATTGTGGACCCCATTCAAAATGCTCTGACAGGGTAACTCCCAGATAATCAAATATCTTCACTCTTTCCAATAGAATACCATGTAAAGAAGGGTTTGAACGGGTCCTGCGAGGGGGGTTAAAGACCATGCATTTGGTTTTTGTTAGGTTGATCTCTAGCCCTCGTAATTTGCAGAAGTTGGCAAAGCCATCTAGAGTGCGCTGGATACCCATTGGTGTTTTTGAAAGTAGCAGGGTATGTGAGAAGTTGGCCTGGTATATGATGTCCACTAATTATAGTGGGCACCTTGCACCAGTCCAAACAACCCCTTATTGGAGATAGGTTAAAGACAACCTTTATTGAAAGCTATCCTAGTGGTAGCTATGGAGAGCAGCCTTCAGGCTAAGTCTTGAAGGAATGTAAAGCAGCTTGTTTTACCAGTCTATAATCTCTTGAGTGACCAAATGAAAGAGCACCACACCAGGTATATATTCAAAATATATGTATTTATTGCTAAACACACCCCTCTAGTCTCTTTATGAGGCTAGAGTTCGAAGTACACAAGTTATAAGTTATTTAAACACAGTAATAGCACAAATACACGTTTGGGCCCTAGGGGCGTACCAAACCATATACCAATAAAGTGGTATAAGAACCACGACTGAGCTAGACACTAGGCCTAGAGCCTCTAGAAGTGCTTGGACCACAAGGAACCACCCAAGGTAGTGACACAGGGGACCCACGGGGGACGCGTGCAGTGTAAACACACAACCGCGATACGCCGTTAACTTCTATGGAGAAAGTCGCGATCAGGAAATTAAAGAAAAGGGACACTTAAAGAAGGACTTGGAGCAAACCCTTTGAGAACTAGGTCGTTCTAGAGTCTCTACCCACGGGAGCACCGGAGTATTCGTGTTACCTCACCCAGGGAAGCCGGGTGCATAGGTGCCTTTCGGGGTCGGGTTTCGTCGTCGATTTGAATGGCGATCTGCTGCAAAGTGCTGCTGGCGACCAAGTGGAAAGTGTCCGGGTGGATCCAAGAGTGGATCGGAGATCTGAAGAACCTGAAAGCAGAGGGGACAGAGTCTGGGTCACTAGCCAGTGACCAGGAAGGCGATGAGCAGATGCCCACCGATGTCGGATGCTTCAGGTGCGTTGACGGTCATCTTGACTCTTCAGCCACGAGGTCCAGGAGGCGTTGTCGGCGACCAGGAGCAGGATTCGGGCTGGTACATGATGTCTGTCGAGTGCTGAGGCTTCGGCGACCGGATTGGACCCAACAAGCCTTGGCAACGGCAAGTCTTGATGAAAGTGAAGCTCGTCGATGATTCAGACCAGCAAGGTCTGAAGAACTCACCCAGCGAGGGTAAGTGAGGGCAAGCCTGGAGCAACCAGGGAGCCCAAGAAGAAAAGGATTGGCCTTCGTGAAGGGCTACTAGCCAACGGGCTAGTGACCGTGAAGGAGCCTCAAGACATCGCACATGGAGCTGGCTCACAGGACACTCGTGGAGTGGAGGCCAGTGATCTTCGGTGCAGTTGGTGCTGGAGGCTAGGGCTACTCGGAGCCCAAAGCACGACTTCGTGGGAGACCCAGAAGAGGATGCACTTGCAAATGTGCTTGGTGTCCAGGGGTCACGGTTCCACGTTACCCACGACAGCTACGGGCCTCAGCTTTGCTGGGGACTCAGGGCAGCCTCGGGGAAGTCTGGAAATCCACCTCTGGTGATGCGAAGACTTCGGCGTCCGACGGGAGCTTCAGAAATGCAGACCGGACAATTGCTTCTTTGGTGCCTGCCAAGCAGGGGAGTCACTCCTTGACCCCAAGGGAGATTCTTCAGTCCTCTAATCTTGTAGTAGAGCGTCGAAGGTCCAGGATTCAGTGTCAGAGTTTCGTCCAGGGATAATCTAAAGTCCTAAGGACTGGGTTCCTATACTTATACCAAGTTTAGGGGTTGGACTACTCTGTGGCCCCACCTATGGGTGGGTCAGGGCAGAGGGGTGGCTACACCCCTTTCCCTTTGTCCAGTTCGCGCCAAAGCAGGGGCTGGAAGCCCCTGATCCGGTTTGAACTGGGGTATGCACAGGGACACCAAATGTGCCCCCAGTGCAGGACTTCAAAGCACCCAGAGGGTGCTCCCGCCCAGCCCCAATACACATTATCCTGTCTGGGGAGGTGGTCACACCTCCCTGCAACAGGAAACCTATTGTCCAGGCCTCCCCTGCCGGAGTTTCGTCCAGCAGCAGGAGGCCAGACTTGTGTCTGTGGCAGCAGCATCCATTTTGTGATGCCAGGGCTTTAGGAAGAAGTTACCGGGCAAGCCAGAGTTAACATGTCTTTCCCTCTAGAAGGGTGGAATGCTACCCCCGCCGCCAGAATTGGCGGGGGGTAGTATTCCAAGATGTTTGACACCAAACACGACATGTTTTGGTGCAGCCATCCCAAAGTTAGCATTTAACGCGAGGTTATAATGCGCTTAAGAGTATATGGTCAGGCTGCACTACAAACAGCATCAGAGAAGGGTCTCCGACCGCTGCAGAGGGGCCCTGCTCATGCAGGGGCACCCTCTCACATAGGAACCATGCACTCTGCCTTCAGGATTGACAAGGCCTGCCATAGGAGTGACTTATAGGTTTATATGTGTGTATGTATGTAGTGATATAGGTAGCCTATATCACAGTAAGGGGTGCATGCACCACCTTACCCAGGCTGCAGTAGCAGACCTGTGGTGTCAGTTTGGATGGCCTTCCAGGGGTGGCATAATATATGCTGCAGCCCCTGGCAGGCCTCTGAGGTACCTATGCCCTGGGTACATAGTATACCATATACTAGGGACTTATAAGGGCACTCCAGATTCCAATCAGAGATGTGCCTAAGGCACATGGAAACCATTTTAAAGAGGAAGCAGCTAGGCTGGGGTTCTGATTAGCAGGGCCCCAGCCAGACTAAGGTCGAAAAACAGTGAAGCATCAGCAAAAAGTGGGGGTACCCATGTGAAGCAGATCCTACTCTCCTACACAACCCCCCCAAACGTAGGGACATTAAACTAACCTTGACCAGTTGAGTCTTCATGTTCTAAGTGGAAGTACCTAGAGAGTCCATCTGCATTGGCATGGTTACTCCCAGGTCTATGTTCCACTGTGAAGTCCATCCCCTGTAGGGAAATGGACCACCTAAGCAGTTTGGGGTTTTCACCCTTCATTTGTTTTAGCCATAAGAGGGGCTTATGGTCTGTTTGAACAAGGAAGTGAGTACCAAACAAGTATGGCCTCAACTTCTTCAGAGCCCAGACCACAGCAAAGGCCTCCCTCTCAATGGCTGACCAACGTTTCTCTCTAGGGGTCAGCCTTCTGCTAATGAAAGCTACTGGCTGATCCTGACCTTCTACATTCAATTGTGACAGTACAGCCCCTACCCCCAATTCAGATGCATCAGTTTGAACAATGAACTTCTTGGAGTAATCAGGACTCTGTAGAATGGGAGCAGTGCACATGGCCTGCTTCAGGTCATCAAATGCCTTTTGACAGTTAGCTGTCCACTGAACTTTCTTGGGCATTTTCTTAGAAGTTAAGTCATTCAAAGGTGTCACTATTGATCCATACCCTTTGACAAATCTTCTGTAGTACCCAGTCAGGCCTAAAAAGGCTCTCACCTGAGTCTGGGTAGTTGGAGCAGTCCAGTCCATGATGGTCTGAATCTTGCTCTGCAGTGGTTGAACCTGGCCTCCACCCACAAGGTGGCCCAGGTACACAACCTGACTCTGCCCTATCTGGCACTTGGTGGCCTTGATAGTCAGGCCTGCCTTTTGCAGGGCCTGTAAAACATTCCTGAGGTGGACCAGGTGATCCTCCCAGGTGGAGCTAAAGACAGCAATATCATCTAGATATGCTGCACTATAGGCTTCCAGACCTGTGAGGACTGTATTCACCAACCTCTGAAAAGTGGCAGGTGCATTCTTCAGACCAAAGGGCATCACCACAAATTGGTAATGCCCACTAGGGGTTGAGAATGCTGTCTTTGGGCTTTGCAGTCATCAGCTAGTCTGATCTGCCAGTAGCCAGCTGTCAAGTCAAATGTGCTGAGATATTTGGCTGAGGCCAAAGTATCTATGAGCTCATCTGCCCTTGGTATTGGATGGGCATCAGTCCTAGTGACTGCATTGAGACCCCTGTAGTCCACACAAAACCTCATCTCTCTTTTTCCACCACTGGTGTGAGGTTTTGGCACAAGGACCACTGGACTAGCCCAAGGGCTATCTGAGGGTTCAATAACTCCCAAATCCAACATTTTCTGGACTTCAGTCCTGATACAGTCCCTGACATGGTCAGGTTGCCTATAAATCTTATTTTTAATAGGCAGACTGTCCCCAGTGTCCACTTCATGAGTGCACCAGGTAGTCTGACTGGGTGTCAGTGAAAACATGTGTCTAAACTGATTGAGCACCTGTCTGCAATCAGTTTGTTGCTGGGTAGTGAGGCTGCCTGCCAAGGCCACACCATCTACTGACCCATCGTCAGGGTTCTGTGAGAGCAGGTCAGGGAGTGGGTCACTCTCTTCCTCCTGCCCTTCATCAGTAGCCATGAGCAAGCCCATGTCTGCCCTGTCCACATATGGTTTTAACCTGTTGACATGGAGAACCCTGTGGGGACTCCTGGGTGTTCCTAGGTCTACTAAGTAGGTTACCTCACCCTTCTGTTCAACAATAGTGTGGGGTCCACTCCATTTGTCTTGGAGAGCTGCTGGGGCCACTGGCTCCAACACCCACACCTTCTGTCCTGGCTGGTAAACAGTCAGTACAGCCTTTGGTCATGCCAAGCTTTCTGAAGTTCCTGGCTAGCCTCAAGGTTTTTAGTTGCCTTTTTCATATACTCAGCCATCCGGGAGCGGAGACCAAGTACATAGTCCACTATGTCTTGCTTTGGGGGCTTGAGAGGTAACTCCCATCCTTCCTTCACCAAGCACAGTGGACCCCTGACAGGGTGACCAAACAGAAGTTCAAAAGGGCTGTAGCCAACCCCCTTCTGAGGCACCTCCCTGTATGCAAATAAAAGGCAGGGCAAGAGTATGTCCCATCTTCGCCTAAGCTTTTCTGGGAGCCCTTTAATCATGCCCTTCAAGGTTTTGTTGAATCTCTCAACTAAACCATTGCATTGTGGGTGATAGGGTGTGGTGAACTTGTAAGTCACTCCACACTCCTTCCACATTGCTTTTAAGTAACCAGACATGAAGTTTGCACCCCTATCTGATACAACCTCCTTAGGAAAGCCCACTCTTGAGAAAACTCCCAGGAGGGCTCTTGCCACCACAGGTGCTGTAGTGGTCCTAAGGGGAATAGCCTCTGGGTACCTGGTGGCATGATCCACTACCACCAGGATAAACCTGTGCCCAGATGCTGTTTGGGGATCCATGGGACCAACAATATCAATCCCCACTCTTTCAAAGGGCACCCCCACCACAGGTAGTGGTATCAGGGGGGCCTTTGTAGTGCCACCTGCCTTGCCACTGGCCTGGCAGGTTACACAGGAGCGACAAAACTCCTTGGTGTCTTCAGACATGTGGGGCCAGTGAAAGTGAGGGACAATTCTGTCCCAAGTCTTGTTCTGGCCCAGGTGACCTGCCAAGGGAATATCATGGGCTAGGGTCAATAGGAAGCCCCTGAACTTTAGAGGTATAACCAACCTCCTGGTGGCACCAGGCTTGGGGTCTCTACACTCTGAGTACAGGAGTCCATCATCCCAATACACTGTATGGGGACCACTAGCTTTCCCAGCAGCCTCAGCAGCAGCTTGCTGTCTGAGGGGTTCAAGAGAGGGGCAGCTCTGCTGCTCCTGGCTCAGATCTGCCCTGGAAGGTCCCCCTGTCCCCAAGAACTCAACCTGTTCAGGTTCAAGCTCCTCTGGGACAGTTCCTTCCTCAGGACTGAGATCATCTCCCTCAAGAGACTGATCTTCCTTCTGAGCCAAGGGGAAGGCACTGCCTTTACCCTACTACTCCTCCTCTTGGAAGGCACTTGGTCCATTATTCCAGAATCCAAGGCCTGTTCAGTTTTAGACATTTTGGCCTGTGACCTGGTCACAGCAAACACATCTGCAGGGATGCCCAGCATTTCTGCATGAGTCCTGAGCTCCACTTCTGCCCAAGCTGAAGTTTCTAAGTCATTGCCAAGCAAGCATTCAACTGGTAGGTCTGCACTTACCACAACCTTCTTAAGGCCAGTTACCCCTCCCCAGGAGAAGTTAACAACTGCCAGAGTATGGTCTGTTCTGACATTGCTAGCATTGGTCACTTGGTACATCTCACCAAGTATAACTTGCCCAGGATCCACAAGGTCTTGTGTCACCATTGTGACACTTGCCCCTGTGTCCCTAAATGCCAAAGCCTCTCGTCCATTGATTAAAGGCTGTTGTCTGTACTTGCCCAGATTACTGGGACTCACAGAGGAGGTCACATCCATGCCTCCATCACAGACTAACACAGCCTGAGTGAGTTCTCTGACTAGGTCAGAGCCCACTTCAGTACCCAGGGTGAACCCTACTAAACCCTTGGCTGGAGCACTCCCACCAACTGTAACTGTACTAGGGGAACAGGTGCCTTAGGGGCATTGGTGGGGGCTGGACTGGAGTCTTTGGACTTGGTGCAATCACTAGTTCAGTGGGTCTTTTGCTTACAGACCTTGCACCATGGTTTTCTTTGGCCTTTCCCTTTGGTAGTCTGTGAATCCCCGCCTGAAGAAGATTTTTGGGGACCTTGTGAAGACTTCTGGTCTTTACCCTTCTCCCCACCCTTGTCAGAGTTCTTAGAATCTTGCTTCTTAGGGTCACCACCTTGGTTCTGTACCTTCTGCCTCACCCTGGTTCTGACCCATTTGTCTGCCTTCTTTCTCAATTCTTGGGGAGAGGTCAGATCAGAGTCCACCAGGTACTGATGCAACAGCTGATTTTGACAGTTATTAAGAATCTGCTCCCTCATTATCAGATTGTATAATCCTGTGAAGTCACACACCTTACTGCCCATCAACCAGCCTTCCAGAGCCTTAGCAGAACAATCCACATAGTCTACCCAGTCTTGAGTCTGTGCTTTTTGGGTATCTCTGAACTTCAACCTGTACTGTTCAGTGGTTAGGCCAAACCCATCAATAAGAGCACTCTTCAAGACCTTGTAATTATCAGCATCCTCTTCTCTTACAGTGAGGAGCTTATCTCTACCTTTGTCTGCAAAGGAGAGCCACAAAATTGCTGCCCACTGCTCCTGAGGGACCTTCTGTACTTTACAGGCCCTCTCTAAAGCAGTTATCCATTTGTGGATGTCATCCCCACTCTGGTAGGGAGGGACAATCTTGCTCAGGTTCCTATGGTCATAGGACCTTTCCCTATCTCTAGGGACATGGCTGCCACCATGGGACTCTAGTCCCAACTTTCTTCTCTCTCTAAAGAGATCTAGGGACTCCCTGTCTATAGCCAGTTGCTGTTTTCTGATTTCAAGCTGAGCTTCCTCATATTGAACCAGCCTCTTCCTTCTCTCATGAGAGGATTCCCTCCTATGAGAGGAGGCAGAGGTCCCTATGGAGCTGCCAGAGTGGTTAGACTCCTGAGAAGGAGACCTAGACTGTCTGGGCACACTCATAATCCTTCCTGGGGGGACAAAGTGGGGATCATTTTGATCTTCCTCTTCATCTTCCACAGGAGGGATTGGATTATCCAGGTCAGGGTCGTTGTCACCCTCCTGGCCAGTTTCAGAGGGGGGGCTGGGGGTGTTTCTACCCCTGGCCCCATCCTCATCTTCTGCCCCACCCTCTGCTCCTGCCCCTTCAGTCCCTAAGGGCCTGCTGAGATCATAAGCCACCAACAACTCTTTAAGGTGTTGGGTGGTGGGACTTTGGCCTGTCCTCAATTTCCTCAAGTTACATAATGCTCTCAATTCCAAGAATGGGAGTGTATCATACTTGGAGGGAAGAAGCCCAGTGGCTTCTGGCAAGGATTCTTTAGGTCCTTCCTTTAAAGACATTACTAGTGTGGTGTGGTGTATGCACTACCTACTCTAGTGTGGCCTACTAAACTCTCTTGAGTTGTAGAAAGGGTGTGCTGTCCCTTGACACACAACTCTAAGTTCAGTAGAACTTACTGTATTCTAAGCTTAAATTATATGTACCTTAGGTACCTTTAGTGGTTTTCAGTTGATCAATTCAATTGAGATTATCTGGTAAAACAATAGCAAGCTGGAATCCCACACGCTGCACACCAATGTGAGAAGTTGGCCTGGTATATGATGTCCACTAATTATAGTGGGCACCTTGCACCAGTCCAAACAACCCTTATTGGAGATAGGTTAAAGACAACCTTTATTGAAAGCTATCCTAGTGGTAGCTATGGAGAGCAGCCTTCAGGCTAATTCTTGAAGGAATGTAAAGCAGCTTGTTTTACCAGTCTATAATCTCTTGAGTGACCAAATGAAAGAGCACCACACCAGGTATATATTCAAAATATATGTATTTATTGCTAAACACACCCCTCTAGTCTCTTTATGAGGCTAGAGTTCGAAGTACACAAGTTATAAGTTATTTAAACACAGTAATAGCACAAATACACGTTTGGGCCCTAGGGGCGTACCAAACCATATACCAATAAAGTGGTATAAGAACCACGACTGAGCTAGACACTAGGCCTAGAGCCTCTAGAAGTGCTTGGACCACAAGGAACCACCCAAGGCAGTGAGACAGGGGACCCACGGGGGACGCGTGCAGTGTAAACACACAACCGCGATACGCCGTTAACTTCTATGGAGAAAGTCGCGATCAGGAAATTAAAGAAAAGGGACACTTAAAGAAGGACTTGGAGCAAACCCTTTGAGAACTAGGTCATTCTAGAGTCTCTACCCACGGGAGCACCGGAGTACTCGTGTTACCTCACCCAGGGAAGCCGGGTGCATAGGTGCCTTTCGGGGTCGGGTTTCGTCGTCGATTTGAATGGCGATCTGCTGCAAAGTGCTGCTGGCGACCAAGTGGAAAGTGTCCGGGTGGATCCAAGAGTGGATCGGAGATCTGAAGAACCTGAAAGCAGAGGAGACAGAGTCTGGGTCACTAGCCAGTGACCAGGAAGGCGATGAGCAGATGCCCACCGATGTTGGATGCTTCAGGTGCGTTGACGGTCGTCTTGACTCTTCAGCCACGAGGTCCAGGAGGCGTTGTCGGCAACCAGGAGCAGGATTCGGGCTGGTACACAATGTCTGTCGAGTGCTGAGGCATCGGCGACCGGATTGGACCCAACAAGCCTTGGCAACGGCAAGTCTTGATGAAAGTGAAGATCGTCAATGATTCAGACCAGCAAGGTCTGAGGAACTCACCCAGCAAGGGTAAGTGAGGGCAAGCCTGGAGCAACCAGGGAGCCCAAGAAGAAAAGGATTGGCCTTCGTGAAGGGCTACTAGCCAACGGGCTAGCGACCACGAAGGAGCCTCAAGATGTCTCACGTGGAGCTGGCTCACAGGACACTCGTGAAGTGGAGGCCAGTGATCTTCGGTGCATTTGGTGCTGGAGGCTAGGGCTACTCGAAACCCAAAGCACGACTTCGTGGAAGACCCAGAAGAGGATGCACTTGCAAATGTGCTCGGTGTCCAGGGGTCACGGTTCCACATTACCCACGACAGCTACGGGCCTGAGCTTTGCTGGGGACTCAGGGCAGCCTCGGTGAAGTCTGGAAATCCACCTCTGGTGATGCGAAGACTTCGGCGTCCGACAGGAGCTTCAGAAATGCAGACCGGACAATTGCTTCTTTGGTGCCTGCCAAGCAGGGGAGTCACTCCTTGACCCCAAGGGAGATTCTTCAGTCCTCTAATCTTGTAGTAGAGCGTAGAAGGTCCAGGATTCAGTGTCAGAGTTTCGTCCAGGGATAATCTAAAGTCCTAAGGACTGGGTTCCTATACTTATACCAAGTTTAGGGGTTGGACTACTCTGTGGCCCCACCTATGGGTGGGTCAGGGCAGAGGGGTGGCTACACCCCTTTCCCTTTGTCCAGTTTGCGCCAAAGCAGGGGCTGGAAGCCCCTGATCCGGTTTGAACTGGGGTATGCACAGGGACACCAAATGTGCCCCCAGTGCAGGACTTCAAAGCACCCAGAGGGTGCTCCCGCCCAGCCCCAATACACATTATCCTGTCTGGGGAGGTGGTCACACCTCCCTGCAACAGGAAACCTATTGTCCAGGCCTCCCCTGCCGGAGTTTCGTCCAGCAGCAGGAGGCCAGACTTGTGTCTGTGGCAGCAGCATCCATTTTGTGATGCCAGGGCTTTAGGAAGAAGTTACCGGGCAAGCCAGAGTTAACATGTCTTTCACTCTGGAATGGCGGGGGGGTAGTATTCCAAGATGTTTGACACCAAACACGACATGTTTTGGTGCAGCCATCCCAAAGTTAGCATTTAACGCGAGGTTATAATGTGCTTAAGAGTATATGGTCAGGCTGCACTACAAACAGCATCAGAGAAGGGTCTCTGACCACTGAAGAGGGGCCCTGCTCATGCAGGGGCACCCTCTCACATAGGAACCATGCACTCTGCCTTCAGGATTGACAAGACCTGCCATAGGAGTGACTTATAGGTTTATATGTGTGTATGTATGTAGTGATATAGGTAGCCTATATCACAGTAAGGGGTGCATGCACCACCTTACCCAGGCTGCAGTAGCAGACCTGTGGTGTCAGTTTGGGTGGCCTTCCAGGGGTGGCATAATATATGCTGCAGCCCCTGGCAGGCCTCTGAGGTACCTATGCCCTGGGTACATAGTATACCATATACTAGGGACTTATAAGGGCACTCCAGATTCCAATCAGAGATGTGCCTAAGGCACATGGAAACCATTTTAAAGAGGAAGCAGCTAGGCTGGGGTTCTGATTAGCAGGGCCCCAGCCAGACTAAGGTCGAAAAACAGTGAAGCATCAGCAAAAAGTGGGGGTACCCATGTGAAGCAGATCCTACTCTCCTACAGGGTATAATCTGCAAACATCAGCGCAGGGACCTTCCCCGAAACTAGCTTGGGGGCATCATTGTCCTCGATTGTTTTAAGGTGGTCAATAAGACCGTTGATAAAAAGACAAAATAAAGTAGGGGCTAAAACACATCCCTGTCGTACCCCCTTTTGAACAGGAAAACGGGGAGTAAGATTCCCATATTTTCCACAACGTACTTGTGCAAAATTCTCCGAGTGGAGCCTCTCTATGACATTTAAAAGATATGGAGGGATCCCAAGGTCGCTCAACACCTTCCAAAGTTTCTCCCTGGGTCCAAGATCAAAAGCCGACTTCAGGTCAACAAAAATTAAATAGAGACTGCCATCCTCTATGGTCACTGTTTTTCAGAAGAGTAGTTGTAGTCTAAATATCTGGTCTACGGTTGACATTTTTTACCTGAAGCCGGCCTGGTAGGGGCTTAATATTTGTTTGTCTTCCAGCCAACCCTGAAGGCGGTCTAGGAGCACCCGGCCGAAGAGTTTTTGGGAAATGTCAATTAAACTAATCGGCCTGTAATTAGAGGGTGAGAGGGGACAACCTTTTTTAAATATAGGAACTATTTCAGCCCGCGCCAGGTGTCAGGGGGATCCATGCCATTTAAGACGGCGTTAAATAGGGCACACAAGTAGGGAACCCATATTGTGGGTTCTTCATGAAAAAGGTCCCCCGGTAATTTATCTAGACCTGGTGCTTTATTACGATGGAGCTTATTAATAGCATTTCTCACTTCGGTCATGGTGATCTCCATGTCCCCCACCTGGTGGAACTCCAATACCATGCTGGTGCTAACTGAATTAACAGGTCCACCATCCCTGAAAAAATACAGAGACCCAAAGTGAGTCTCCCAGGCTTCAGGGGCTATGTTGGGCTCAATGGCCGGTCTCCCTTCCTTGTCACCCGAGCTCACTATTGCCCAGAAAGTTTTCAGATCTTTGTCATTCAGGGCAGTCCTGAGCATTTCCCACCTCTCTAGTTCCCAGTTTTTTTTTTCCTGCTGGGTAGTCCGTTTATAGTTAGCCCTGGCGAGTTTGGTTTGTGGCCTATCCTTGGCCTTAACCGCTTCCAAAAGGTCCCGCTTGGCCTTGCGACACTTACCATTGAACCAAGCGCATTTATTTCGACTGTTTAATCTGATGCGCACTACCGGGAAGAATACATCCGCCAGTTTTGAGCTAAGCTCTGAATGTATTTTCCCTGCCATGTCTAGATCCAAGAAGGGACCCTCCACCTGTGCTGCCTCCCGCATTTTAATTATGAGTGGAATTGCTAGCTTGTAGACTTTAGTCAGCTTAGAGGGAGACTGTTGTATATGGCCCCATCTGACATTCCTTCTATTATTTGTCACTGTTAGTGCACTAGGCACATTTGGGGGGTCAGGAGAAGGTTTGGAAATGCCAAGGTCCCAGGGTTTTAGGATCAGAGTCAAAGTGTTGTGATCACTATCCTGTCTCTGGATGATAAGAAAGTCGAGAACCTTTTCCCAAAGTGTAGCTTCCACCATGATGTAGTCAATTAGGGAGGATTGGCCTACTCTATTGAATGTGGTCTACGCTGGCTGGTCGGATTTAGTCCGACCATTACATGCCCTTAGCGATAGAGCTAGGGTAAGTGCATTTAGCTGCATAGCCAGTGGAGACCACACTTTAATGGGAGTGGTCAGGAGATCAGGAATAGACCAGTAAAGATCTTCTTCCGTTGGAACAGAGTGAGAAGGATCAGTGAGGGGCTCAAAGTGGCAGTTGAAATCGCCCCCTACAATCAGCCATATCCCTGGATCCAGGGTTGGAATAAATTTACCCAGATGGGCAATGGTGGCAGATTCTTGGCTATTGTTAACAGGACGAGAATACACGTTGATTAGGGCAATTTTCGTCTTTGTGGGAAAGGAGAGGAGGACACATTGGATGTCGATTGTGGGTGTTATCATCTGCTCCGCTCTACAGCCAAGGTGGGTGCCCACCCAAATGGATAGGCCACCAGAGGGTCTCCCCCTCCCCCCCATGGATGCTAGGTTGTTGAAAGAGGCAAAACCCACCCGCTGGAGGTCTTCCCTCGCCCAAGTCTCCTGGAAGATGCAGATGTCATATTTGTCGACAAAATCACCCCATTCGGGGCAGGGCAATTTGTTTTTAAGGCCTGCCACGTTCCATGAAAGTATCCTCATCCCATTGGCATGCCCATTTTCCCCATTCACAACCTCAGGTGCTCTGGCACTCTGTGATGAAGAGACACCTGAGGCGCCCTCATAGCGCTCATCTAATTCCCTCCTCGATACACTTTCACTGCTTGAATCACCTAGTGGGGCAGGGGATATGACATCAAGGACCCCACGTGATTTGGCTCTACCTCTTTCCTGAACAGTCCACTGGGAGGGGCTTAAGCTACTTCCCCCAGTAGTTCGTTTCATGCCGCACCCCGCCGTATCCGAATGGTCATTTCCTACCCTTAGTGGGTTACCACCCTTGGATAGTCCCTCCCCCATTCAATCTACCTCCTCCAGAGCTTCGTATCTGTTGTTCACCGGGATGTTAAATGGGGGAAGCCCTTTGTGGGCAACCCAGCTTCCCTCGTATGGGGGCCCTGGCCCAATTACTGGAATTAAAGGAGGTACAGAGCTTCTTGGGTATGTTTGCTGGTATAAATAGAAAAAGTCCAGGGGGCGCAGGCTCAAGTCTGTTGGGATGTTGTGGCAGTTAGGGGTGATTTTGAGTAGGTTGATAACAGTGTTGGGGCTTTGGAAATTGATAACTACACACTCACCCGGGTCGCTTTTTCTACGGTTTCCCACCCACCCTACTCTTCGAACCATTATAATCTCCCCTGCCCTAGCATAGTCAAAATGCTTATATCTTGCAAGCCAGAACAGGCATTTGTTTCTCAGCTCGAGTTGTCTTTCCTTTGTGTTAAGTTTGATGGGCGGGACGCCTGTCAGAATAGCTACATACGGGGAGCAAGCAGGAGGGAGATTTATATTGGGCAGGTTTGAACTTGGGCACACATTCCTCCCCTCGCTATGTTCTTGTACTGGTTGTATACTCGCTTTTCTATTAGTGGCTGGGGCTTGGGGGCTGGATATACCTCGTTGCCTTGATAGGGGTGACCTATTTTTAGCTCTGGTCTCTAGGCTGTCACTCCTGTCTCTCTGATGCCTATGGGCACTCTGGTTCCCTATCTCACGGCTAGTCGGGGGACCCTTGTGTGAATGCGTCTCCAACCCCAGCAGAGGTGTAGGTCCCACGCTATCCGTCTGGCAGCCTGCGTCAGAACCTCTTGTAGCCTTACGGGTGGAGTAGTTTTGTGGGCTGGTTAGTCTAGCCTCCACTGCTGCCAGTGCTTTCTCCAGTTTATCTAAACGACTAACAAGGGGTGCCAATTCTTCTCTAATGGTGGCCCTTAAGATGTTCTGCAAATCTGCCATTAGTTTCAGGGCCCACGATGGATAGGTCATGTCTGTGCTGGCTAGTGGTGGACTACCCAAGCTATGTTCTTGCCCTTCACCCCCCTCTGAGCTAACTGAATTACCCTCACAAAATTTCTTTTTTTTAGATCCAACCTCGGATGTTTGTTTGCGCTTTCCGTTCTTAGGGATACTCGTAGTATTTCTACTCTTGCACAGCGCTTTCTTGTGAGTTACTAGCACAGGGGATGGCGGGGGATGAGCATCTGGCTGGATCTGGGGCGTGTTTGGCTGCGAGATCAAATTAGATGGGGGAATAAACAAATCAGGAGTTAGTGAAAGCCGCCTTTCCGTTATCTCAATTTCGGAGTCCACAACTCCTATAGCCCTCTGCAACATTTTGTCTATTGATGTTGGGGGGAGTGAGGGGGTACTTGCAGTTTTAGCTCGAGCTAGGCCTGCCCTCCTCCCCATTTTGTTGCCTAGTGTCAATCTAGCTCCCCGGGTCACTCTACACTAGATTTCAACGGCACTCGTCTATCGTAAAGCACCTGTAGTCTGATAACAGCTGGGAAAGGAGCCAAAAATTATGGAACTACGGCAGGATACTAACCGCCTCGTGATTACCCCCACTGTAACACGACCAACCCGTTTGTTGTTTGATAGGAATGTCACTACAGTCTGCAGTTCCTTGAGAGTCCTCGAATCGCAGTGGGAGGGCCTTCTGTCGGCAATAGTGTCTCTGTAGGATGAACTGTAAGCTGTAACGGTGACAAGGGGCACATAAGATGACAAAAGTCTTACCCGCTAGTACTTCTGGGGCATGAGTCACAACAGCCAGGGGGGGGTGGCCCTGCCCTGCCTCTTCCTGTCCATGACGGGCGCAGGACGGGCCTGCCCTTGGCCCGGGCTTTGCCCGGGTGCGTCCCGCACGCGTCCCGCGCCGCGGGAGGAGAGGCAGCGCTTTATGCACGAAGATGAACTGGCGCCTCCCCCTGGCTGGCGGCACCTGAGGAGACAGCAAGGCACGCTGGGACAGGTAGTCCCCTGCCAAAGGGTTGGGTGCCTCTGGGGTAAAGCTGCGGTGGGGTCCGTGTGCCCTGGGACTCCAGTCCCAACAGGGTTCAAGGGTGTTGCAGGCAATGACCCCGGGTCTGTCAGCAGGCAAGTTAAGCTCATTTCAAATTTGGGTAATTTAAATTTAGCATACCTCAGATTCTGATATATTAGCAATATAGGCCGTGAAAGAAAATGGGTTATTAGTTGGTAGGGTATAAGTCCACCCCAAATAATATGTCCAAAATCCTGTCAGGTACAACATAAGTTCAATAAATACACCGGGAAAGGCCGATGCACATTTGGTTGTCTCCTATGTATTCAGAAAGAGGACACATGTAAATTGAATTCACAGATGAGATGTGGCAATTATCTGACATAATGACTAACACAGCGCCAACATTGACGGGATTGTAACAACAGCTTAATGCACAAGTCATATGCACAGACTCCTTGATCTCATGTAGTCATTCATGTGGTCAGTATGTACATACTAACTACTTCCAAATCAGAATCAGACTATGTGAATGGTAAATGGTACACTCCTACATCTTGTGTCACCAGCCCTGGGTGTAGCTGACACAGCACATGTGGCAAACAGCAACACTGCTGAGTTGTACGTAGCTGCTGTCCCTGCACAACCTTCTTGCTTTAGTCTCACTAAGCACAACATTATTACACAATGAGCACAGTGAGTGTAAGCTGGACAACTATCAAGATAAATACATCACTGTACACAGTGATATAGGCACATTATGTGGCCAGTCCATCATGACTGTGGGATGAGTTGCCATTTCAAACATTGGCATGTTCACAAATATGAGACTCCATTACATCTCAAATCTGTATACATGCACACAAAGATCAAATTTGACATGTGTGTCAGTACATACCAATGCAAGTACTCATGTGTACTGACATGACATGTGTGGGCATCATTGAGTTGAATGTCACACTCTCATTTCACTTTACAACTAGGTGCAACAATATAGTGTTAAATGTATAGTGATCAGTGATGTAAATTGCCAAGTGGCAATGCAATAGCACAATGTGTCCATAGGTGCGGTAGGCGTGCTCCACCACAGTGGTCACGGTCATTGGCCACAATTTAAAGATGCCGGATTGCGGTAGAGACCACCTGGCCCCCGCGGTGTGACACCGCCTATGCTAATGTCATTGCAGCCAATGGGAACCGCCATCGCTGTAGTGCAATACAGTTTTAAAACTCGCGGTAGGCGTGCTCCGCCACTGTGGTCACGGTCATTGGATACAATTGAAAGATGCCGGATGGCGGTAGGGACCACCTGACCCCCGCAGTGTGACATCGCCTATGCGAATGCCATTGCAGCCAATGGGAACCGCCATCGTGGTAGTGCAATACAGTTTTGAAACTTGCGGTAGGCGTGCTCTGCCACTGCGGTCACGGTCATTGGATACAATTGAAAGATGCAAACCAGGCAGACCAATTGCATCAGCAGAGTACCACTGAAACAACCCTAGGGGCCTTTAAATGACTGTGAGAGAGCCACACATGTCACTTGCATTCAGACACTGCTGCCTGCCATTCATCACCACCAACTGCTGCTGTACCTCTACTCTGTACGCAGTCATGGCTCGAACAGAGAACATCAGTGCCCGTCCCTTCACCACAGATGAGCTGGAGGTCCTGGTGGACGAGGTCCTAGCCCAGTATGGGAGGCTGTATGGGCTCCAGAGGTACTGGTAAGTGTATGAGTAAAAGTTTGAGAGTGCTCAGAATGCTCACATGATGTTACTGTACAGTAGTATGTGCCTGTGAGTGCAAGTCAATGTTCATGCATCAATATTTTGCCAACAGCATGGTCCATACATGACCTAGTACTTATTGCACTGGAGTATGTGGGGAGGATGGCAACGTAGACACTGGTGCAGCTCATTTGAAGCCAAAAAACACACATGTTGTTCTGAGACTGGGTAATGTAAATGTGTGACACATTGCCTAGCATGCTGTCTTCACGTCAATGGGGTGTGTAGCCTTATTTCCACAGATCCCTGACTGCATTTAATGATGGAAATGACATACTGTGGTTTAGCAGTTATACAGTTACACTGCTGATTTGAGACACTCGAACTCTGAACACACATTCCCTGTGCCATGTAATGTCATAGTTCATAAAGTGTTCATATGCTCATTTGTGACATTTCAAATGTAGATTGGCCAGAGGATACTGAATAATGTGTGTACTGTTTTCAAATTGACCCTATGGAGATGTGTCCATTCTGCACAGGAGTACAATGCCTGAGTCTATCACTATTGGCGGTAAATCACCTATGACACATCTGCTAAATGTAAGGTGGACATGTCATCCTTCTATTGATTCCATGATGTGTAGAGTCTCACATGTGTATGCACTGTTTCTCCATTCTCATTGTACATGCATGTGATTCCTGTGATGGACCACGTTTATCCTCAGTGTAAGGCCCTCTGGCCTGCACAGTAACTGCACAATGTTACAAGGACCCATCACTAAAAGGACTCAGGAAAACATATGTGTTGCCCACCATCCTGTTTCTTAATGAGATATCATAGGCCTGAGGAGTACACAAGACATGACTACACCTTGTGAGAAGAGTGTGAGAATGTAATATCAGGGACGTAAATATGACCACCATGACACATGTAGCTATGCAATGGTCAAGGACATTAAGGGGTGTGTAGAGTAAGACACAGTGAGTCTAATCACTACACATCATTTCCAGTGTATCGTATGCCATGCTCACTCACATAGTGCATCACAGATGAGGCCCATTTTTACATTGGTTTCTGTGCTGGCACTCTGCATTTGTATGAGATGGGCATGTAGTGTGTCCATCATCATAGAAGTATACATTGCTATGATATGGGTTGATCCAAGTGTACTATGTGACATGCTGTATGGGCTCTGCTCTCCATTGATGTATTAGTGTGCTATGTATTTTCATGCTCCTGTTTTGTCACACAGTGGTACAAAACATAGTGTTTCAAAAACTTCCTATTCTTGTCTCCCATGCCTACAGCTCAAGGTCCATCAGCGTAAGGCCATATGGAGGGCCATTGCCCGCAAGGGGCGGTCTCTGGGTGTCTCAAACTGACGACATACACACTGCCACAAGAGGTGGGATGACATCTGCCGCCTCAGCAAAAACATCGCTGAGATGACGCTGGGGCTGGTCCCTCGAAGTGGCAGGTTGGCGCGCAGGAGCATGACACCACAAACGGCCCGCATCCTGGCAGTGACACAGCCAGAGCTGGATGGATACTTGAGGGCCCATCAGCAGCAAGTTGGGGGTGAGTATTGTGCAAAGTGTGACTTTGCGTATGAGTGACTGCATGAATGCCAGCCCTGAGCAAGTGCGGACCTCTGTGATGTCTCGAGTGTGATGCAATGGCTTCTAAGCGGCCTCAGTGTTGAGTGCAGAGGTTCTGCATTTGTACAACATTTTGTTTCTCATTTGGAAAATCCATGAACATTGTCATAGCAAATCATCTTGCCATGTTTTCATCTCACATTTTGTGAATGTTGTCTGAACTGAGACCTTCCTACACAGGAAAATTCATTGTGTGAAGTGTGTAGCCCAGGACACTTGTCGGGGCTTGTGTGTGCTGTGTGGCTACCACAATAGTGTGCTCATGTGATGATGTGTAAGTGGCTAGAGACATGCACAGATGTGGACTCAGGGAGCAGTGAGTTGGTAGAGGTCACACCTGTCCCATGGGTCCTTTTTTCACAATGATAGAGATGACAGCACCATTGCAAAATATATTAGCCTAATATCAGCAGCATGACACAACATGATGTGATTTTCTGCCACAGTGACAGCAAGTGCACACAGTTGCTGATGGGGTAGATGGTGATGATTGCAGTGATGGATTGGCTGATTTGCATTTGCCATTTGTGCACATGGCAACATGACTGGGATGGTTAGACTCTGGGATTTAAATGCAATGTAGCTGAACCTGACTATTGTGAAATTGTTTTGGCACTAGGCTTCACATGGTTGGATGTGATCAGTGGGTATGGCAAATTGTGATGTGACTGAGGTGTTGTACAGTAATTTGAAAGATAATAAGGAGCAAAGGTTACTCAGAGTGTCAGTCCTCAGTATGTGTGCATTGTGGAGGGGTGTCCATGTGCATCTGTGCATGGTGAAGTTGTGGCTAATGCTTTTAATCAGTGAGTGAATTCTTGGTACATCGATGTGTCCTCAATGTCATCAGTCAGCACAATGTAGTGATGTCATATGCCAGACCCTAGGTATTCTCACACATTAGCTGTCCTAATGGAGGCCACTGACTTCCTCATCTACAGAAGACACTATCATGCCTTGGATCAATGAGGGCCTGTCGGGCACTTGTGGAGATGTTGGTATGTGACATGTCACAACACATAAAGGCCTTGTATTAAATTCCCATTCTCATGCAATTGTGCATTGTCTATGTGACTACATTGTTACATGGGGCTTATTTGCACTTCATTAACATATAGGATGTGTCCTTGTGACATATGCTGCAGTGTGAGTGTCAGAGACATCAACTGGCAGTGAACAGCAGTGAGCATCATGTTAGTGTGCATTTAGAGAGGTGTGCTGTGCACATCAAATATATTGTAACATCTACACAGCTGACACCAAAGGACAACTGTAGTTGTGCTTCAATGCCCAACATGGTGGATTTCAGGAGGTGATCTCCCTTGCAAAAGGATATATTTGACTTTGTATCTGTGGTGTTCCATGAAATATACTTCCTATGTGACTGAGACAACATGTTTGGATGTATAGCTATCTTACCTACAGGCACGTAGGTGTGCCTACAGACAATGGTATGTATGGTTACAGGTAGGCACAGGCCCAGCTATTTGGCTGTGTCAACGCAACATGGAGCATGACTATCAACTAAGCATGTTTCCATGCATCAGCTGATAATTGCATAAATGTGGCATATGCTGAAAGTACATGGAGTAGTTCAACATGGGAGTTTCATTCGAAGGATTGGAGTTTGTATTGCATATGATGTTTGTGAGTATGGCAGTATACTGAACCTATGGCTATGTCTCTGTCTCTTGCAGCATCTACCGAGGGCAGGGAAGGACAGGGGCCCGACAGCATTGGGGAAGCTACTGGCACGACTGCTACACAGGAGTTCAGTGACACTGAGGGGACCAGCGCCTCGAAGTGGGACAGGAGTGCCCTGGAGGATTCCCGCCTGGAAACACCAACCTCCACATCTTCACAGTCCAGTGGTGACTCCTCGATGTTGGCGGGCACCGGAAGTTCAAGATTTGCATCTTCTTCCGCCACACCTCGTCCAGTGCCCAACCTCCCGGATGCTCCCCCAAGTGCTATCAGTGCCCGCAGCCCTAAGAAGGGTAGAGTCTCCTTCCCCCCAGGCACCGCTGCCCCTGCCCCTGTCTCCCCTGCTGCCCTCAGGGTGGAGGCCATAGACATTTTGCGGCAGCTGTGTGTGGGTCAGACTGCTCTCCTGAATGCCCTCCAGGATCATGGCAACAAGTTGTCACAGGTTGTTGCGTTCATGGAGGGCATTCATTCGGATGTGGGTGGCCTACACCGAACTGTCCAGTCCTTGTCCTCCACAGTGACGGCAGCCATTCAGCAGTCCCAAGCTCCCAGTCCAGCTCCTGTCCCTTCGGCAACCACCCTGCCAGTGTCCCCACCTGACCAGAGTACACACACACCAGAGCCCTCAGGCACCCAGTCATCCACACGCAGCACACAACATCAGCACTCTAAGCATACCAGACACCATACACCATCACCACAGCACAAAAAGAGCACACATGAGCACAAGACAAAAAGCCCATCACAGGACACTCAGGGACATAAGGCTAAGAAGCATGCATCCACATTACATTCCTCCAAATCATCACCATCCAAGGGAATGCCCATCCCTACACCTGATCCCAAAGACACACAAACACTTGCCCTGTCTGCAGTGAACCTGGTGCCTGCCACAACTAAGCCCAAACACATTCCGAAGGCATTTTCACCAAAAACTTCGACTCCCACCCACACCCCTGTGAAGCATGGAGAAGAGAGCAAAGTGGGGAGTGTACCTCAACAACAGGAAATGCAGGGGAAAAGGCAAGCCCGCCCCCAGCGTACCACCAGGTCCAGCAAATCCCCACGGGGAGAACCACCAGCACCTGCTACACTTTTGGGGAAGAGTGAGGATGTTGTGCCCACCTCACTTCTCACTCCTGCCAAAACACTTGTGGGATAGCGGATCCCCAAACAATTAAGACCCAGCCCTCAACATTCACCATCAGCCACTGAGCCTCCACACAGCATGTCTCCACCTCCCCGTGCCACCACTCCACCCGGTCCAAGCAGCCCTCAGGCTCCCACATCTATGGATCCCTCTACCTCAGCCAGTTCTCTCCCTCCCAGGTCCAGTCCTCCAACTGGCCCCGACAATCAGCCCCCTCACAGTTCAACTTCAACCCAAAGTTGAAGCCAAGTCCCCCTTCCCACACCATTTCTCCCTGAGCGGTGCCTGGACTGCCCATTCGAAGCCTCTGACCTGTGGTGATTCCCATGGCAGTGGACTGTGTTACCTATTTGATGTGCAAGTTTCATGCACACATGTGCGGACTTTAAATTTGGACTGGCCAATAGCCTTGATGTTTTGCACTTTTGATGCCTATACAGAGTTTATGTAATAAAGACTGTTACTCATGTTGTGAGCTTTGTCTCTGCCCTTGCTAATGATGCAGTGCAATGTATGTGTTCATGTAACACATGCTCTGTATGCCACCTTCACATTGGCATATACTTGATTTTCTTTTGCAGAGGTTGCCAGAGGTTACAGCCACTTTTGTGCTTCTTGACTCAGAGGCTTGAGGGTGCAATGATGGTTGTCTGTGATGATCAACTCTTATCCTAATCATTCTATTGTCAGGTCTCCAATTTTGTACACATGTCATATTTGGATGCTGCACCACAACAGAAGAGAATTCTATTCACAGGATAACCTGCGGGTTGGACAGGGTCCGTCATATCTGTGGAATCTATCTTGATGTGTAAACAGCAGCGTAGATGTGTAGTCATCTTGTGTAGGCCTGGCTTCATAGTCACATGGGTACATTTGAATGTGTGCACTTGAGTAGTCATACAGTGTGATTGGCCTGTCATTGGCTGAAGTGTTGACGTGTATGTGCCCCTGAATATGACACCTACACACATGTATGATCCAGGTAATGAGTGCCTCTTTGTTTACATTATCAGACACCTGCTCTAGATTGTGGGCAAATGTAGGAGTTGTTGGTTGAGCACTGTGCAGTGTGTCGGTATGACCTTGCAGTCCTGGGGTACACCTACTTGTTGTCGCTGTCATTTGTGAGTATGCAGAGTGTGTCACTGTAATGTCTGTGTTGTGGTTTGATGATCAGCTATGGCTCTTGCTTACGTTTGTGATCACTGTGCTGACCTGCTCAGGCAAACTGACATTATAAGTGACTTTTCACATACATTGATGTCATTTTATACTTTTTTTTGTTTTGACAACTATGTGGTATTAAGAGACATACCAGCCCCAAGAGGGGCTTTTGATGCCTACACATTGTGAGTTACTCCTCGATGTGTTTTTGCTCTGTACACTCCTCACCTGTCCAATACTAATGTACACACCACTTCAGTCTAATATCTTCCACCCCATGCCTTGCCAGTGTGTGACCCTCTCCACCACTTCATAGTGTGACACTATACTGTGGGAGGATGATCTGTGTCCAGGACCAATGTTCCACTCAGGACTGTTTCACAATTTGTTATGTTCTATTTTCTTCTACTTGATTGCAGTCATGGTTGCTCATGTACAGTGCAGATGTTTTTCCAGCACAGTCCTCTAGTCATGTTCCATGCATCTGTGTTTTCCAGAGTTGTGCAGCAGTAGGTGATAGATAAAGTGTATGAATGTTTGCTGAGGTAATGCTACCCATCCTGAGTGTGATGTGATCTGTGCCATGTGATGATTTGTGATGTTGAAGTTCATGGTGGAGCACTCAGATATGTGTGATACTGGTTTTGTTGGTGTTCACACACTGCTTACTGTGCAGACACTGCTGTCAGTGTATGTTTCCTTGTCCTTGCCTGGTGTGAGTCCCCCTGATGTCCAGCTGAGTTTGCTATGTAATGATTTTGTATGTGCATATGTTGTGTATTAGTTGTTGAGGGATGCAGTCTTTGGCCTGTGTTGGCTCTTTCTACTGACAGGTCCATGTGTCTGTAATTTTTTTTTAGCATGACATTGTGTGTGAGGAGTTTGTGTATTGGAATGCACTCAGATGTGTGTTGAATGTGTACTGTGCATTTCTTGTGTGAATGTCACATGCGGCAATGTGGAGTCTTGTTCATTAGCTTTTTTTGAGTGCACAATTGTGCTATGGCCTCCTATATTTGAACAGTCACTTGTCAGGACTGTGCATGTGAATGCCTGTGCTACACATTGACACCATGCTCACTTTGTAACTGGTGGAGTGTCTATGTCTGTGTTTGCAGATTTGTCTGGTTGCACACAGTTTGTGTTTATGATTGACATTTGTTCATGTATTTTTGTATTAGTTTGGATGATGGTGTCTGTGCAGTTGGCTAGAGTAGAAATGTTATCTATTCCAGTGTCTAGGATCACATTGCCTATCCTCTCTTTGGCTGCACATGGCTAAGCTTGTTGGACTTCTTTTGATGTGGTTTGTGATACATGTATTTGCCAATTGGTTTGGGATCAGCATTGGTTCAGACATCCCTGAGTGGGATTCAGACATTTGTAGATACACACCAGGGTGTGGCATTGGTTACAAGGGAACTCACAGGACATTATTTTCACCTTTATCTGTGCTTCTCACAGGTGTTGAGTAGTGAAGGTGGGAGATGGGTAGATGAGGGGTATGTGTGAAGGTCATACTTGGGTTTGACAGTCAGGGAGTGTCACAATGAGCCATGAGTGTTGTGCTGGTGGCATACACATGTCAAGGTAGTTGACACAGATGAGGGGCTGGTCACTGTATGGCTTATGACAGTTCCTATCATCCTGGGCCAATGCATTGCTTGCATTGCTGTATCACAGGGATATTGCACAGATGTTACTTTAGTTCAATTTCAATCACTGTGCCACCCATGTATGATTTTATGGCCTAGATGTAGTGTGATACGTGGTACCTCTTGTATGTCATGTACAAATGGTATCTGAAATTTCTCCATGTTTTTTCTGCACTGTGCAATCCACTTTAGGCTAGTTTAGTTATTATCATACATTGCTGCTGACTTATGGTATGTGTATGTGGCTGGGTTTAAGTGTGTGAGCTGTCTGAAGGACTTGACATGCAGTGTGAATTGTTCCAAGGTTGATAATCTGCACAGTGACTCTTCATTTCTTCAATTACTCACTTTGATTCACATGAGTGGAAGGCAGGTGTGAGGAGGGTTGTCATGAGTCTCAGGTCAGAGTTTCCTGCTGTCAAGATGGACTCTTCCTGACACTTTGGCATTCATTCACTACTTTGTAGTTGGTGCTCCCTTTGTTGAGGTGGAGTAATGGTGTGTAGGTGTTCTGTGTGTTGGCAGTGTAGTCAGTGTTGTTGATGTACTGGACATACTCACATGGTGTACCACATAAAGTACTCCTTAGAAGCGAAGATGATACCCGCGTAATAACAAAGGTATAGATGGGAAGTCCTGAGATGAAGAGACCCACTATGGAGTGGGGAAGGAAACAATTCCTTTTGTTTTAAATACCCTCACACACCCTAGTGGTGTCATGCTTCATCATCGGGTCACCCTAACGCCTAAAAGTCAGGGTGGGCTCGACCGTATTTTCAGGGAGCTCTTAGGAATAATAAGACCAGGGGGAAAAGAAATTAAAAACCTCCAACAAATCCCAGTATCCCTTTAATATTGGATTCGTTAGGGTTATTAAAAATATGTAAACAGGGGTCAGAAAAGGAGTGTTTATGGTCCTATGACCCTTCAGCCGACATGTTTCAGTCCTACTAGGGCCATGACGGTCCCGGACTTTCTTCAGGGCAACAATATAACCTCCCTGGACAGCGCAAGAGGAAATACCCTACACTGCTGTTTCTTTAAGGGCAGATAGCTGCTCCTTAATTAATTTGAAGATAATTTATCTTCTTGATCCTGTTAACGCTCCATCTGTAAAGACAAACAAAGACAAACAGGGCCAACAACATATATTACTCAACGAGTACATGAAATTACTTCCCAATAGTGATGTGCTGGCCAGGGCACCAGTGTCATTAACTTGGTGTCAACAAACCATCATCTCTTGTAACCACGCGGATCCGTGGTTATTACACACATGTATAGTTTAATTTTTACCACACTCTCATAGGTGGCATAGTATGGTGTAGTGGCGATATTTGTCGCATCCTATTGATTTACACACTCTCGTGTTTGTGGTCTCAAAGTGTATACACCCGTGTCACTCTCACACTACAGCACTAGGCTGCTATCAATCATCGTGTTTTAGTCTTTCACACGCAACATTCAGATTTATACCCTTACCCAGATATGGGCGAGGGAACTCTTCTCCGGGTACCTCGCAGAGTAAGGGGTAGCCCTGTTGTCACACACTGCAAATTGGCAAGCAGTAACGCACCAGAAAGGAAAAGATAAAAACACCAAAGTTTGTGAGCCGAGGAAGATACTCATACTGCATGTATAACAGCGCGCACATACCTGTAATGCCATTCAGTATTCAAATTACTCACGTCATCAAGGGTCCTCCCCCGCTCTCTCACCTACTCGGTGCGGGTCCCACGGGTCTTGGTGTGGAGACGCCATGTATACGGGGTTTAAATACTTCTAATGGGCGCGCCATAATTAATTCAACTGAACTAATTGGAGAGATCACGTGTGTGTGTCTACAGATCAGGCGCCGTCGCGCAGCGTCATATTAGTGAAAGGATGCTGGGAAATGTAGTATATTAACGAGTTTGTTAAAAAAGAGCTGTACTGGATAGACTAGAACACACATCAGTGTGCGCGTTCACCTACTCGGTGCGGGTCCCACGGGTCTTGGTGTGGAGACGCCATGTATACGGGATTTAAATACTTCTAATGGGCGCGCCATAATTAATTCAACTGAACTAATTGGAGAGATCACGTGTGTGTGTCTACAGATCAGGCGCCGTCGCGCAGCGTCATATTAGTGAAAGGATGCTGGGAAATGTAGTATATTAACGAGTTTGTTAAAAAAGAGCTGTACTGGATAGACTAGAACACACATCAGTGTGCGCGTCATCCAACAGATGCTGTCGCGGCCCGTGTAAAGTATAAACAGAGTGCCAAATTATGTAACGAACGAAAGCCCATTCTATAAGCACATCACCATTTAAAGGGCTAGTGTCTGGTGGCCAAAGCTGAAAACAAACGGACTCGATTGTAAAATACTGAACCTATTGGCAACCCAACATTGGTAAAATAAGTTTAGTTCATCAATCCAAATCAGGGCATTCTAGTATCAAAACAAATTGGAAACCTTTATTGAGACACCCAGTATTGCTAATCCTAGTATTAAGGGCTATTGCTGTTAAAGTATCAGTAACTACCGTGCTGTGTTACATCTAGGAGTCAATGCAATGTGGGAATCAATGCAATGTGGGAAGAATGATCAACCTAAGTAAAGAAGGACACACAAGTGTTACCTCCTATATATTTGATTCCACGGAATGGAATCATTAAGGCCGATAACGTGTGTCTTCAAACGGTAAACCCAACGTTGCTCACGTTCCAGTAATCTACTGCTGAGGTTACTTGTGCCATTCACTTTCTCAATGACTGTCCATTGAATATCTGTGTCACTGTGTTTATGTTCAAGATAGTGAGCAGTGAGTTTAGTGGCAGTAATAGCCCTCCTAATCGTGCTTCTATGCTCACCTATTCGTGTTTTTATTTTTCTGCTAGTCATGCCTATATATAGAAGTTGGCATGGACACTTGATGACATATACAACGTTTTCACTGTTACAATTAGTATGTGAGCGTTGTTCCCAAGGTGATGTCATCCCAAGATCGATTTGTTTGGTGTGTTCCGTAAGAGGGCAAGCCACACATGAACCACAGGGATAGTGACCTAAAACTGGTGGCTGGTTAAAAAGTGTAAGCTGATTCAGCGTCTTTTGTTTGTGCATATTAGTATGGACCAGTGTATCTCTTAAACTTTTATTCCTCTTGAAAGAGAACATAGGTTTCTCAAATGTAAGTTTGTTAGATGTTAATACCGGCCATTTTTTATTTATAATCTTTTTGATATTGTTAGACAAAGAGTTATAGGTAGTGACACATATCAACATATCTTTTTGCGGTTTTTCATGGATTTCGAGCAGAGCCTCCCGTGGGGTGTTACGCGATCTTTTATTAGCCCGTTCAATGATTTTATCTGGGTATGCCTTCTGTTGTAGTTTAATAGAAAGGAGGGCTGCTTCCTTCTTATAATCTTGTAAGTCGGTACAGTTTCTACGGACCCGGAGAAATTGACCAACTGGTAAGTTCTCCCTGAGTGCACGAGGATGTGCACTATCAAAGTGCAACAGACTATTCCTGTCTGTAGGTTTGGTATATAATGAACTAATAAGGGTACCGCCACTAGCGATCAAGTTCACATCTAGAAAAGAAACTGTACCACTATTCGTGGTCATGGTGAAGTGTAAATGTGGATTAAGTTGATTAATCCAGACGAGGAAGTTATTCAAATCAGAATTTCCTCCTTTCCAGATGACCAAGATGTCATCGATATATCTGAACCACTTACAGATGTTATTGGAGTAAGGGTTATTGGGCCATATGTGTTGATCTTCAAAATGGCCCATATAGAGACACGCTATGCTCGGCGCAAAGGTGCTGCCCATGGAAGTGCCATGTATTTGCAGATACATCTGATCTTCAAAGCAGAAGAAATTTTCCAAAAGGGCTATGCGCATGAGAGAAATGACCCAGTTCACAGGTGCTTCCCATTGCCATTCTCCCTGTCTTAACAATGCCTCTATCACTCGAATACTCTCTTCTTGTGGAATGCTGGTATACAGCGCTTCCACGTCTAGACAGACCATAGTGTTTACACTTGAGTCATAATCAATGTTTGTCAACAGATTAAGTAGATGTTTAGTGTCTTGCACATATGACTTGATACGTGTCACAAGAGGTCGTAGAAACCAGTCAGTATATTTGGACAATGGTTCAAGAAGGGACCCTACTCCCGACACGATCGGTCTTCCGGGAGGAGGATTCTTACCTTTATGAATTTTCGGTATGGTATAGAACAGGGGCACTCTGGGATCATCTGTAATTAGAAATTCATGTTCTTTTTTTGTGATCCACTTGCGGTCCTCTGCATCAATGGTCAAAGATCTTATTGTTTTCTTTAGACGTACTGTGGGGTCTCTATTGATTTTTTTGTAGTACTTGACATCAGCCAGGAGACTCATACAAGCTGTTCTATATGCATTGGTGCTTTGAATAACCGTTGCTCCACCCTTATCAGCTGGTTTTATTACAATGTCTGATCTAGTACTCAGAGATTTTAATGCACACCTCTCTTTATTGCTCAAATTATTGAACGTGCCAACCTTTGTTTGTAGTTGTTCCACTTCTTTAATGACACTTTCCTCAAACGCCAAGACTTCAGGAGGCATCAGAGATGCTGGTGGATAGAACTTTGACTTAGGACGTAGTGCCGTATGGTTGTCGTCATTTTCCGGTTTGTCTCTATCCTTGAAAAATGCTTTAATACGAATTTTACGAAAAAATTCCGCTTAATTCACAGCGTAATTGGAATTTATCCAAAAAGGCTGTGGGGACGAATCCCAAACCTTTGTTGAGCACTGCTAGTTCTATGGTGTTTAATGTGATCTCAGTTAAATTAACAACTAATCCCTTGTTCCACTCGTGCTCGGTTGTTGGCCTCTGGTCTGGCTGCGGGTATTCACGGGTATCCTCTCGTCTTCCCACTGGACCCTTCTGTTGTTGCCTTTCCTCCCGCGTCTCCCTCTTCTTCCACCCTGTCCTAAAAAACGATTAGGAAAATAATTCGGTTGGAAGTAAGGTCCGCTTTGATATTGGGGTGGTCCCTGAAAAGGTTGAGGGCCGAAGGGGCCAGGCCAAGGATATATTTGTGGCGGTAATACTCACATGGTGTCATTTATTGCAGCTGTACACTTGTGAGTCAATTGAACAGTGGTGCTTACTTTGAGTCTGCTGTTTGAGTCAGGAATTTCTTACTGTGTTGCATGGTAAGGGCTGTCATTGTGTGATATGGTCTGCCATTGTATGTGATGGGCGTATCAATGTCTGCTTGTGGGCTGTGGTGATCTGTAATTGTGTGGCAGTGGTGTCTAATATGATGTGTCATCTACCTGGGCTCACTGACTCATTCCAACACCTTGTTGGACTATTGTGAAATACACATACACACCCTGCTTGGTCTGCCCTCCTCTGTTCCACATTGTATTTGGACTGACCCTTATGTGTGTGCAATGATGACTATTGTCATTTTGGAGGTACTCTTGCCTCACCCCACACTCATGTTACTATACAATTGGTGATGATCCTAATGAGATGTCACTATAGACAGGGTCCCTGCACATGACTTCTTGCTGCAGATATGTTGTGCTGAGTGGTGCTTCTTTTATGATGCATGTGGTGTGGATGTTGTGATGTTGGTCTTGCTTGTCTGGGACAGTGTCCTCGACTCCTACTACATTGTGGGCAGGTTTTCCCGCGGCTTCACCGCTGCGGTGACATGACCGGCACGACTGGGCTATTTGCAATAATTTCTATGGGGATGGGTGACCCCGATGCAGAGGTGTCAATTTGTGATGTGCAAGACATGTGTGCTTAGACTGGGGTATATGTTACTGTCTCCACCAGGGTGTCTGATGTAGACAGGACACGTATTTGAGCGCAACAGTTGTGTGTTGTTGTTGTACAGGGGTTGTATGCAGGGATGTGTTATTGACTTACCTGCGGTGTTGACCGCAACGGCGTCTTATCTGCTGGTAGTGGATGAGGTACAGCAGCGGAAGGGCTTGTAGAGCAGGATCCATGGCGGCCAGGAACGTGTGGAGGCATCTTGGACTCGAGTTTCTATCTCTGCAGTTGTGCTTCTGCCATCTCCGAATGGCTGATTTCTCCGCTGCGTTCTGATGTGCTGGTTGACGCATCGTGATTTGTCCGGCGGTCGGAACGTCATTCCGCACGGCGGTCTTTCTCTATTGGCTCCCTCCGGCACCGTTGCGGAACGAAAAATCTGGCGGATCCGGAAACTCTGCGACGGACGGGAAATGGGCTATCTTTGCCCATTGTAATATGGCGGTCGTGAAGACCACCGCAGGAGTAACTAAATGGATGTTTTCCGCCACTGCCAGCACCACGGAGGGGCCTACGGCCGCCATCGTAATCAGCCCCTAAGATTGGTGCAGGTCAGACTGGGCCTGAGTGGCAAAATGTATCCTCACCTCCTGGTTCTTCGCAACCTACCAATATTTCATTAACAGTTCCTACTCAAATCCCGTTAGCTGCTTCTGAGCATTTTTATGGGGACTCAGCCATGGTGCAGATCTTTCTCACTCAGGTAGAATTACATTTTACATGTCTACCAAGTGCTTTTCCAGATGCACAATCTCGCATAGCATTCCTTATCTAATATTTGTCTGGAGATGCAGCCACTTGGACTGTACCAATGGTGTGTCAAGACAGTCTGTTATTGTATAATTGGAGACAGTTTATTCAAGAATTTGAAAAAGTCTTTCACCGACGGGCAGTAACGTTGTCTGCCAACCGCAAACTGTTGGAGCTACAACAAGGAAACAAGGACTTAGTGTCCTACCTAGCACAGTTCAGTAGACTAATAGCAGAAACCTTGTGGCCAGAGGAGAAAAGGTCAGCACTGTTGTATCAGGGCTTGAAAGATGAACTGCAAGATATCTTAGCACAGATTGACTCACAGCCTACCACCTGTGCAGATCTCATGAACCTTACGTTAAGGTTAGAACACGGTCTTTAAGAAAGAAAAGAACAAGCCAGAAAAATCAGCCTGGCGGTTTGACAGAAGAAAGGTACCATCAGTATCAGCCGATAACACTCAGAACCTATGGAAATAGGGACAATATGCCAACCTCTGACCAAAGATGAAAAAGAACTACGCCGCGAAAATGGTCAGTGTCTGATTGCGGCCAAAAGGGACATTTTGTGAAACAATGTACAGTGAAGCATATACAAACAAGCCCTTCCCCAAAAAGAGTGTGGCAAGTGTTTAAATGGAAGCGGAAAACTAGAAAGCCAAAGTGATAAGGAAGGGTTGCATTTGGGTATTGTGACTATCTCTTCCCAAGCGATGGATTCTGGTATGCGAACCAAAACAGCACATTTTTGCATAACACTGAATCTCCACATAGCCAATCAAACATACACAGTGGGGGTTCTCATTGATCCCGGTGCAACAGGGAATTTTAATGATGGTCAAACTGCAATATAACTAATCATACCTTGTGTTAAAAAGGCTATTCCGGAATTAGTACAGGCTGTAGACGGTAGTGTTTCATCTGGGTGTCCAGTCACTTTACAAACAGTCATGGTACAATTGGTATGTCAGGATGACAAGTCCTATGAAAGCCACTCTGAGAGCATCACACTTGATGTGATTATGGCCCCACAATATGGACTTATTTTAGGATACCCTGGCTGACAAGCCATAATCCTTTCATAGTTTGGGACAAAAGAACAATTCAGTTTGCATCATCATTTTCTCAGCAGACATGTATACGTTGTACGAAAGTTACTGATCCTAATTTGCACATCACCACTGCTGCAGAAAAAGAAATTGAACTACCAATCCCGTATAGACATTTTGTGGATGTATTTTTAAAAAAAATAATTTTTAAGTTTTATTTCTTTATCCGGTCCACACTTCCCTCATCCCACCCCCCACAGCTGGTGACATTTCATAAATACATCGTAAAAATCAAACAAAATAACACCAATTCATAACAGTATAAATATATATCTCAAATAATTGCATGACTGTAACGGCAGGAGGCCAGCCAATCCCCCGCCTCCTATAAATAGCAAGTGCAAGATATGCCACATATAAATAGCTGCCTGTCAGAATCATTGGCCCTCATGCCTACAGAGATCTCTCACCCACTCAGATACAGGAGCCCAGATTCTCAAACCATTTCATCGTGTATGACTCCCTTTCCACGTATATATGGCTTTTTCCAAGTTATAAGCCACTAAATCCCTGGCGAACCATTGTTGGAATCCGGGAGGGCCAGGGTTCAGCCAGACTGAGGCAATACAAAGCCTTAAAATTGCCATAGTGATAAAAACCAACTCATGCCCGTATTCCAACCAACTTGTCTCAGAAACTCCTAATAAAATTATATTTGGTGCTAGAGTTACCTCTATTTTTAACACCTCTGACAAAAACCTAGCTATGTCTTTTCTCAAAAATCGTGGGCAAAATGTACCTTTCCCCACACCACATTTAGCAATCTTATCGGGTGTATAATATAAGAGAAAACAGGTCTTATAAAACTGTGCCTGTAATCGTGACAACATTAAAATGGATTGTGCCAGGTCGAACACTTGAAAGAATGTATTATCGGACATCCCCACCTTCACTTGCCATTTTTGAGAATATTTATCCATATCATCGGATATGACAAAGTTAAAACAGCCATCGGTTTCCCCAATTGAGATTGCTGTTCCTCTCAAGATTATTTCCATAACCTCTACTCTATTAAATCCTGCCGGCCCACCCCCTTTTCACAAGAGGAAATCTCTCACTTGAATACATTTAAAAAAGTCCTTCCACCAAAAACTAAATACATTTTTCATTTAGTCAAAAGAGCAAAACCCAGAAGATGAAAAAAAAACTCCACTACGCACCCAGTTCTTCATAAGAGAGTCTCTAAAAAATCCCGTTAGATTATGATTATTAAACAGGGGTGTATAAAAATATAATCTGCCAATCCCTAATATTCTATGTGTGGCATTCCAGACTTTAAATACACTGTGGAGGGTCTTAAAGCATACTTTTTTTAAATAATAACTGTCATTCTGTTGCAGCCAAAGAGACCCCCAAGCCTCTTTCCCCATCATAAGCTTGAATGGCAAGGGCACTAACCCAGTTTCTATACTATCATCATATTCGAGCAACACTCGGCTACATATCAGTATGGTAGCCCAATATTATAATTTCAGGTTAGGTACAGCCCACCCACCTCGCTCCCTGGGTAAAGAAAGACATTTGAAGGCTCATCTAGGTCTGGAGTACGACCAGATAAACTGGGAGAATACATTTCCCATTATTTTAAACCATTGTGGTGAAAACTCTAGGGAGATAGCCCGAAAGAGGTCTAAAATTTTGGGGGAAAAAGCATCCTAATCACATCACATCTGCCCCCTATGGATAGCTGTAGATTATTTAGTCTAACAAGATCTTGCTTAGTTGCGGATGTATGTGATAAGAAAGGTGCAGAGGAGTTACCGCCACATCGGCCATACAACTGCGAGATAGATCTGGCACCTGGGACAGTAATCCCAAGTTGTCGAATCTATGCTTTGTCAGATCAAGAAAATCAACATTTGAGAGACTACCATGATCGATATTTAGCTGACTGGTTTATCTCGTCCCTCTAAATCCCCAGCCACATTTCCACTTTTCTTCGTTCCCAAAGCCAATGGGGAGTTAAGAACTTGTATTGATTACAGAGCACTGAACAAGATCACAAGAAATAATAGATCTCCCCAACCACTGATACCAGTCCTCTTAGACCAGATCAAGGCAGCGGTTATATACACCAAGTTGGACTTACGGGGGGCATATCACCTAGTGCAAATGCGGTCTGGGGATGAATGGAAAACTGCATTCAAAACCCACTATAGCTTGTTTGAATATTCAGTAATGCCCTTTGGGCTTTGCAATGTGCCAGCCACATTTCAATTCTTTCTAAATTATGTGTTAAGAGAATATTTGGACTTATTTAAAATTGTGTATATCGACAACATATTACTGTATTCTAACAGTGAAAAGGAACATGAGACGCATGTCAAAAAGATCTTATTTGCTCTCTGCAAAAATCACCTTTTCTGTAAGATCAGCACGTGTGAATTCCACGTCCCTAATGTTGAATTATTGGGGGTCATCTTATCTCCTTCAGGAATGCGGATGGCAGAGCGAAAGATGAAGACAGTGGCAGAATGGCCCATACCAACTACAGTCAGGGATATGCAATGCTTCCCAGGCTTTGCTAATGTTTACTGTAATTTTATTGATCAGTTCTTATGAGCTGGGAAAGAAAGAAACATCTCTATGGACAGCAGAAGCAGACGCAGCTTTCACCATCCATAAAACAGCTTTCACTACAGCCCCAGTTCTTGCCCACCCCAATGTGGAAAAATTATTTATAGTCGAGGCGGATGCTTCCGATGTTACTTTTGAAGCAATACTTTTTACAAAGGAATCATGACACAGGACAATTGCAACCTGTGGCTTACCTGTCACGAAAGTTGAATGTGGCCAAATGGAATTATGTCATCGCTGAGAAAGAGCTGTTGGCCATCAGAGATGCTTTTAAGGAATGGCTACACTATATAAAGGGGGCTAAGAATACCATTACTATATATACCAACCATTGTAATTTGCAGTTCATGAGTTCAGCCAGACTACTCACCCACTGACAACTGCGATGAATGCTATTCTTTGCAGAATTTAATGTTACAGTTACATTTTGACCATGGGTAAACAACAAAAAAGCTGACGCATTATCACAACAAGATTTAATCATCACCAATACCATGAGTACCCCACAGTCAATTATCACACCCTCTAAAGTTATTTGTACTCTTACTACTGACAAGTTCTTTGATACCATCCAAGATCACTTTAGCATCACAGACTGGCAAACATTGATTAATGTGCACCACAAAAGGAACATCCTTCAAGGACTACCTCTGCATGATTCACGTCTCTTTGTACCAACTGTAGAGTTACAACAAACAATGTTTCAATGGGTACATGCCAATCCAACAGCCGGACATCCAGGAGTGCCAAAAACCCTGGAACTCATACAGAGATATTTTTGGTGGCCGACTTTACGCAAAGATGTTAAGCGCATGATAGAGGAATGTCACACCTGTGCCAGATATAAAACAAATCATACTAAGCCACAATGGTTGTTGATACCCCTCCCTACGCCAAATAGACCTTGGGAACATATCACTCTGGATTTTATCACTGGACTTCCACCAGTACAATGATGCACTGTAATGCTGGTGGTGGTTGTTGATATTCTCACCAAGTATGCTCATTTCATTGCCTGTACCACGTTACCAACTTCAAGTCAACTAGATATGTAATTCCTTCATCATGTTGTGCGATTACATGGTTTACCAAAGGTGAACCTCTCAGACCATGGATCTCAGTTTTCCTTTCAATTCTGGCAAATGCGGTGCAAGGCTCTGCAGGTCACCCCCACGTCGTCTACAAGTCACCATCCTCAAACGGATGGGCAGCTGGAGCATTTAAATCAAACTCTCAAACAGTACCTCCGGTGTTCTGCAGATGAAGCAACAGACTCATGGGTAGCCTTATTGTGGTTAGCCGAGCTTGTCTTGTGGTTTGTTGCCTGCCTTGTTATGTTGGCCTAGGCCTGGCTGCCATGCTGCTTTTCTTTGCGCACGTTACACTGAGCCGGGCCTTCCTCGCCCTTTGCTCGTGCCAAGTTCTTTTGCACTGTCTGCATTTTCTGTTGTTCACCTTTCTGGGCTCAGTCTGCACAAACATGTACAAGGTCGCATAACAATGTATTCTGGTTCTTCCTGATATGGCCAGTCTCGCGCACCCAGACATAACATTATGTGCAATTGCCATGAAGAATTCGATATGCTTTTAATACTGTGGTTTACTAGCGCTTAACACACTTGGAGAAATCCCTTTCAGTGAGAAGAGCTATGATGTCCTGCTGATGTAATTCTGCATCTAGAGACTGAGGTATGGGGGTTCGCTAGTCAAAGCCCAGAGGTCTTCTATTTTATAATAAACTATCTTACTGCAAGGGGAGGGTGGTAATGTTATTTATACGTTTATCCACTGAGCTCTGAGATGCTTTCCCCGTTTGTATTCTATGGAATTGTAACCATGCTGCTTATATTAGTCATATGCATTATGCTATTAGTACTGACACGTGTACTGTACATTAGAGCACGTAAGTTGGAATAAACATTTTAACCTATCCATTGTCTCTTCCTACGCACCTTGTGAACAAGTACGAGTGAGTGACGAAAGAGTGTTCTTGCTTCTGTGAGTCCTGAGATAAAGATACCGTGTTCTGGGTTGTCCAAACATTAGTACTTGGGTGCTAATGGGATGCTAAGCTAGTTGGGTTGGGGTTTTTGGGTGCTACGGTATATGGTGGCAAACCACTGTATTCCGGGGTCCCATTTTCCTGTGCATAGCTCTGTGTATGTGCAGAAACCTTATGACATGGCGCGACCTCCGTGGGGCAGCTTATTTGCGAGATGCTTGAGTAGTACTTGTGCTTGTCCACAAAACCCTCACATACGCTTCCGGAGGCGTAAGTGACGGTGATACCTCCTATATTGAACGCTTTATAGGTTCTTTCAAGCTTGAAGTTATTAAAAAGGTTACATAAAAAGCCCATTTTGTGCTCCCTGTTAGGTTGTCGAATATAATTGTTTAGTCATGGCTGGTGTGGCGATAGCTGCACATAGTCGAGGAGCACTCCGAGACCACTTACGGGTGTATGGAGTGCCTGATACAGGGATCGATTTGGTCTTTGTGGTTCAAGCCGATCCGGCTTACCACTTTGAAGTGTTTTACACTTGGATCACTTTTGAAGCGGTGGAGGCAGATGATAATCTGTTTCATGAATATAAACCCACCGCTATTCCTGCTGCCTATCGACCCTATACCAATCTTGAAGTACCTCTCACGGCTTGGCAGCACCGTGTTTGGTTTAATGGCGCCCTACCACAACCAACTACTGCAGTTCGTTTAGGCCCCTTATCAATTCAGGGGGCCACTTGGCCTGTATTGGCCGGGTATACCCCGCATCCAAATTATCTGGCATTACCGCTTGCGGAACTGCGCACTATGCATACCGAATTGGTACGAGTGCATCGAGCCTTAGTGACATACGTTACAGGTAGCCTACATGGAGCTGCCCCTGTAGTCGCTGGCCAACCAGCTGTTGCAGCTGGAGTGACCATAAGTCCTGTCATGGTCAATTCTGTGATGGGCAACGTCCACAAAGTAAGGACGATTATCCTTACTGGCTTGCCGAAAAGTTCGATCAGATAGAAGCGGTGTTTCCACATACGTCCCCAGTGGATAAACATCGCATCCTTACGATAAGTTTGCCAAAAGACTTAATCCCCGATTTGACATCATGTGAAAACTGGGGTAAGGTATTCGCAGCAGTTTATTCAAAATGTTTTGGAACTCCTTCCATGACGGTTCTACCCTCTGTAATTAAAAAAGTACAGGATGAACATGGCCCTGAAGCGGCTGTGGAATTAGGGATGAGACTAGTGGGAGTGTTTGATGTAGTAGCTGAGCTGATCCTTGGAAATGTCAAGGGCGATGCTATGAACTTTCAAGTAGCGAATGCTTTGGCTTTGGTCCCAGAGTTGGACAGGCCCCGCGAATTACCGAAAATTATTGCCCGGGCTTATAAAACAATTGGAAGAAATAGCCTGGGCAACAAGCCTTTTGTAAAAATGCAAACTCAATCGCAAACACAAGTTACACAAACAAAAAGTGCATCTGAGAAAGATGATAAACCGGTCTTCACTAAAAAGAGTTGGAGACAGAAAAAACAGGGTAAGCAACAAAAGAAGCCGGGGTCGAGAGGCGCTTCCCCAGTTTCGGTTTCTTCTGAACGTACTTATGATTTACGTGATAGGTCAAGGATTAAATCACCAGAAAGGTTTCAGAGCTCTGATACGCGTTCTCCTCGTTCTTCACAGGCCCAGACGTCGTCACAGGCTGGTGGAGGAGGACGGCAAGATAGAGGAAGGGGCCGAGAGGCTCCCCAGGAGCGAGACCAACCTCGACAACAAGTCAGAGGGAAAGCAGAAGACTTTCATCTTCCCCGACCGCAATTTCAGAAGAAAAAAGTTGCCGCTGTCACAGCGAAATATGCCTCAGACCGTGAGAACGAGACTCCAGAATTGGACGTGGGCAGTGACCCTCCTAGACAGCGCCGCGGAAGTTACCATAGTGCGGGAGGCGCTACGTCCTCATATGGAGGCGACAGCAACTGAAACATTCGTTACTGTAGAGACAGCTGACACGAGAGTGGCACCCCCTGACAGACTATATAATATAGTTATACAAATTGAAGGTGACATACCGCGTGAAATAAAAGGGATTTTTTGGGAAAATCTAACCTCTTCATATGACATTTTGTTAGCAGAGGTGGATTGGCCACCCCCATTCGTTTTAGCTGCACATAAAGGAGAGGAGGTAATCCTTCCAAGCTTTTCACGGCATGTCCCAAAAGACAAAGCTGAAGCACTTGCAGCTGAGTGGGCTGTGTACCTGGCACCAGCGTTATACCGCAACCATGTGGGATGGGATGAAGAATCACCTCCTCATGCAATACCTTTGCGGTCACTACCGCAGCCACAACCCCAATATCCCATCAAACGGCAGGCAAAAGGCCCCGTCTCCGAAATTCTGACACAGTTGGAATATCAGGGAGTAGTTGAACCATGCGTATCACCTATGAACAATCCCCTTTTCGTGGTTTCTAAACCCGATGGATCGTACCGCTTAGTTTTGGATTACCGGCATTTAAATACTCATTGTCGGAACTTTGCGGTGCAAAATACACACAGTTCTGCGCTTGTAGACAGTCTTGTTCGTAAAAAATACAAAACGACACTTGACCTTTCAAACGGTTTCTACACGCACAACCTAGCCCCGGAGAGTGGTCAATGGACCGCATTCACATCCGGTGGTAAATTATTCCAGTTCCGGCGATTACCCATGGGCTATAAAAATAGTCCGGGTATATTCGCCGCCCGTGTTGTTTCTTTGTTAAATGACATTGATCAAGACGCATGTTCGTACGTTGATGACATCTATCTGACAGACGACGAGTTATATCAGCATCTGTCCCGTGTGGACCGCATTATTCTTGAATTTGCGGAGCAGGGTTACAAATTTAACTTTGCTAAGTCACACATTGCTGAATTTACCATTCTGTTCTTGGGCTATGAGCTCAATAACGAAGGTAAGGGCTTAGCCCCCATTTCTTGGAAAAATGTGCACATTTGTGCCCCCAAATACTCTGAAGAAGCTTCAGTCTTTGCTGGGTTTCCTGAACTTCGGGCGTACTTACATTCCCGAATATGCCCAGCGTATCAAGCCTTTGTATGCTTTGATACAACCTACTTATTCAAGGTCTTGCTGGCTGCCTGAGCATACCTCAATTTTGCAGTCTTTGCAGACAGACCTATTAGAGTCTAAATATCTTTTGACTCGTGATAACCACACAAACCTGGTGATTAGAATAATTCCGGGGGCGGTGGGATTCACATACTTAACCTTTAATGAAGGTGATACAGTACCCATCGCATACAAGTCACATCTGTACACTTCCGCTGAATTGCGCTTTACATCTGTCGAAAAAGTTCTAACTGCAGTGCAAATGGCGATTCTAAAAGAACGCGCACTGGCACAGGGAAAGCGGATTCTAGTGGTAGCACCCTGTCCTGCCCTAGAGGCAGTAACAAAGGCAAGTGTACCGAACTCAAAAGCAATGCATCCCCGTTGGATACAATGGGCTACATCTTTGACGTCTTCGGACGTCACTTTTGTCTTTGATTCTTCTCTTCAGACTCAGGAGTATTTACAGTATGAATTCGTTCATCCTCCTCCTTTGTTTTTACTGCCGCTTGAGGATTACAAATGTGTGATCTACACCGATGGTTCGGCGCAACCGGCCACTGGGTCCAAGCACGCTTATTCTGCTGCATGTGCTATTGTTGCGGGATCCTTTGTGGATGGCAAGTTCAACTCCACTGTAGTGCATACTCGCACACTTGGAGATAGTACCGCACAATTGGCCGAGCTGCATGCATTGCTACTTGCGCTTGAGTTCGCTTCTCAGGATGAGACCACTCTTATTGTATGTGATTCCTTTTACTGTGTACAATCTTACAATGACAATCTGTTTTTCTGGTCGAAAAACGACTACAAGGACGCAAAAGGGAGCACAATTAAGCATAAAATGCTTTGGGTTCGAGTGGCAGAATTGCAACAACGTCTGCCCCTCACACAGGTGGTTCACACCTTAGGCCATCAGCGGGTGGGCGCACACGCTATTGGTAACGATCTGGCAGATGAAGCTGCCCGTTCAGCAGTAGTCACGTGTTCAGTAGCAGCGGTTACCAGGTCCATGTCTAAAATAGACCCTGTTATATTAGCAGCTATTGCTGCAACCAAGGAAGGTGATAATTACCCTACAGGTTTCCCTTCCAAGTATTCTTACACATTAAGTCCCGATCAGGTTCCTTATGTAACTATACCTGACGTTGGAGACCGGCTGATCCCCAACGCGGACCGCAGGAGTGCCTTGATATCAGCTGCACACGAAGGCATGGCTTCGGCTCATGCAGGTGTGTCAGCTACGGTTTCCATCTTGCAGCAGCGTTATTGGTGGCGTGGGTTATATAAAGACACCCGTGCTTATGTGCTTTCTTGCGACGTTTGTCAACAGATTAAGCCTTCCACGGTAACACGTCCACCACAAACACCGCTCTGCATTGCTAACAGACCCTTTGGGTGTGTTTACTTGGATCACTGCGGTCCATTCTCATCAGACACTGCTTATAAATACATCTTAGTGGCAGTGGACTCGTGCACACGGTTTCTCTGGGTCTGGCCACAACGGAGTGCTGACGCCCGAAATGTAATCAGGGAATTGCGTGTCTTTGTGGGAATTTTCGCATGCGGCACCTTCCATTCGGACCAAGGTCCAGCGTTTGCCTCTAGGGCTTACAAGGATGCAATGGCTTCGCTTGGGGTGCGGGTGAAATTTTCGTCTCCGTATAGGCCTGAGGGCAACTCTATCGTTGAACGAATGAACCGTGACTTAAAGCAATCCTTAACAGCTAGGGTTATAGGTACTGGCAGGAACTGGCTGGCCCATTTGTATACCGTTCAGCGTGCACTTAATAATCTCCCTAGAAGACCTCTGGGTGGGCGGACCCCATACGAAATGCTCTTTGGCATAAGAATGTTTGTGCCTGACCTTGAGGGTCCAGACATCGCGGCGCAATCCGCCAAGTTTGATGTAGATAACCATTCTGCTATGTTACAGGACTTACAAGAAGCCCGAGACAAACTTGCAACTACACATTTGCCTTCAGCCACAGATCCTGCATTGCAGATTCCGGTAGCCGGCTGGCTTCCGAAAGTTGGAGAACTGGTTCGAGAGAAGGTTGAAAACAAAAAAGAATTTGGCCCCTCTTTTCGTGCACCGGTTCCAGTTCTTGGCCTGAAGGGAACACGTACAGTCATTTTACCACCGCTTCCTGGTCGCAAAGAGAACAGATACATCTCAGTTGAAAATGTCAAGCTACAGCGCCTGGCCGATCCTGAATAGTGTCACACCAGCGGTCTCTTGTCCTGCCATTTATCGGACATATGTTCATAGTCCATCTGCACGAACGATCGCTGATGCTGTAATTGAGATGGTTGATTTGCCTGAAACTACGATTGATCCCCAACTTTCCACCAATATCGACGAGGACGAGTATACTTATCCTGCATCTGAATCGGTGGCACATCAACCAACAACGCCACTAAGCCCGACTCGTTATTCCTTTGATTCGGATTCCACATCTTCAAAAGTTCCATCCAAGTTCAGTATTTTTATATCCTGGTTTAGAGACAATTTTTTGATTCCCCCTGGACATACATCTGGTTGGTACTTTTCTTGATATTTTTGTTCATGTCCATTGGCTTTGTCACAGTGTTTTTTCTACTAATTAATGGTCACTATTTACCTGAACGCTCTGCTGTAGACTATGTTTCTGGAACTTTGGCTCCTCATTCCTCGTCTCACATCATGAAGCGTGACCACACATTTGTGAACATTTCAGCCTTCCCAGTTGCTGATGGCATCGTATGGGATGCAGTGAACTATCAAATCCATGGTCCGACGGAAATTATTAATGTACCTAATGTCCTTCGTGTTTCAATGGGTGATGTAGTACAAAATAATATTCATTCTGATGATTGGGATGTGCATGCCGTTGAAGCATTGTTTGCCGATTTAAAATATTATGCATCTTTTAATGCTGAAGATCTATATATGAATTCTGCTAATTATGCCGATTTGTATTGTTACCAACATTGGGGTAATCATTTTCTCCATAAGCCCAGTGCCCTGCGTAGTTCTGTTAGCTATACCCAATGGGAACATTGTCCAAACCCCTTGCCAGGTAGCTCTCAAACTCTTCGAAATAAGTTTAATTATTTTACTGATTTTAATCGGTCGAACCCTGCATCCTATTATTTTAGACTTAATAACACATCAACTCAGAAAATTATGTTGACACACACCAAATTGCTTTATTCAGGTTCCTTTCTAAGTGCCCTAGCTGTGGGTGGTTATGAGTACTGGGATAATACAGTGGATTTAAAATCTATTTGGGGCTCCAAGCCATGGCAGGTACAGGGAACCGAGGCGTTGCATCGTGCTTGCCTCATCCCTACCCAAATTATGTTCCTAAATGCTTCCATCTATCAGACTACATGTTGGGGCTTAGCAACCACTAAACAATTGAATACGCCATCAATACCATCCCTGTCGAGTTTCCCAAATGAAAGCTCACGATTCAATATGTCCCTCGTGTCCCTGCAGGCAATGTTACAAAATAATTCGTTTAATGTTTCTGAGCTGGTTCAGTCACCCTGGTTAGTATGGCCTATATCATCTAATGCATGTCAAATGCGTTTTCATGATACTGGTGCTCGCTACACACAGAATAGGCCTGATCCGAGGTTTACTGATGCCCGTACTGTCACTACATACTCTGTTGGTAAATTATGCAAACAATGGCTGCAACATTCGTCCCTTGATTCTGTTAAACAACATTTTGGGGAGTTAATACATCGTATTTTTAACGCATCTAACACTGAAGGCCTAGTACACTTTTTTAAGGTCGTTGGGTCGGGCTTGGTGTCCTCCTTCCAAACTATTTTTGGTGCCATCCCGGCTTTCATACATTCTATTTTTTCCAGTGTCTTTGGCGGTTTCCCATTGATCCTCGCTTTAGCGGCTGGTGTCTTGCTCTTAATTTGCTTTCTGCGCGATGGCTGCTCCCGATGGGACCTGCTCGATCCAGAACGCCTCCAGCTGCTCCGTGAGCGACTTTTGGCCGGTTTTGGTGTCTTGCCATTGGCGACACTGAGTGTGTCATATACTCTTTCATTTCGCTTTGCGTATTTCACTTGCGTGCAACCTGTGATGACTTGTGTCCGCTGTCCTTTCACCTGGACTCTGGATTATTGCCTCTCCAATTCGTCATTGTCTGTTCCGGATTTTGTTCAGTTGATGGGTCCCTTAGAGGCCCATGAGCAGGACTGTTCCGTTGCTGGCTGTATGGCGCGTGCGGCTGCACTGGGAATTTTGGCGCAATGGGATATCTGGGCGGCTGCCCAGGATCTCCTACAACGAAGCTGTTTCAATTATCACGCAAGCTGTCCCGCATTGCTTCTGGATGCTCCCTTTGCTGAGGAGCATTCCTGCTCTTTTGATCTCATGGATTGGATGGCATCTATGTTTTTTGACGATTCCAATGATGAACTCTTAGAGGGTATGGCTTTTTTCTGCACTTACACTTTCATGGATTGACCTGCCCTTCGCCGTTTGGGCGCTCCCTGTGCTCCAACGGCTCTGTTTTTCCTCTGATGGGCCTCTGTCCTGGCCGCCGGACTGTCCAGGGGAGGGTGTCTTGTGGTTTGTTGCCTGCCTTGTTATGTTGGCCTAGGCCTGGCTGCCATGCTGCTTTTCTTTGCGCACGTTACACTGAGCCGGGCCTTCCTCGCCCTTTGCTCGTGCCAAGTTCTTTTGCACTGTCTGCATTTTCTGTTGTTCACCTTTCTGGGCTCAGTCTGCACAAACATGTACAAGGTCGCATAACAATGTATTCTGGTTCTTCCTGATATGGCCAGTCTCGCGCACCCAGACATAACATTATGTGCAATTGCCATGAAGAATTCGATATGCTTTTAATACTGTGGTTTACTAGCGCTTAACACACTTGGAGAAATCCCTTTCAGTGAGAAGAGCTATGATGTCCTGCTGATGTAATTCTGCATCTAGAGACTGAGGTATGGGGGTTCGCTAGTCAAAGCCCAGAGGTCTTCTATTTTATAATAAACTATCTTACTGCAAGGGGAGGGTGGTAATGTTATTTATACGTTTATCCACTGAGCTCTGAGATGCTTTCCCCGTTTGTATTCTATGGAATTGTAACCATGCTGCTTATATTAGTCATATGCATTATGCTATTAGTACTGACACGTGTACTGTACATTAGAGCACGTAAGTTGGAATAAACATTTTAACCTATCCATTGTCTCTTCCTACGCACCTTGTGAACAAGTACGAGTGAGTGACGAAAGAGTGTTCTTGCTTCTGTGAGTCCTGAGATAAAGATACCGTGTTCTGGGTTGTCCAAACATTAGTACTTGGGTGCTAATGGGATGCTAAGCTAGTTGGGTTGGGGTTTTTGGGTGCTACGGTATATGGTGGCAAACCACTGTATTCCGGGGTCCCATTTTCCTGTGCATAGCTCTGTGACAAGCTGGCTTACAATAATTCTTGCCATTCCTCCACAGGACATACTCCATTTTTTCAGTTATATGGGCATCATCCAATATGCTTCCAGTTCCTACACCACATTCAGCAGAAATCACACTCGCTGTTGCAGATGCCTTACAACACATTCAACAAACACGGGCCCAGATATATGATCCTTTAGAACACGCCGAACAAGCGTATAAGAAACAATATGACAAGCATCACTGCCCTGGCTTAACAGATCAACCTGGTGATAGGGTATGGTTATACACTAAACACATCACATTCAAGCACAAAAACATGGTTCATCCTAAATATATAGGTCCATACCTGGTGATACAGCATTTAAATCCAGTAACTTACAAGTTGCACTTGCCTCACTCCTTGCACATTCACCCTGTGTTTCATACCTCACTGTTGAAGTTAGCCACACATCATTGTCATTTCCGTCCACCCCCAGTACTGATCCATGATGAATGGGAATATGAAGTTCGGACAGTCTTAGATTCAAAGATGCATAGTAATGCCCTTTGGTATCTGATGTCATGGAAAGGTTATGGGCCGGAGAATGATTCTTGGGTCTCAGCACGAAATGTACATGCCTCTAGTATATTGCAGTGCTTTTATCTCATCCATCTCCATAAGCTGGGCTCCAGAATGTGCTTGGTCAGTGCAATAGTAGCGCAAGTTCTAGGGCCCGCCCCACCAAAACCCAGCAGAGTGGTGTGGGTTGCCTCCTGTATTCGAGGTAATGCTATGTGCTGTGCAAAAAGGCATTTATCCTGATCGGCACCCTGGTGGCTGCACTGTCCCGCCCAGTGGTAGTGTAGACAAAGGGGTCGATTCCGATTCGGGCCGGAAAAAGCACCGACCGACTCGGATCCGGAAAAAATACCGACCGACACGTACCCGTGGCGCACGACACGCCAAGTACGATGCAAGGCGCGAAAAATCCGACCGACACGTACCGAAACAAAGTCGACCGACCGAGCCGCACGGAAAGCAGCAATCCGGCCGGAAAAACACGCGAATCCAACCGACCGACACGCACCCGGAACAAATCCGACCGAAACGTACACGCGAACTCCAAACCGCAAAGTACGATGCAAGGCGCGAAAACCACGACCGAGTCGGACGGAGGACAAGCCGTACGACCGACACGCATACAAAACCGAGCCGAAGCAACACAATACACCGCGACCGACGCGTACGCAGCATAGAAAACTGCACAAACACAGCGTGAACGAAACGGAGAACACCGTACGAGACCAATGCAGGGTCCGACTCGGTCACAAGAACGTTTCCAACATACACAAACAGCACAAAGGAAAAATCACCCAAAAAAGGCCAAACAAGCAATTACCAAGCCAATAAATACGGGGGGTGGGGACAGAGAACAAAGACACACCCACAACTCCACCTATATAAAGGACACAAATCACTACCATGAGCCTTTGCAAATGCCATTCCACTGCCAGCACCCAAGAGAAAGCAACCACACACCCACAGCTCATCCCTCACACAAGCCACACACCATCAGCACACCAACAAATACCTACCTCACATACACCCAGCAAAACATACACTCACACACCCTCACCTGCACACCAACACACACATCACCCACCATCACCACCCATCACCATGCCCCCCAAGAAGAATCCCAAGTTCCTAGATAGTGAATTGGAAGTCATGGTAGACGAGATCCTCAGGGTGGAGCCACAGCTGTTTGGCACACTGGTCCAACAGACCCCCATGTCGCAGAAAACCAAGATGTGGGAGAGGATCATCAACAGGGTGAACGCCCAATCACCATGTCGGCGCACAAAGACGGACATCCAGAACAGGTGGTATGACGTGCGCAGGAGGGTACGGGACATGCTGAAGAAAGACTACATCAACAGCCAATACACCGGCAGTGGCCCTCCTGCCAAGCCAATATACCTCAGGCCCTGGGAGGAGGAGAAGGTGCGGGCCATCCTTCCGCCAGTGAGCGTATATGGACTAGAGGACATCCCAGAGCCTGGTGAGTACACAACAAATGTACACAATATACTGCCACAAAACACACACATCACTGTCAAGGGGAGAGTCAAACCATGCACTCATAGCAATTACACAGCAACCAGAACAGAATCATCCCAAAATGTGTATGTCAGTCAGATAAACACAACACATGCCATCAAAAAAGTCACATCCAACTGTGCCAACACATGTACAAACACAACCACAACTACAGCTAGGCAGTGGCACAAATAGAACTAACAAACACATCCACACATGTAGCCACCACAACAACACCAACACACAGTGAAGACCACTCAAAGGAAGGAATTCTGTGTATGCTGGCCAAGTCAGTGTAGCCAATAGCATCATGGGAGTCGCAGTCACGCATATTGCCCCCCCACAACTGTCCCATCAACACCACCATGAACCATGCGCACATCACAGGGAGTGGAGAAGGACTCACAAGATGGCTGACACTGGCTACTGCTGTGGGGAGCACAAGGCCCTGCTGGCAACTGTGCACCAACAAATAGCAGGACACCACTGACTGACATCCTGAGAGACAACTTACACTCCCTGCAATGCAAGCACGTTCCATGGTGGGAAATCTGGCTAGCTGGGTGGGAAGGGGGACTTGCAGCACTGACCATAGTCACAAGCACCTCCCCTCACACACCCCCCAACACAAACTCCACAGTACCCACCTGGTAGAATGCAATGCCCTCCATCCTAACACAAGGTCCCACAAAGAACCACCACCCTGGGTTATGTTGTGTGAAGCACAGGGACACTCTTGGGACTCTTAGCCAAACAACTGCCAGGACAACACTCCCAGCCATCCTGTCAGCACAGCCAGCCCACCCCACAGGGAAGCAGAGTCAAAAGGAAGGAAGCATGGGCATGCTGGGAAGGGGGGTGGAGGCAATAGCATGATGGGAGTCGTAGACACTGATATTGGTCACCCCCACAACTGTCCCATCAACACCACCCTGAACCATGCTCACATCACAGGGAGTGGAGAAGGACTCACAAGATGGCTGACACTGGCTACTGCTGTGGGGAGCACAAGGCCCTGCTGGCAAATGTGCACCAACAAACAGCAGGACACCACTGACTGACATCCTGAGAGACAACTTACACTCCCTGCAACGCAAGCACGTTCCATGGTGGGATAACTGACTGGCTGGGTGGGTGGGAAGGAGGACTTGCAGCACTGACCATAGTCACAAGCACCTCCCCTCACACCCCCCCCCAACACAAACTCCACAGTACCCACCTGGTAGAATGCAATGCCCTCCATCCTAACACAAGATCCCACAAAGAACCACCACCCTGGGTTATGTTGTGTGAAGCACAGGGACACTCTTGGGACTCTTAGCCAAACAACTGCCAGGACAACACTCCCAGCCATCCTGTCAGCACAGCCAGCCCACCCCACAGGGAAGCAGAGTCAAAAGGAAGGAAGCATGGGCATGCTGGGAAGGGGGGAGGAGGCAATAGCATGATGGGAGTCGTAGTCACAGCTCTACATCCCCCACCACATGGCCCAGCAAGCTCACACTCACGCATGCACATCCCACAGAGAGTGGAAAGGCCCATCAAAGATGTCTGACACTGTTGCTGGGTCGTGGGGAGCACAAGGGCATGCTGGGTACTGCACACCAACCAACAGCAGGACACCACTGTCAGCCATCTTGCCATTGCTCTCACACCCACACACACTGAACTCCACACAAAAGCAAGTAAGTATGGGAATGCTGGGAAGTGGGGTGGAGGCAATGGCATGATGGGAGTCGTAGTCACAGACATAGCTCACCCCCACAACTGTCCCATCAACACCACCCTGAACCATGCTCACATCACAGGGAGTGGAGAAGGACTCACAAGATGGCTGACACTGGCTACTGCTGTGGGGAGCACAAGGCCCTGCTGGCAAATGTGCACCAACAAACAGCAGGACACCACTGACTGACATCCTGAGAGACAACTTACACTCCCTGCAACGCAAGCACGTTCCATGGTGGGATAACTGACTGGCTGGGTGGGTGGGAAGGAGGTCCGGCTGTCAACCAAACACAACCAATGCAGACCATGTTCACACCCCAGAAAATACATAGAAATGCCCAAATAATGCAGGACAATGTGCCACACCAATATCAACCCCTGACTGTGACGACTCAGGACAATGCAATGTACAGGCCCGCACCCAGAGGCACAGTCACAACTGTCATGTGTGTCAACCATTGATGCCTGCAGAAACATGACATACATTGTTTGTGTCTCCCAAAAACAGGTGATGATGGGGACACAGCAGCAGACGCTGAGGAGTCCCAGTCCCAGGCTCAAGAGGATGCCGAGCTCACTGGCGTCGTACAGCCTCTGTCCTCCTCGGACGATAAAGAACAACCTGGCACATCCGGTGCAAGTCAACATGCAGCACCAGCAGGACCACCAGCTGCAGCACCAGCAGGACCACCAGCTGCACCCCCTGCACCCACCCCTACAACGACTGTCACCACGAATACCATCCCTGCCGACATGGACAGAATAAGGAGCAACACCAGCACAGTGACCCTGGACCAACCTGGGGCCATGGACACCACCACCACCACCAACCCCCAAGGTGGACCAGGGTTATCTGTGCGTGCCACTGCACACACTGCACATGTCAGCAGGGGTGGTGGGAGGGGTGGGAGACAGAGGTCGCTGCTTGCAGACGTTGCTGGTGTGCATGATGACCCACAACTGGTACGCATAGCTGATGCGTACCAGTCCAGCACCGGAGAGCTCAGCCAGGTAGTGGGGCTCCTCAGAGACATTAAACAGCAGCAGGCTGCCCATCATGCCCGCTTGGACTCCCACATGTCCCACGTGGAGTCACACATGTCCCGTGTGGACTCACACATGTCCCGCGTGGAGTCCAAGTGGGATGCACTGCATGAGATGACGGCGGTGCACAGGGACATTTTACAATGCCTCCGCCAGATGAACAGCAACCAGTCCACATCTCCCTGTGTGCCAACAACATCTGGTGCCGAACAAACTGCAACTGCCACAGGGAGGGAGGAGGACTCTGGCGGAGAGTCCCCTGCACCGCAGCAGCCTGCACTTGAGGGCCCCCCAAGAAGAGGGGTCGTCCGAGGAGGGAAAAGTGAGAGGCCGATGGCCAAGCGCAACTCCCAGGAAGCCTGAACCTGTTCTGGATGTTCGCCTTTGTGCACAGACTGTTCACCCTGTTGACGGCAACACTACTCCCACACATTGCATGGGGAGTACAAGTTGGACCAATGTGTCAGACAACTGTGGCCCCGATACTGGGGATCCTGTCTACCCGGACTTTCAATTCACCTAGGAACTTGGGATTGCAAGATTCATGTACAGCACAACCCATCCTATGCACTATTAACACAAATGTATCACAATAAACACACTAATACACCATACTTGCCTCTGTCGTGATTCCAACGTGGGTGCTGTGATGGGGATGATGAACTGCAAAATTACACTGTGTATGCGAACTGCAACAGCAAGGACAACACAGGCATGTGAGTACAGGCAACGTGACACACATGAGGGAGACACACCACCAGGGCTACACGACACATACACACCTAGGCCATCTGACTCATTGCCTACACTGATGTTGCCAGGGAAGACGGTGCAATGCACAGACACCACACCCATTCCCAGTTGTAGTCAAGTAGCCCACAGGTGCAGTAAGCAAATGGCAGTCAAATGTGTGACCACAGACAACGCACATCACAAAGTGAAGCACAGGTTTATTACACAGTTGCAACATGCCGTAACCACTACAGATGCAAGGTAACCCCACCTGGCAGCGGGCACACAGTCAACAACTGTAGACGGAAGGAAGTCCATGGGTGTGGCGCACATCACCTGTAGGGACACAACAGCTACCAGCCTGGATGTGCAATCACGTCGTCGGTGGACACAGTTGACCAAACGAATCTGAAAGTACCCTGTGAAGGACAGAAATGACACACAGTCAAAAGTAATGGAGTACAGGACAGAACAGCAAAACACATGCACAATACATGTTACAAGATACCCACCCAGAACCAAGTTAGCATGTCAACACTGTTGGGGAGTACAGCCCACCTGTCACCACACATCGCAACACACATCCAGTCAAGTGGCCCATGGACACACTCCAACAGCACCAGAGCACCACCCACACATCATGCCAACTCACATCATTGACATGACACCTCAGGATACTCACATTCAGCTAAAGAAGTTGGTGATGAGCTGTGTGCGGACATCACCATCACCATCACCATCATCATCATCATCGTCACTGGCATCGTGGTCCAGGCCAGGATCCTCCACAGGTGGCGGATGTTGGTCATTGTCATCCTGGATGAGAGGCAACTCCTTCCGCACTGCCAGGTTGTGGAGCATGCAGCAGACGATGATAATCTTGCACACTTTCGCAGGGGCATATGGGAGGGACCCTCCGGTCTTGTCCAGGCAGCGGAAGCGGCTCTTCAGGAGACCAAAGGTCCGCTCAATCACTCTCCTGGTCCGACCATGTGCCTCATTGTAGCGCATCTGGGCAGGTGTCACAGGGTTCCTGAGGGGTGTCAGCAACCACGGCATGTTGGGGTATCCCGAGTCACCTACGGACAGACAAGTGCACATTAGCTGATTTGGAAAAGTGGGCGGAATACTACAGATCAGATCACACACAATGGCACAAAGTCAGTACACACCGACAAGCCAGGCACGCTGGTTCTGCATCTGTGCCATCATCCTGGGGATGCGACTACTCCTCATCACAAAGGCATCGTGTGCTGAACCAGGGAAATGGGCACACACGTGTGTGATGGTCATGTCTGCAAGACACACCACCAGTGCATTGACCGAGTGGTAGTGCTTGCGGTTCCTGTAGGCCTGCTCCTGGGCCTGTGGTGGTACCAAAGCCACATGTGTCCCATCAATGGAGCCAATTACATGCGGCATCCTCCCCAGGGCATAAAAGTCACTCTTCACGTCAGTGAGTCGTCGCAGTCTAGGGAAATAGATGTACCGGTTCAGGAAGAGCAACATTGCCGCCAAAACATCGCGGAGCACACGGCTGAACATGGTCTGTGACATCCCACCAGCAGTCGCCACAGTATGTTGGAAGGTACCAGTGGCAAAGAAGTGTAGGGCTGCCATCACCTTCACCTTGGGGGTCAGCGCTGTAGGATACGGCCGGCCAGGCTGCAAATGTGGGGACAACTGCACTGCCAAATCCTCAATCAGCTGCCTGGTGAAGCGGTACCGTCGGATGCTGTCCCGTTCCACCATCGTTGCCAGGTCTGGGAATGGCCGATGGACAGCAGGAGCCCTGCAGTGCAGAGGAGAAGTAAGCAAGATTGTCAGTCACCCCACATATGCGGCATTGAACACACTCAAGATCCCAACATACATCATTATGAGGCACAACTACATGAAGTGTGCAGTACCGGAAGGACATGTATGGTACATACATGGCCAACATCTGTCAACACGGTCCAACAGGTGGCATCAATTTGTCCCAGGTTGGCCCATTGGATATCATGAGGCCGTGTCACAGTTCCCATCTCCTGCTGCCGTGTCACAATAACCCCCACAGGGACATGTGAGGACAGATGTGCCCCAGGCACCACAGCTCAACGACAGGTACATTCCCAGGGACCCTGTAATGCCACATGGACACTGGCATTACATGGAGTATCATGTATACACCACAGCAAAACAACCATGACCCCCACAGGTAGTGGCCCCACTTGCCACGGCAGGACAGACATGGACGTCTGTGACACACACGCACAACATCAGAGTCCATGCACACACAACGTGGATGTGGAGACTGTCTCCCATTGTGCACATGAAATCAGAGACATTGTAAACACCACATGCACAAAGACTGTGGAGGACCATCACTATTGTGCCACTGGGACACCCTGGCTCAAACATACCGTCCCACATGGGACTCAAGGGGTATGTGACATGACATACACATACACCACTGTGAAATGTGACCATGGCACATGCACAGATATGAACAGTTGCACATCACAGTGGTCACGTACACGTAACACCCAGGATCCTGTCCCCATGAACACGTGCACAGCCTGGGGGTGGCTGCCCACAGGTGACACCCACAGGACAACATGTACACCAACATACACACAATAGGAAATGCAGCCTTACATGCCTTATGATAAAGTTTGGACAGGCTGTCGTGATGTAGGTGTGCCCCTCACTCCCTGGGAGCTATCTGTGGCTGGCATATGTCCATCTGAGACAGGCATGCTGACATATGCCAGTCACATGTACAGTGATGCGTTGAACAGCAATGGACCGATCGGTGCCTCCGGCCGGCCCATTGCTTTCAATGTGTGTGGCTACGCGTTGTACCCCTGTGCGCGTTGAACAGCAATGGACCGATCGGTGCCTCCGGCCGGCCCATTGCTTTCAATGTGTGCGGGTACGCGTTGTACCCCTGTGCGCGTTGAACTGCAATGGACCGATCGGTGCCTCCGGCCGGCCCATTGCTTTCAATGTGTGCGGGTACGCGTTGTACCCCTGTGCGCGTTGAACTGCAATGGACCGATCGGTGCCTCCGGCCGGCCCATTGCTTTCAATGTGTGCGGGTACGCGTTGTACCCCTGTGCGCGTTGAACTGCAATGGACCGATCGGTGCCTCCGGCCGGCCCATTGCTTTCAATGTGTGCGGGTACGCGTTGTACCCCTGTGCGCGTTGAACTGCAATGGACCGATCGGTGCCTCCGGCCGGCCCATTGCTTTCAATGTGTGCGGGTACGCGTTGTACCCTGTGCGCGTTGAACTGCAATGGACCGATCGGTGCCTCCGGCCGGCCCATTGCTTTCAATGTGTGCGGGTACGCGTTGTACCCCTGTGCGCGTTGAACAGCAATGGACCGATCGGTGCCTCCGGCAGGCCCATTGCTTTCAATGTGTGCGGGTACGCGTTGTACCCCTGTGCGCGTTGTACCGCAATGGACCGATCGGTGCGCACCCATTGACAATGGGCTTGCCTGGCAACGGACGCGTTTTCGAATTTCGAACGAGTCGGTTGCTGGAAAATCAGTTGGTCACCCACAACAATGTTGCAAAATCATGTATGTCATGAAGTTGAAGATTTGAAGGATGCTGTGGGCGTGTTTTGGTGCTGCTATTCCATGGATTGGCCAGATTCAGAAGATGCAAACGACTTGGACCTATCACTTTGGACACAAGGGACAGTATCTGCCTCTCCAGCACATATATATTGCTGGCTGTTCCCCTGAGAGCCCACTTGCCTGCACTACATGCTCCAAGACGACATCTGCCACTGCACTGCTGCTGTCTCTGCCCCTCTGGACCCTGCAATGGCACGTACTGTGGAGAGAGCCCCAGCCTTCAGCCTTGAAGAGAACCAGGCCCTGCTGGACAGCCTACTTCCACAGTACAGCAAGCTGTATGGGACACCAGGGGAGCAGGTGAGTGTTCTGTGCACTGCCTTTCTGAATGTGCATTTTGTCTGACTAGCAAGGCTGAGAGTCTGCACGCCACTGGCTAGCAGGCTCACTGAGTAGTTGTCACCCCCATAGTGTGTAGTGACTTGCACTGGACAGGTATGGTGCAGTGACAGTGCATTTGAACATGGTTTTACTTCCCATGCAATGATACCATGTAGTGACGTCTGGAAAACTGTCCATGGTCAGCTTTGCACTGCCTGTGTACATCATGTGCCCCTGTGATTGAGACATGTATATACAACTGTGTCATGCACGGATATGTTGCATGTGTGGTAATGGCCTTTTCACTTTGTCATCCTGACAGGTTAATGCCCATCGGAAGCAGGAAATCTGGAAGGACATCGTCCGGGCTGTCCGGTCCGTGGGGGTCTACAAGCGCCGGATCCGCAACTGCCAGAAGAGGTGGCAGGACCTTCGGGGCTGGACCCGGAGGATTGCACGGGTCCAGCTGAAGCTGTCGCCTCCTCGCAGGAGGGGCGGAACACGGACCCTGACCCCCACATGCTCCAGATCCTGGCGGTGGTCTTTCCAGACCTGGATGGGCAGCTGAAGGCCAGACAGCAGCAAGGAGGGGTGAGTCGAAGACTGCACTGTGAACTCTGTATTACATGCTTTGTGCCCTCCTCTGGCCTGGTTCAACTGCCACAGTGCAGCAGTCATGTTGTCCAGGAGCCATGTCCCTCTATTGTGCACTGCCCACTGCTCATCTGATACCCAGGTGTGGCCCTTACATTCAGGGAATTGTGTCACTTGGGACTGTGTCCTTGCAGTTTGCTTCACTAAAGGTGGGGGACAGCATCTGTTTCCCTAACTCTGTTGTGGGCATCATGGGTGGGTCCATTGTTCACACAATGCCTGGGTTTGGACATGTGATCTGCGTGTTGCTTTGATATGCGGTCCACTTGCTGAGCTGAGCCACCACATGTGCCTGGGGTATGTGGCACACGCCCATGCAGCGGGTGGGAACAATGTTTGTGCCCCAGGAGTGTGCAGATTACGTGTGTCACACATACATAGCCAGCTATCCACTGTCCAGGGCACATCCCTCATTCATGTGGAGCAGGACAGTCATGCCTACTCCAGGCCATGCAATGCACTCTGTACTCCCACTCCCGTGTATCAGCTGACACATTGTGCACAGTGATTTGACCCCTCCGGTGTCTGCCTCTGTGTCAGTGTGCTGTGGATTAGTTGCCAGGACTGCTGGGGTGTTTCTTGGTAGGGGCTCAGCATGCCCCTGGAGATGTGACCATAGGAGACGATACTTGTGTGTCACATAGGTGTTTGATCAGCTGCCCGTGCAGACTGGGGTATGCGAATGTGATGTTCAGGCAGCTGTTCCCCATTCACAGCAAATTGTGAGGGGCTCAGGTTCAGAGGGTAGTGTCACAGGTCTCCCATATGTCCAATAGGTGTGACCTGGACAGATGAGGGTTGAGATGATGTGTTGTGTGGGGGATGTACATGTGCACTTGTGCAGCTCCAGGACTTGCATTCCCCATGACCTACTATTGTGACACAGTGCATAGTGTTGTTGTCTGGCTGCCAAGTCATACATCACTGAGACAGTGATGTATGACTTAACAGTCATGCCTCTGCCATGGCATGTGTCAACTTATTTGTGGTCCTGCAGGGGAGTGACATGTGCTACATGCACACCATAGTGGCGCTGGCTATCAGGACATGGGTGCATCATGGTGTCTGTCGCTGGTATGCATCACATGCATTTCCTATTTGACTCTGGGCATCCCTTTCATCCGGAAACCTGTACTCACTCAGTGGCAAGAGCTGTGATGTGTCCACACTGTGTCCTCTGCACTGTCCAACTACTGTGTACTTGGTGCATGTGTCCACACTGGGGTGTTGCAATCCAACAGACACCAGACAGATGGGTGCAAGGCCATGTGGGATGTGAGTGCCATGCTTGGCATCAGACTGACAATTGGCTTCTCCTGTTCAGTTAGGGCACTTTTAGCAATGTACAACTAATGATGCCAGGGATTGCTCTGTGATGTGCTGTGCTCACAGTGGTGTGTGCGTTTGGTGCAGGTGACTGATGTCTGTCTGTTTCCCCATTGTTTGCAGATACATCCACGGCCACGGAAGGGGACAGCTCCACGGACCAGGAGGAGCCAGAGAGCCAGACTGGGTCAGCAGCCGATGAGTGGTCGGAGGGACCCAGTGGCATGGAGGGCGAGGGGAGCCACACCGAGGAATCCTCAGCACCATCCACCTCAGCTGAGGACCAGAGCAACTCGGAGGATGACTCCCTTGTGGAGGCGGGTGTCAGCAGCCACCACACCCCAGCTAGTGTTGCTGTCCCCGCCACCACCAGCACCACCACCGCCCTCCCATCGGCTCCCATTCCCCAGGTCCGTGGAGGCTCCCATGTTCGGGAGCGTGTCTCCTTTGGCCCAGGCACCGCACCCCCTGCCCCTGTGTCCCCTGCTGCCCTGAGTGAGGAGTCTGTGTACCTCCTTCGCCAGCTCCATGTAGGGCAGACAGCCATGCTGAGTGTCCTCCATGCGCACACCGCACTGTTGACTCAGCTGGTGTCGTTCATGGAGGGCATCTCATCAGGCATGTCTGACCTACAGAGGGGCAACAGGTCCATGGACTCCTCCCTGACGGCAGCAGTGTCCCTCCTCAGACAGTCCCTCACCCCTCCTGCCTCTGCTCCATCCACACTCCCCAGCACCTTGCCCGTCCCAAGCACACACACCGGCACAGGCACACACCAGCACACACACATCCAGCACACAGACACACACGCCACAAACTAAACGCACACGCACGCACAGTCAGGGGACTGAAACCAGACTCACAGGGGATGGGGGCCTGGTACACACACACGCATCCACGGGCACTGCACAGTCCTCGGTTGCCTCTCCCTCCAAAGCACCCTCCCTTGCCTCACCTGCAACCCCAAAGACCCAGCGCCTCTTCCTCAGTGACCTCGGCCTCTTCCCCTCCGATCCAGCTGCCCCAGCATCCAGGGGGAAGAGGAAGCCCCCCACACGGAGCAGAGTGCCCTCGCCCCCGGACACCCTCCCCAGGCGCAGACAGACTGAGGCCCCCACCCGCAAGTCCCCCCGGAGTGGTAAGAGCAAGACCCCGCCGCCGCCCTGCAGCTCAAGCACCAGGTCACCTTCCTCCATCCCTCAGGCCCCCACTCCACAGGTGCCCCTGCCACACCCTGCCCCAGGTTCCCCCACCCACAGATATACCATCCCCAAGAGGCTCCGGCCTTCTCCCCCTGCCACTTGCTCTCCCGGCACCACACCCCCGCTGCGCTTGTCTGTGCCACTGATGTGGTGAGGGTGTCCTCCCCCTCTGTCCAGCCCACCTTGCCTGTTCCCCATTCTCTCCCCTGGTGGTAGGCACTGCAGTGGAGTCCACTACCACCCTGTCTGACTTGGGCACTGCAGTGGCGGACCTGTCCACTCCATCTGCAGGGTCCACTGCAGTCGTGCCGGCACCCACAACATCTGAGCCATGCCCCCAGTTGTGCCGGCACACACCATGTCAGACACCTCCACTGCAGTTGTCAGTGGCTCTCCAGCACCCACCACCCCTTCCCTGCTTCCTCCTGGTGAGCCCTGATCCTGTCCCTGCGGTGCCTGGCCTACCCCCCGGTTGCCCCTCCTAGTGGATTGTCCCTGGTTTTGTGCAGGCATGTGTAGGGTGGCATCTGCCACTGTCACCCACTTGTGACTTTGTTGATGGACTGGCCATTGGCCTTTGTTTATGTTCTACCGGACTTCTACTTTTAATGCCACATATGCTGAATAAAGCAACTTTCTGTTCTCTAGTGCTTTTGCTTCTGATGTACATGATGTTGATGATGCTAACAATGCCCTTGCTGCAGTGATGGTGATATTTGGTCTCATGATAATGAAGTGTTACTGTGCAGGAACCCATGTGGTCCAGGGGTTATGTGTCCTATCCTGTGGTGTATCCATGTCATCCATAGCAGCATCTGAGGGTGTCATGTGTTCAGTATTTGGCAATGAGATTTCCTACTTAGATTGGCAACTTCACATCTGTGGCTTCCACCCCTGCACATCTGTTGTGCCTGCCATTGTTCTATTCGTCTACTTCCCTGACCGTGTGGCCATCTCCAGTGAACATGCAGGTTTGGGCATCAATGGGGAAGGACTCATCTGTGTTGTCAGTGCAACATTGCTATACAAGTGTGTTGGATCTGTGCTGATGATTCCGTTGGCACTTCCATGACCAGGCTGATGGGACGGGAGCCCTCATTTGTTGCTAATTGTTGATTGTGTGTCCCATTGCTGCCATGGTATGGTATCTGTTCGCCTCACATCTGCAGTCTCCACAGGGTATCTGCATGTGTGTGCCCATTGGTGCAAATATGTGGGTCTGCATTCGGATGGTCACTTCTGTCATTGTGTCATTGATGATTGTTGACGGTGTCAGCCCCCATGGGTGTTGTTTGTCTGCACATGGCCAAAGTTATGTCTTATTTGCACTGCAGGATTTGGCTCCCCCAATTTATGTTGCAATGGGACACATACACTACTTTGCCACTGATGTGTTTGTTGTTCTGTGACCAGGAATCATCCATGCAGTTTGGCAGTTGCACCTCTTACTTTGTCAACACTTGCCTTTTGGTCACTGTGATGATGGGGGTTTGGACCCCATTGCCACAATGTTCAAAATGTGCTGCAGCTATGGACCCCACACTTGCCTTTTGGTCACTGTGATGATGGGGGTTTGGACCCCATTGCCACAATGTTCAAGATGTGCTGCAGCGATGGACCCCACACTTGCCTTTTGGTCACTGTGATGATGGGGGTTTGGACCCCATTGCCACAATGTTCAAAATGTGCTGCAGCTATGGACCCCACACTTGCCTTTTGGTCACTGTGATGATGGGGGTTTGGACCCCATTGCCACAATGTTCAAGATGTGCTGCAGCTATGGACCCCACACTTGCCTTTTGGTCACTGTGATGATGGGGTTTGGACCCCATTGCCACAATGGTCATGGCCTGCTTGCGTTGTGTGTGCCACACACATATTTGTGTGGCACATGTGCTAGGGGGTCACATTGTATGTTAGAAGTCATGTTCGGTGTTGTAGGCATTTGACACAGTCTACACACGCTTGTCATGGTGTTGGGGGATGTCTTCTTCTTGCATTCCCTAGGTTGTGGTGTGCTGGTTGTGTCATGCATTGTCCATCCTATGGGTGGGGGTGGTAGTGGTGGTAGGCATCCTGCCCCCTGGGTGAGGGTGGTAGTAGTGGTAAGCATCCTGCCCCCTGGCTAAGGGTGGTAGTAGTGGTAGGCATCCTGCCCCCTGGGTGAGGGTGGTAGTAGTGGTGGGCATCCTGCCCCCTGGGTGAGGGTGGTAGTAGTGGTAGGCATCCTGCCCCCTGGCTAAGGGTGGTAGTAGTGGTAGGCATCCTGCCCCCTGGGTGAGGGTGGTAGTAGTGGTGGGCATCCTGCCCCCTGGGTGAGGGTGGTAGTAGTGGTAGGCATCCTGCCCCCCTGGCTAAGGGTGGTAGTAGTGGTAGGCATCCTGCCCCCCTGGGTGAGGGTGGTAGTAGTGGTAAGCATCCTGCCCCCCTGGCTAAGGGTGGTAGTAGTGGTAGGCATCCTGCCCCCCTGGGTGAGGGTGGTAGTAGTGGTAAGCATCCTGCCCCCCTGGCTAAGGGTGGTAGTAGTGGTAGGCATCCTGCCCCCTGGGTGAGGGTGGTAGTAGTGGTGGGCATCCTGCCCCCTGGGTGAGGGTGGTAGTAGTGGTGGGCATCCTGCCCCCTGGGTGAGGGTGGTAGTAGTGGTAGGCATCCTGCCCCCTGGGTGAGGGTGGTAGTAGTGGTAGGCATCCTGCCCCCTGGCTAAGGGTGGTAGTAGTGGTAGGCATCCTGCCCCCCTGGGTGAGGGTGGTAGTAGTGGTAGGCATCCTGCCCCCCTGGGTGAGGGTGGTAGTAGTGGTGGGCATCCTGCCCCCTGGGTGAGGGTGGTAGTAGTGGTAGGCATCCTGCCCCCTGGGTGAGGGTGGTAGTAGTGGTGGGCATCCTGCCCCCTGGGTGAGGGTGGTAGTAGTGGTAGGCATCCTGCCCCCCTGGCTAAGGGTGGTAGTAGTGGTAGGCATCCTGCCCCCCTGGGTGAGGGTGGTAGTAGTGGTAAGCATCCTGCCCCCGGCTAAGGGTGGTAGTAGTGGTAGGCATCCTGCCCCCTGGGTGAGGGTGGTAGTGGTGGTAGGCATCATGCCCCCCTGGGTAGGGGTGGTGGTGCGCATTCAGGCCCCTGTGTGCATATGTGGCATTGGTGATGGGCATCCCGCCCCTATGGTGCTGCTGTTGCTGGTGTAAGTATATTCTGCATCCCTGTGTGTGTGTGTGATGTGTCGTGTACGTGTTGTATGTGTTTTGTGGTTGGTGTCTGGCTTACCTTCTGCGCCGTACGCGTCCGTGCCTGTTCCGGTAGTAAATGTAGAATATTGGTATGATCGGGACGAAGGGATTCATGGTTGGTTCGTGTCGTTCGTCCTTCTCGTTGCTTCGCGTCGTCCTCGTCGCGCCGCCTCGTCCTCGTCGCTCGCCTCGTCCTCGTCGCTCGCGTCGTCCTCGTCGCTGCCGTGTTCGTCTCGGAGCCGTGGATCGTGTTGTGGCGCGAATCGGAGCTTATGTGCGCCTCTCCCGGATGCTTTGACGTGCCGTGCGTAGCGGCGGGTTCGGCGCGTACGGAAAGCGCATCGTACTTGTCCGGCCGGACGGGGCTGCATTTTTCCTTCCGTGCGACTAGATTCGGCGTTTCCGGATTCGCCTCGGTCAGAGAACAGGACCTGGTTTGGGTGAGTACGGCTCGGCCGGATTCTTTGCTGTTGTGCGCATCGTACTTGCTCGTTCGGTGTGCTGTACGGATCGGTCGGGAAACAGGCTTTCGCATGGCTTTTTTCCCGACCGAATGGTATTGGGTGCGCCTCCGACCGAGATCGGAATCGGCCCCTTAGTCTGTATATGTCTTATATAATACAGTGTAGATATCTGTAAATGTCTCTTTATGTTATACTTAAAACACTCTTCTTTTTTCAGGTCCTCATTGGGACTTCATTTCCAAGCTGCCCTGGAGGGCAGCCATCTTGGGAGTGGCCCAAGTTTATATCGGCAGGTAGGAGGCTTTCCGACCGACATGCTTGGTTTGAAATCCGACTGCTGTGTTATGATGACAGAGGTCGGAATTTAAACCGGCTGGTCATTCTGGCTGGCATCTGATGGGCTCAAGGACCCCATTGGCCAGTCAAAACCACCACCATAATCCCATGAGGACGGCGTTTCCGCCGTCGGGATTATGATGTCAGTTTCCGACAGGCTTTCCATGTCGGGCTTTCTGACATGGAAAGCCTGCCGGAAAGCGACTTTGGGGGCCCCTATCAGGGGCCACCTTCTTCAGCGGTCTCTGGTTGGAGGCCAAGGGGGCCCCTATGTTGCCTCCTGTAAACCCCTGTTTAGGAAGGTGGAATCTGACTATATGGTGTTTTGCTGGTTTATGACTTAGTTGGACTGGGATCCTGCTATTCAGGGCCCCAGTCTATCTGCTTTCTCTGTAAAATGGTTTCCATGTGCCTTAGGCACATCTCTGATTGGAATCTGGAGTGCCCTTATAAGTCCCTAGTATATGGTATACTATGTACCCAGGGCATAGGTACCTCAGAGGCCTGCCAGGGGCTGCAGCATGTATTATGCCACCCCTGGAAGGCCATCCAAACTGACACCACAGGTCTGCTACTGCAGCCTGGGTAAGGTGGTGCATGCAACCCTTACTGTGATATAGGCTACCTATATCACTACATACCTACACACATATAAACCTATAAGTCACTCCTATGGCAGGCCTTGTCAATCCTGAAGGCAGAGTGCATGGTTCCTATGTGAGAGGGTGCCCCTGCATGAGCAGGGCCCCTCTGCAGTGGTCGGAGACCCTTCTCTGATGCTGTTTGTAGTGCAGCCTGACCATATACTCTTAAGCGCATTATAACCTCGCGTTAAATGCTAACTTTGGGATGGCTGCACCAAAACATGTCGTGTTTGGTGTCAAACATCTTGGAATACTACCCCCCGCCAATTCTGGTGGCGGGGGTAGCATTCCACCCTTCTAGAGGGAAAGACATGTTAACTCTGGCATGCCCGGTAACTTCTTTCTAAAGCCCTGGCATCACAAAATGGATGCTGCTGCCACAGACACAAGTCTGGCCTCCTGCTGCTGGACGAAACTCCGGCAGGGGAGGCCTGGACAATAGGTTTCCTGTTGCAGGGAGGTGTGACCACCTCCCCAGACAGGATAATGTGTATTGGGGCTGGGCGGGAGCACCCTCTGGGTGCTTTGAAGTCCTGCACTGGGGGCACATTTGGTGTCCCTGTGCATACCCCAGTTCAAACTGGATCAGGGGCTTCCAGCCCCTGCTTTGGCGCAAACTGGACAAAGGGAAAGGGGTGTAGCCACCCCTCTGCCCTGACCCACCCATAGGTGGGGCCACAGAGTAGTCCAACCCCTAAACTTGGTATAAGTATAGGAACCCAGTCCTTAGGACTTTAGATTATCCCTGGATGAAACTCTGACACTGAATCCTGGACCTACGATGCTCTACTACAAGATTAGAGGACTGAAGAATCTCCCTTGGGGTCAAGGAGGGACTCCCCTGCTTGGCAGGCACCAAAGAAGCAATTGTCCGGTCTGCATCTCTGAAGCTCCCGTCGGACGCCGAAGTCTTTGCATCACCAGAGGTAGATTTCCAGACTTCCCAGAGGCTGCCCTGAGTCCCCAGCAAAGCTGAGGCCCGTAGCTGTCGTGGGTAACGTGGAACCATGACCCCTGGACACCGAGCACATCTGCAAGTGCATCCTCTTTTGGGTCTCCCACGAAGTCATGCTTTGGGCTCCGAGTAGCCCCAGCCTCCAGCACCAACTGCACCGAAGATCACTGGCCTCCACTCCACGAGTGTCCTGTGAGCCAGATCCACGTGCACCGTTTCGAGGCTCCTTCGCGGTCGCTAGCCTGTTGGCTAGTAGCCCTTCACGAAGGCCAATCCTTTTCTTCTTGGGCTCCCTAGTTGCTCCAGACTTGCCCTCACTTACCCTTGCTGGGTGAGTTCCTTAGACCTTGCTGGTCTGACTAATCAACAATCTTCAACTGCATAAAGACTTGCCGTTGCCAAGGCTTGTTGGGTCCAATCCGGTCGCCGATGCCTCAGCACTCGACAGACATCGTGTACCAGCCGGAATCCTGCTCCTGGTTGCCGACAACGTCTCCTGCACCTCGTGGCTGAAGAGTCAAGACGACCATCATCGCACCTGAAGCACCCGACATCGGTGGGCATCTGCTCATCGCCTTCCTGGTCACTGGCTAGTGACCCAGACTCTGTCCCCTCTGCTTTCAGGTTCTTCAGATCTCCGATCCACTCTTGGATCCACCCGGACACTTTCCACTTGGTCGCCAGCAGCACTTTGCAGCAGATCGCCATTCAAATCGACGACGAAACCCGACCCCGAAAGGCACCTATGCACCCGGCTTCCCTGGGTGAGGTAACACGAGTACTCCGGTGCTCCCGTGGGTAGAGACTCTAGAAAGTCCTAGTTCTCAAAGGGTTTGCTCCAAGTCCTCCTTTAAGTGTCCCTTTTCTTTAATTTCCTGATCGCGACTTTCTCCATAGAAGTTAACGGCGTATCGCGGTTGTGTATTTACACTGCACGCGTCCCCCGTGGGTCCCCTGTGTCACTACCTTGGGTGGTTCCTTGTGGTCCAAGCACTTCTAGAGGCTCTAGGCCTAGTGTCTAGCTCAGTCGTGGTTCTTATACCACTTTATTGGTATATGGTTTGGTACGCCCCTAGGGCCCAAACGTGTATTTGTGCTATTACTGTGTTTAAATAACTTATAACTTGTGTACTTGAACTCTAGCCTCATAAAGAGACTAGAGGGGTGTGTTTAGCAATAAATACATATATTTTGAATATATACCTGGTGTGGTGCTCTTTCATTTGGTCACTCAAGAGATTATAGACTGGTAAAACAAGCTGCTTTACATTCCTTCAAGACTTAGCCTGAAGGCTGCTCTCCATAGCTACCACTAAGATAGCTTTCAATAAAGGTTGTCTTTAACCTATCTCCAATAAGGGGTTATTTGGACTGGTGCAAGGTGCCCACTATAATTAGTGGACAGCATATACCAGGCCAACTTCTCACATTGGTGTGCAGCGTGTGGGATTCCAGCTTGCTATTGTTTTACCAGATAATCTCAATTGAATTGATCAACTGAAAACCACTAAAGGTACCTAAGGTACATATAATTTAAGTTTACTATACAGTAAGTTCTACTGAACTTAGAGTTGTGTGTTAAGGGATAGCACAACCCTTTCTACAACTCAAGAGAGTTTAGTAGGCCACACTAGAGTAGGTAGTGCATACACCACACCACACTAGTAATGTCTTTAAAGGAAGGACCTAAAGAATCCTTGCCAGAAGCCACTGGGCTTCTTCCCTCCAAGTATGATACACTCCCATTCTTGGAATTGAGAGCATTATGTAACTTGAGGAAATTGAGGACAGGCCAAAGTCCCACCACCCAACACCTTAAAGAGATGTTGGTGGCTTATGATCTCAGCAGGCCCTTAGGGACTGAAGGGGCAGGAGCAGAGGGTGGGGCAGAAGATGAGGATGGGGCCAGGGGTAGAAACACCCCCAACCCCCCCTCTGGAACTGACCAGGAAGGTGACAATGACCTTGACCTGGATAACCCAATCACTCCTGAGGGAGATGAGGAGGAGGATCAGAATGACCACCCCTTTGTCCCCCCAGGAAGGGTTGAGAGAGTGCCTAGCAGGACTAGATCTCCTTCTCAGGAGTCTAACCACTCTGGCACCTCAATAGGGACCTCTGTCTCCTCTCATAGGAGGGAATCCTCTCATGACAGGAGAAAAAGGCTGATTCAGTATGAGGAAGCTCAGCTTGAACTCAGAAGACAGCAATTGGCTATGGATAGGGAGTCCCTAGCTCTCTTTAGAGAGAGAAAAAAGTTGGGACTAGAGTCCCATGGTGGCAGCAATATCCCTAGAGATAGGGAAAGGTCTTATGACCATAGAAACCTAAGCAAGATTGTCCCTCCCTACCAGAGTGGGGATGACATCCACAAATGGATAACTGCACTGGAGAGGGCCTGTAAAGTTCAGAAGGTCCCCCAGAAGCAGTGGGCAGCAATCTTGTGGCTCTCCTTTGCAGACAAGGGTAGAGACAAGCTCCTCACTGTAAGAGAAGAGGATGCTGACAATTACAAAGTCTTGAAGAGTGCTCTGATAGATGGGTTTGGCCTAACCACTGAACAGTATAGGTTGAAGTTCAGAGACACCCAAAAAGCTCAGACTCAAGACTGGGTTGATTTTGTAGATTGTGCTACTAAGGCTCTGGAAGGTTGGATACATGGCAACCAAGTGCATGACTTTTTAGGATTGTACAATTTGATTATGAGGGAGCAGATCCTTAATAATTGTCAAAACCAGCTTTTGCCCCAGTATCTGGTGGACTCTGATCTGACCTCTCCCCAAGAATTGGGAAAGAAGGCAGACAAATGGGTCAGAACCAGAGTAAAGACTAAAAATCAGGGTGCTGACCAGAAGAAAGATTCTACTAAGTCCCAAGAGAAAGGTGGGGATAAATCTAAGGATAAGTCCACTACAGGGCCCCAAAATTCCTCTTCTGGGGGTGGGTCCCAAACTCCTTCCTCTCCTGAAAAGAAACCATATTGCCATGTCTGTAAAAAGCCTGGGCACTGGAAATCTGATCCCAGTTGCCCCAGGATTGGCAATAAAGAAAATGTTCCTCCAGCAACTACTACCACCCCTCCTGGTACTACCAGTAGTAATCCTCCAGTTGGGAGTAGTGCACCCAAAAAGTTAGGTGCTTTTGCAACAGGAACAGAGGTGGGCCCTGGTTTAGACAGGGACCCCTCAACAGACTCCTCTGACTCTGATGGTGGTGTAGGATTTGCCACCTTTACCATGGGTCCCACAGCAATGGGCAGGTACAGACTGGAGCCAATGATTAATGGTCAGAAAGCTGTGGCATTTAGGGACACAGGGGCTAGTGTCACCATGGTGGCAGGGAAACTAGTCCCCCTCACCAGCTTTTACCTGAGTTTAAATACCAGGTGACCAACATTGATGGTGTCAGAACAGATCACCCCATGGCCATAGTCAATCTCAGCTGGGAGGGGGTCACAGGCCCAAAAGAGTGGCAGTGTCCCCCACCTTACCTGTAGATTGCCTGATGGGCAATGATCTGGAAATTTCAGCCTGGGCTGAAGTTGAACACCAAACCCATCTTAGGATGTTGGGCGTCCCTGTAAAGGTTAGTGGGGCTGTGATGGCCACAGCCCCAGCCCAAGAATTTGGAGAGATGGAGCCTGAAAGAATGGCCCACTCTCCCCCAAAAGAGAGCACAAGGGTTGAAGAAAAGTCTTCTTCCCCCCAGACAGTAGGTAAGGGTCAGCCTCCTCAGGGAACTGACCCTACCCCTAGTGAAGGAACTGCCACAGAGGTAGTCAGGCCTGGCCTGGCCACACCCCTGATGGCAGAGGACCCTTCCAAGGTGGTACCCAGTCTGGAGCAGGTAACCTGCCCCTCTCTACCCTGCCTCAGTCAGCCCAGGGCTGCAGAGGTCAGGGAGGTCAGTGGACCCCCAGGGCCCCCTGTCCAGAGGAACCCCCCATCAGCAGATTAGGGGCACCCAGTCTAGTAGCCCTAGCCAGGTGAAAATTCCTCTACACACTGAGGGATCCCCCATACCTTTATGTAGGGACCTCCCCAGAAGGACTCTGGTAGGCAAGGGCAAACCTGGGACCAGAAGGTTCCAAACCTGCCATGTCCCTCCAGTAGTCCATCCAAAGGGACCCAACCCCCAGCTGTAGGCAGCCAAAGGTTGACCCTTAGAGCAAAGTGCAACTCAGTCATGGAAAGACAGGCATACATGGTGACTAGTGATCTGAGGAAGCTGAGGCCAACATTCCTAGGGCCTCCCTTCCCTACTCAGACACCTCACCAGCCTTGTACTTTACCTAAGCACACCACAGGCAGTGAATCCCCATGGTGGAGACCCTCTCATACCCTTAGGGTAAGGGATTGCTTAGTGGACCATAAGACAGGGAGCAACCATGCTAGTGCAGGTGCTTCCTTATATGGCCACTTAGTCAATAAAGGCTCAACTGGCCAAGGTTAGCCTTATCTCCTTTCGTTTGGGGGGGTTATGTAGGAAGGTGGAATCTGACTATATGGTTGCCCCCACTTTTTTATGGTGTTTTGCTGGTTTATGACTTAGTTGGACTGGGATCCTGCTATTCAGGGCCCCAGTCTATCTGCTTTCTCTGTAAAATGGTTTCCATGTGCCTTAGGCACATCACTGATTGGAATCTGGAGTGCCCTTATAAGTCCCTAGTATATGGTATACTATGTACCCAGGGCATAGGTACCTCAGAGGCCTGCCAGGGGTTGCAGCATGTATTATGCCACCCCTGGAAGGCCATCCAAACTGACACCACAGGTCTGCTACTGCAGCCTGGGTAAGGTGGTGCATGCACCCCTTACTGTGATATAGGTTACCTATATCACTATATACATACACACATATAAACCTATAAGTCACTCCTATGGCAGGCCTTATCAATCCTGAAGGCAGAGTGCATGGTTCCTATGTGAGAGGGTGCCCCTGCATGAGCAGGGCCCCTCTGCAGCGGTCGGAGACCCTTCTCTGATGCTGTTTGTAGTGCAGCCTGACCATATACTCTTAAGCGCATTATAACCTCGCGTTAAATGCTAACTTTGGGATGGCTGCACCAAAACATGTCGTGTTTGGTGTCAAACATCTTGGAATACTACCCCCGCACCAATTCTGGCGGCGGGGGTAGCATTCCACCCTTCTAGAGGGAAAGACATGTTAACTCTGGCTTGCCCGGTAACTTCTTTCTAAAGCCCTGGCATCACAAAATGGATGCTGCTGCCACAGACACAAGTCTGGCCTCCTGCTGCTGGACGAAACTCCGGCAGGGGAGGCCTGGACAATAGGTTTCCTGTTGCAGGGAGGTGTGACCACCTCCCCAGACAGGATAATGTGTATTGGGGCTGGGCGGGAGCACCCTCTGGGTGCTTTGAAGTCCTGCACTGGGGGCACATTTGGTGTCCCTGTGCATACCCCAGTTCAAACCGGATCAGGGGCTTCCAGCCCCTGCTTTGGCGTGAACTGGACAAAGGGAAAGGGGTGTAGCCACCCCTCTGCCCTGACCCACCCATAGGTGGGGCCACAGAGTAGTCCAACCCCTAAACTTGGTATAAGTATAGGAACCCAGTCCTTAGGACTTTAGATTATCCCTGGATGAAACTCTGACACTGAATCCTGGACCCACCAAAGAAGCAATTGTCCGGTCTGCATCTCTGAAGCTCCCGTCGGACGCCGAAGTCTTTGCATCACCAGAGGTAGATTTCCAGACTTTCCCGAGGCTGCCCTGAGTCCCCAGCAAAGCTGAGGCCCGTAGCTGTCGTGGGTAATGTGGAACCGTGACCCCTGGACACCGAGCACATTTGCAAGTGCATCCTCTTCTGGGTCTCCCACAAAGTCGTGCTTTGGGCTCCGAGTAGCCCCAGCCTCCAGCACCAACTGCACTGAAGATCACTGGCCTCCACTCCACGAGTGTCCTGTGAGCCAGATCCACGTGCACCGTCTCGAGGCTCCTTTGCGGTCGCTAGCCCGTTGGCTAGTAGCCCTTCACGAAGGCCAATCCTTTTCTTCTTGGGCTCCCTGGTTGCTCCAGGCTTGCCCTCACTTACCCTTGCTGGGTGAGTTCCTTAGACCTTGCTGGTCTGACTAATCGACAATCTTCAACTGCATCGAGACTTGCCGTTGCCAAGGCTTGTTGGGTCCAATCCAGTCGCCGACGCCTCAGCACTCGACAAACATCGTGTACCAGCCCGAATCCTGCTCTTGGTTGCCGACAACGCCTCCTGGACCTCGTGGCTGAAGAGTCAAGATGACCGTCAACGCACCTGAAGCACCCGACATCGGTGGGCATCTGCTCATCACCTTCCTGGTCACTGGCTAGTGACCCAGACTCTGTCCCCTCTGCTTTCAGGTTCTTCAGATCTCTGATCCACTCTTGGATCCACCCGGACACTTTCCACTTGGTCGCCAGCAGCACTTTGCAGCAGATCGCCATTCAAATCGACGACGAAACCCGGACCCCGAAAGGCACCTATGCACCCGGCTTCCCTGGGTGAGGTAACACGAGTACTCCGGTGCTCCCGTGGGTAGAGACTCTAGAAAGTCCTAGTTCTCAAAGGGTTTGCTCCAAGTCCTCCTTTAAGTGTCCCTTTTCTTTAATTTCCTGATCGCGACTTTCTCCATAGAAGTTAACGGCGTATCGCGGTTGTGTATTTACACTGCACGCGTCCCCGTGGGTCCCCTGTGTCACTACCTTGGGTGGTTCCTTGTGGTCCAAGCACTTCTAGAGGCTCTAGGCCTAGTGTCTAGCTCAGTCGTGGTTCTTATACCACTTTATTGGTATATGGTTTGGTACGCCCCTAGGGCCCAAACGTGTATTTGTGCTATTACTGTGTTTAAATAACTTATAACTTGTGTACTTCGAACTCTAGCCTCATAAAGAGACTAGAGGGGTGTGTTTAGCAATAAATACATATATTTTGAATATATACCTGGTGTGGTGCTCTTTCATTTGGTCACTCAAGAGATTATAGACTGGTAAAACAAGCTGCTTTACATTCCTTCAAGACTTAGCCTGAAGGCTGCTCTCCATAGCTACCACTAGGATAGCTTTCAATAAAGGTTGTCTTTAACCTATCTCTAATAAAGGGTTGTTTGGACTGGTGCAAGGTGTCCACTATAATTAGTGGACAGCATATAGCAGACCAACTTCTCACACCCTGCACCTTGTGGCAGGCACCGTGAGGTACCTGCCAATGGTGGAGGGATCTACACTGACTCAAATTTATCTATGGGAGTTTGTGCTGCGGCCGATTTCCAACCCCCTCACAAGCTCCCATAGGGAAATGGGAGTCTGGGACCGCACCATTGTAAATGCGGTTTCGAAACTGCAGGGATGTCGGATGGAGGAAACTCCAACCGGCATCCTAATTAGGCCCTATATGTTTCTATATTAGAAGAAGATACTTCTTTTTTATGAGGTTGCAAAGCTCTAGGATCACATCATTTTCCCAAGGACATGTACTCACAATTTTCAAAGTTTCTATTTCTTGCATTTTCTAAATTATATATCTAATTTAGTTACACAGATAAAGCTGATGGTGCTTTTTTAGATGTTTTAATAGGACTATTTCCTAAGACAAAAAAGAAATGCTACAGATTGTTTTCTTTTTAATTTAGACTGTAAAATCTTTGCAAAATATTGTCACTACATTTAGAAGTTTTTCTCTCTATTCTGCTTCTTTTAGAGCAAGCTGGTTTTGTTAAAGGCAGAATTATTACTACTAGTTTTACATACATTTGCTATTTCTAAACTAGTCAGGACAGACATCACTTTGATGCAGAAAAATATTTTGACTTAATTGGTCAGCAATATATGTTAAGGATTTTAAAATGGAATGAACTAGGTCCAAAATGAGCAAGTTGATATCTTTATTATACTTTAAACATAACACATCTATGTCATGAAATAAGATTTAAGTAGAGGAATTAGACAAGGCTAACCTTTATCAACTCTCCTTTTTCTTTCAGCTTTTCAAACACTTCTTTGTAGGATTAGATATACATAACCTTTCTCTATCAATACATTTGGTGGTAAAGAAATAGATTTTTCTGCTTATGTGGATGACATTTTATTTTATGTTTCTAACCTCAATAGTCAGTTGCTTGAACTTTTATTAAATGCTATATTTTTCTATGATTCCAGATTATAAATGTAATTATGAACTCTTTGAGTTTTTGCCACTTACTAAATGTTTTCTTCAATCATCTTCGGGCCGCCCTGGGACCACCGAATCTGCCAGTGATCAGAGATCCCTGGTGGTGGTGCGGTGGTCTTAAGGCCGCAATATGCTGCCCTGACAAGTACATTACGAGTTTCCTCACCACCACAATTTTCATGGCAGTACAAGTGTGGCATGAGGAAACAAAGGGGGCCCTGCACGCAAGAGGATATATGTTGTGTCCCCCTGTCTGCATGCACCCTGTACCTGCATGGCATGGCCTGCAGCAGTCCATGCCGGTACTGATTTTGATGTTCTCATTGCGGTGCCTATTTCATAGGCACGGCAGAGTGAACGCCAAAGAACCGCCTGCCAGACAGGAGAAAACTCCTAATCTGGCAGGCGGTTCAACCACGGGTTTGGCGGTGCAGGAGCGGGGCAGTCCCGCTTCCACACTGCCAAACTAGTAATGAGGACCTTAGACATTTGGTCTAATTCCATTGAGGATACTATTGATCATAATCTAGAAGATACAAAATATTAATTAGTTCTTAAAGGAAATCTCTTATTTATGTCATGATGGGGTAGACTTGACATTTTCAAAAAGATAGTTTTACTCATTATACATTCACCTCGATCCACGCTTCATATAAATATGCCTCCACTATTTGATTAAGTTGGATAAAGTCATTCTGTCATAATTTGTATATAATAATTGAAGACCCAGAACTTTCTCTGACAAAATTGACAGAGGAGTCAATTTCAATGTTTTATACATGTAATTTATATTTTTAAAAATAATTTTGACCGAGACATGCATGGGTCTGAGTTGCTTATCGGGATATTAAAGAGGCCATTCAGTAAAGAGAAAAATAAAATGGGTCTCTTTACCCAGTCCTTCATCACAATAACCAACTTAAGCATTCTAGAATATTGTTTTGTTTGATAAATTCTCCTTGAGTTTTGAGACATATTGTAACATCATTCACTGAATGACCTCTTTAAAACAATTCCCAGGTGGATGGATGTAGAAGTAAAATGTATTCCCCTTCTCTTTTAAGTAGGTTTATTTATGACACAGAGTTTAAATTATTTGTCTTCACCTATAATCAGGGAGACATGCATTATTTTGAGAACTGTGTTATTAAAATATTTAAATAGATCAGAAATTTATGGATTCTCTTGCTTGGCAAAATAATAAAAGTAATAATTCATCTGAATAATTCAAAGGTCACAGGGATTCTTTGATTATATATAAATAAGTATGCATTTTAATTTCTGTACTTATAAGAGTAATGCACCTCACCCTTATTTTTTTTGGCGCAACAGGCTGACCTGATTTTAAATATTAAATTAGCTTTTGATCCTATTATAATGGCATACATGTCAGATCATAAAGCTTCTATGGGTTATTCCAATGATTTTGCTTCTACAGCCTTGTTTAGATATACATTTCTGAGATCAGTAAGGAATAATAGAGATAAAACTAAAGCAGAGGCCCTCTGGAAAAGTGACATGAACATGAATTTATCTATACATAGAATTACATTTGATCTACAATTCATTCCACATTAAGAGTGTCCATTACTATTTAGATATGTTTTATGTAATAGAGTGTTAGCTCTGCAGAGAATGTTCAATTTGGTTTTGGACAGCTTCTTTTGGATTAACATTTTTTAGACTTTTCACCAAATTGCCTCTAACTATGTCCAATATATTTTAGGGTTGTTTATGTTTAAATTTGAGTAATTAATTTTTGTAGGGAATCTCTGGACCTGTTAATATTAATATGTTTACAATGTATTACAACAAACTGAAAATACGCTAGAAAGGTATCTATTATTACCTCGTAAATTGTATTTCTCATAATTTTAGGTTAGCCAGAGCTCATACATCTTCCCTTAGTTTGGCCATTAAGAGAAGTCCAATCCATTTTCTCTTAACTTCACATTCAGTGAATCAGAGATATTAGCTTAAATGCTTATAATATAATCTATAATGTCAACGGTCTATACAGACCAACAACATGAAGGTCCAAGGGCCCAATTTAAATGCAAGTGCACCTTAAGTTTGGGCCCAACGGAGACTACTCTGTTTACCCATGCCCAACCTTCTCTGATGGCCTTGGGAGTAAGAGCTTTTGGAGAAATGGCTGCATGTCCACCTGCCATGTTCAGATGGGCGTACTTGTAGTCATTTTGTACTGTTTCTTAACGCAAGGTAAAACTTGGTGGAATAAAACAGTAAAAACATTATAATGCCCACGCCCCCACCATGGGAGAGCTATTCAGACAAAATATCCAGTCAAAAATATTGAGTTGCAGAAATATCAAATTTCTAACATTGTGACACAGAAATATCATGTGCAAAAATATCGTTAACAAAAATATTGATATTTTAAGGTAAGAAATATTGTTTTTTAAGTTTCTTTATGTGTTTAAATAATATTTTAATTGTGTATATTTTATATTGTTTGTGTAATTGTTGTTAATGTTTTTAAATATAGTTTGTAATTTTAAGTTGTTTATATTTTTAATTTAATTGTAAAATAGTAATTTATAATGTTGTAGCAGGTTGTGAGGTTTGTCGGCGTACAGGGTGGGAAGTTAATTAAGTATAATTGATTTATAATTTGTTCTTTATTAGTATAATTTATTTATTTGATTATTAAGTATGTAAGTTGTGTAAATAATATTTTTTTAAGTTATGCTTGAGGTGCAGGTTTTTGGGGTTGTAGGGATATAGACTGGGAAATAAATTACAAAATAATTTATTAATGATTGATACATTATTAATTGATTAATTGTAAATTGTGTAATTATTATAATTTTTTAATTTACATTTTTGGTGCAGGTTGTTGGGTTTGTAGGGGTATATGGTGGGATGTTCATTAAATAAAAATTGATTAATTATAACTTATTTATATACTGTTGATTCATTTTAATTTAATTATGTACATTGTGAAATTATTATAATTTTTTAATTTAGATATATTTTTAAAAAGTATAATTATTTTAATTGTTTTTTAAAGTATACATTTACTTTTAAGTTAATATTTGTATAATGTTATGAAATTAATACTTGTATTAAAATAAGGTATGTGTTTGAAGTGACGTACATTCCCTACTGTTGCACCTACTGGAATGGGAATAGTAAATTGTACCCCTCTTGAGTCCAATGCTTCCCCTACTACTGCACCAACTGGAGTGAGAATAATAAATTTTACCCATTCTGAGCTAACACTTTTCCTACTGTTGAAATGACTGGAGTGGGAATAATTCATTTTACCCCTCACAAATCCAATGCTTTCCCTACTGTTGCACCAACTGGAGTGGGAATACTAAAATTACCCCTCCTGTGTCCAATGCTTTCCCTACTGTCGAACCGACTGGAGTGGGAATGTAAATGCTATTCCTCCAGAGTCCAACGCTTTCCTTACTATTGCACAGACTGGAGTGGGAATAGTAAATGTTAGCCCTCCTGAGTTCAGCGCTTTCCCTAGAGTTGCACAGACTTGAGTGGGAATACTATATGTATTATTCTTAGAATTTATAGTTTTCTTTATACTGTTTAAAATGATATTATTATTATTATGTTTCTGTCTATTTAAAATTATGTTTTTAATTAATGATGTTTGTATTATATAATATATTTTTAGTAGAATGTACTGTTTTATTTTGCTTACTTTTTTATGTATCATTAAATTGGTATGTTTTGTAATATATATATATATATATTACCTACTGGCGGTCGGCAGTAGATAGTTATAGTTAGCACCTTGTTTCCATTCAAAAAGCGCTTTTTCTTTGCCAATATCTTTGACGTCATTTGACGAATCTTCGCTAAATTTTTAAAACTAATGGCGCACTCAGGTCAACTCCTGTCTTGAAAGTTTCGGGGAGATTTGTCAAGTGGGGGCCGAGAAAAAAGGGGGGTCCCAAAACGCATTTTTTTATGTTAATTTCCATAGAAAACTGTTGACGCAGCTACAGCCCGAACTGCTGAAAGGAATTACACCAAATTTGGCAGAAAGGTAGTTCTTGGTTTAGAGAGCACTCATTTTGTTAAATGGTGTAAATCCGTTCTGTAGTTTTTGAGAAAATTAAATATTTACAGATATACAACTGGGGATACGGAGGATCCGCAAACCCTCCCGATCTCGAGCCTTGCAATGTGATTGGCTGCCAACACTTCCTGGTGAAAAAACAAGAAAATGGGGCAGGGTAGAAACAGCCTGACCCCCTAGGTCTGCTCAGGGTGTCTCACAGGGACACCCCAGGGCCAAAAAAGCTTTTTTTTTATTTTCATCGGGATTCACGTAGGGTCCGCGAATCTGGCATAGTTTTTTCATTTAAAATGAAGCACGGTCTCCCATGCTTCATTTTCTTTAAGCCCCCGGTTGGGCCAGGTCCCGGGGGCAATGCCGCAATTTGAAGTGGGGGCCCGCATGGTGCCCGCTGCCCCAGGGACTGCCACCTCCCCGGGGCGATATTCAATAAAAGCGGGGGCACACGGCCCCCGCAGCCCTGGGGACTGCCACCTCCCCTGGGCTTTTTTTATTTAAAAGGCGTGGGAGGACTGCTGCCTGCCCCCACGCTGCCCTGGGTACCGCCACCTCCCCAGGGCTTTTTTTATTTAAAAGGCATGGGAGGACTCCTGCCCACCTCTCACAGCCCCAGGGACCACCACCTCCCCAGGGCTATCTAAAAAATTGAAGTGTGGGGGCCTCGAGCCCTCCCACACTACCCCGGGGACCACCACCTCCCTGGGGCATACATTAATTAAAATGCAGGGGTCCATTGTGGACACCCAGCCCTGGAGACCACCACCTCCCCGGGGCTACCTACTAGATAGGAGGGGGGCCACACGGCCCCCTCCAGGAGCCCTCCATGGCCCTGGGGACCGTAACCCCCCAGGGCCGGCTCCAGCAATGTCCCAGGGTGCCCAGCCATGGGATATTGCAGTTTGCTATGGCATGGCAGGAGCACTGCTCCCGCCATGCCAAAGCAAACTTGTGCTTCGCTTCATGAAAGCAAGAGCAGGAAAACTGCTCTCGCTTCCATGAAGTGAAGCTGATTTGCTTTGGAGCAAAGGGAGCTGCATAGTAGCAGCTCACTTTGCCCAAAAGCAATGCCGGCTACTGGAGGAGGTGGGGAGCTGGCAGGGACCAGGGGGGCTTTTGGGCTCTCCCGCAGTCCCCAACATGAGGCCAAGCCCCGGGGGATGGGGTCCCCGGGGCCCAAAATGGACCAGGTAGGGGGGCTGCGCAGGCCCCCCTACCCATTAAAAAAAAAGAAAATAAAGGATTGGCCATGCTACGGGGGATGGGGTCCCCTGAGCTATATCGGCCTCAGGAGGGGGGCAGTGCAGCCCCTCTCCAAAATGTTTTAGTTAAAAAATAGAGGGCAATTCTCAGGGTTTGGGGTCCCAGGGGCCGAAATCGGCCCATGGAAGTGGGGGGCATTAAATATTTTTTTTTTCTATCGTGGTAGGAGTCGCGACCCTGTCACGGCTCTCAGCACGCCCCCCCCAGTGTAGCGTTGCGGTGGATTCATGGATCCAACTTAAATAAATAATTAAATAGTATACAATTCAGAAGGTAGTATTGCAGTTGTAAACTTTTTATAGAGCTAGTGAGATCAAAGTTAATAATCAAATTTAAACTGATAGAAATAATCTAAAAAATATAAATTAAAAGTTAAACTTGAAAAGTGAAATGTGTTGTAGTACATTGAATTTGTGCTTTTGTTTTGTGGATTCACAACGTGTTCGTGAATCCGGAAAATATTTAAAAACAGTAAAAATGTTAAAAAATATATGAGTTTAACTGTTGGGTTATAGGATGGCTCTAACAAGAGCTGTTGTGTAAATTATGACTTTGTTGGAGCTTAAGGTTGTTGAGAAACACTCTGTTCCCTTCATCTGTGAAGTGAACTCCATCACTTCTGTAAATGTCATGCATATCAAAAAGTAGATTGTTGTTATAGATGGAGCCCATCCTATGATCTCTGAGGTAAGCAGAAACAGCTTTATTGACATTCTGCCTAGCCTTCTCAATCTGTGGACAGAATTGATTTGACCACTTCCATTTCTGTCTTTGGCATATGTTAGAGTATACAAAGACAGTTTGAGGGAAAAGGAACATCAGTTGTGCAAAGATATCCTTCATTAGGATTTCCAGCCCTACTCCAGTCAATGTGCCTATGCCATTGCCACCACAGTGGACAATCATGAGGTCAGGGGGTTGGAGATGCAAAAAGGTTTTAACCAAATGCAGCAATTGGTGCCACTTTAATCCTCTCTGTGCAAACCCTTTAATATCCACATTTTGCAAACCTAGGTCTTTTTCAATACCTCTGTGTTCAGCATACCTTTTGCCCCAGAAAACATAGCTGTGGCCTACAATCCATACTGTAAGCATTTTGAAGGAATGTGTGGAAGGACTCAAAAGGCGTTTGTAGCTGAGTAAGTCAGTTGGTGGAATGAGAGGTATCTAAAATGGTGGAGATGGTGCTGTTTTAGAAAAGGCAGATAACTGATTGGTTGGTCATAAACATTGTGTACTTAAAAAATAGGATGCATGTTACTTTCCTGAACAAGCATGTTTCTGATTGGTTATTGAAAAATGTTTGAAAGGTACAGTAGATAGGATGAGGTGATATTTTGCAAAAGTCAACCACACCTACTATTTGCATTTGTAAGCTAGTGTGCTGAATTTCAAAATATGGTGAACTTGTGACCTTTTGGTACAGTTGAATGCTGCAGAAAGTGCTACTATGGAAACTAGGATTAAACAGAATGGGGGAAGGTTTGAAACTTAAGTGTGGTTTTAAAATATGAAAGCTAACTTATATATAAGTGATATGGTACTAAAGTAAGTTTTCCTAAATCAGTACTATGGGGCTTATTTATGAGCCCTTGCGTCACTTTTGCGCCGCTGGTGCGTCACTTTTTGTGACGCACCAACGGCGTAAAAAAGGCACCATGTTGCGTCATATTTACAAAGTGACGCATCTAGGTAGATGCGTCACTTTGTAAACCCCTGCGCCACATTATACCTGCGCCAGGTATAATGTATGCAGGGTGGCCTTCTGATGCAAGTAAGCCTCGTAGAAGTGACGCAGTGAAATCTATGAGATTTCACTGCGCCACTTCTAGGACGCAAATGCGTCAATATCTTACGCCTGCTTCACAGCAGGCGTAAGACTGACGCAGGCACATTTGCAATGGGACTTGCCCATGTTAAATGACCCATTGCTGAAGTTGCGTCACTTTTGTGACACACTCCAGCAATGCGTCATTTTTGCGCCTACAGATACGTCAGAAATACTGACGTATCTGTAACTCCTTGCGACATGATGCGTCATATTGTAAATATGACGCATCCAGCATGTCGCAAGGAGGGCGCAATAAAAAGTGACGCATCGCTGTTTTCACGCAGCGATGAGTCACTTTTCATAAATGAGGCCCTCGGTTTAGAAGTGGTGTGTTGTAAAAAAATAATACTAGTATTATTGGAAATAGGTTTTGGAACTCCCGTAAGGGTTCGCAGCTCCATCATGACACTACACAGCAGCACCACGGTGAAGTTGTGACTCCAATAAATTACAGAAACATATTGGGTAGTTTTAGAAGTGAGTAATAAAGGGTTAATTTGTGTAACCAATAGAAATGGGTTTTAGAATTTGAAATACTGAAGGGAGCATTTTGATATGTTACTTACATTCAGTTGCGTGCAAAACGAGAGGGAACATTTGCCATTACTGGTTTTACCTTGTTGAGAGTCGTGCAGTACATTTATTGTATTGGAAAGAAAATCTTTTAGGAGTTTCTGACATTTTCACAATCTGTCTTAGTATTTCAGATGTGTAAGGTGTGTTATGTATTGCGTAGGAGTGGTTCAGTGTTTGTAATGATATTTTTTACTTTGTGATGCATTATTTATAAAGCTTGCAAAGCATTAGAGAAATGTGATGTTTCAAATATGTTACCAAATATACAAAAGTGTATTGTAATTTGCTTTATTGTACTGAAATGAAGATTGAAATAAATTGTGTATAGTAATATGTGTGCTTCCTGAGTTTCTAATGATAGTAGTAGAGAAAACTGATGTTTAATTCATATTGACAGATGTATTAAACTATATCCCAGTCTATATAACTCTATACCCATGTTCTCTATACTATGATCAGAAAAGAATACACACACTTTCTTCTACATAAATTTAGAGAGTATACAGTCTGAAATACAGGTATTCAAGTGTTTCTATGTTTTTTTATGTATCATGTTACTAGCAAAAGACACAGACATACACATGCATACGTTCAGAAATATGGTTATATTTATAACAGTGACATGGGAAGGATTGCTGATTTAAATTTGGTAGGTCTAACATTGTGAGCAGTCGGTAAAAAATGTAGCTGCAGCAAAAAGTGAGGTTTAACACATGTTGACAGAGGGATTAGTGATTAGGATACTTTGTATGAGTCTCTGTAAAGGTACACTTAAAGTATGGCGTATAAATATTGGTGTCTGCTTGAAATGGAAAGAGCAGTCTGTCAAGTTTAAAGGCCTGAGTGGTCTTGTGACTGAGGGATGTCTCTACTTGTATATGTATTCTCACATGTGTTATGCATGTGAAGATGCTAGACGTTTGACCCACAGGTATACAACAATTTGTATGTTTCTTTTTATGTATGACACCACTAGAAAAAGGCACAGACACATGCATGCTTTCAGTAATATGGTGAGACTTACAACAGTGACATGGGAAGGATTGCTGTTTTAAATTTTGGTAGGCGCAACATTCTCAGGAGTCAGTGAAAACTGAAGCTGCAAAAGGAAAGTGAGCTTTAAGACATGTTAGTAGAGGGATTAGTGATTTGGGTACTTTGTATGAGTCTCTGGAAAGGTACACTTGAAGTATGCTGTATACATTTAAGTGTCTGCTTGAAATGGGAACTGCAGTCTGTCAAGTTTAAAGGTCTGCATAGTCTTGTGACTGAGAAATATCTCTACTTGTACATGTATTCTCACATGTGTTATGCATCTGAAGATGCTAGATGTGTGAAACACAGGTATACAAATATTTGTATGTTTCTTTTATGTATGACACCACTAGCAAAAGGCACAGACACACACGTGCATGCTTTCAGGAATATGGTGAAACTTACAACAGTAACATGGAAGGATTGCTGTTTTAAATTTGGAGGTCTAACATTCTGAGAGTCAGTAAAAAATGAAGGTGCAGCAGAAAAGTGAGGTTTAAAAGATGTTAGCAGAGGGATTAGTGATTAGGCTATTTTGTATGAGTCTGTGGAAAGGCCTACTTGAAGTAGGAAGTGTAAATGTAGGTCTCTGTTTGATATGGGAAGTGCACTGAGTCAAGTTTAAAGGTCTGTGTGCTCTTGTGATTGAGGTATGTGTGTATTTGTACATGTATTCTTACATGTGTTAAGCATCTGAATATACTAGACATTTGAAACACAGGTATACAACTATTTGTATGTTTCTTTTTATGTATGACGCCACTAGCAAAAGGCACAGACACATGCGTGCATGCTTTCAGGAATATGATGAGACTTACAACAGTGACATGCAAAGGATTGCTGTTTTAAATTTGGTAGGTCTAACATTCTGAGCAGTGGGTGAAAAATGAAGGTAGAAAAGAAAGGTGAGCTTTAAGACATGTTGGTAGAGGGATTAGTGATTAGGGTACTTTGTATGAGTCTCTGGAAAGTAACACTTGAAGTCGGCGTATAAATTTAGGTGTCTGTTTGAAATGGTAAGTGCAGTCTGTGTGCTCTTGTAACTGAGGTATGTGTCTACTTGTACATGTATTCTCACACATGTTATGCATCTGACGATGCTAGACATCTGAAACACAGGTATACAACTATTTGTGTTTCTTTTATGTATAATGCCACAAGCAAAAGGTATAGACACATGCATGCATGCTTTCAGGAATGTGGTGTGACTTACAACAGTGACATGGGAAGGATTGGCACCTCTTTTGCCTTTTACTGCACCTCTGTTGCTTCTTTCTGCACTCCTCTTCCAACTTTTTGCACCATTCTTCACTCTTTGTGCATCTCTCTTGCTTGTCTGTGCACCTCTCTTGTCTTTTTCTACACCCCTCTTGCCTCTTTCTGTACCTCTGTTGCCACTTTCTGGACCTCTCTTGTGTCTTTCTGCACTTTTCTTGTCTCTTTCTACACTTCTCTTGCTTTTTTCTGTACCTCTATTGCCTCTTTCTGCACCTCTCTTAGTTCTTTCTGCACCTCGGTTTCTTCTTTCTGCAGCTCACTTGCCTCTTTCTGTACCCTTCTTCCCTCTTTATGTACCTCTCTTGCCTCTTTGTGCACCTTTCTTGTTGTTTTTGTACCTCTGTTGGTTCTTTCTGCACTTCTCTTGTTTCGTTCTGTATCCCTCTTGCCTCTTTCTGCATCTCTCCTCCCTGTTTCTGCACCTCTCTTGCTTCTTTCTGTACCTCTCTTGTCCATTCTTGTACCTCTCTTGCCTCTTTCTGCACCGCTTTGCCTCTTTTTGCAGCTTAGTTCCCTGTTTCTGCACCTCTATTGCTTCTTTTTTGCAGTCTTCTTGCCTCTTTCTGTACCCTTCTTCCCTCTTTCTGCACCTCTGTTGGCTGTTTCTGTACCTCTCTTGCCTCTTTCTGCACCCTCTTGCCTCTTTCTGCACCTCTCTTGCCTCTTTCTGGACTTCTCTTGTCTCTTTCTACACCTCTCTTGCCTTCTTCTGCACTTCTCTTGCTTCTTTCTGCACGTCTGTTGTCTCTTTCTGCACCTCCCTTACCTCTTTCTGCACATCTTTTGTAAATTTCTGCACCTCTCCTGCTTCTTTCTGCACATCTCTTGTCCCTTTCTGCATCTCTCTTGCCTTTTACTACACCTCTTTGCCTCTTTTTGCACCTCTTTGCCTCTTTCTGCAGCTCTCTTGCCTCTTTCTGCACCTCACTCTCAACTTTCTGTACCTGCGTTGCTTTCTTTTTCTTTCTCCACCTTTATTTCACTTTCAGCACCTTTCTTCCTCTTTCTGCAATTCTCTTGCTTATTTTCACACTTCTCTTTCTTTATTTGTTATGAAGAGAAGAGCAATGTAATTGTAAGTAATCGCTTAGTGGTTATTATGAATATTGACATATAATTTATTTAAAATTGTTAATTAATGTAACAAACCTTTGAAACTGCTCTTTGTTTTTTAGAAATGTATTTTGTCTGGATCACAAATTGAAGATGGCAAGAAAACATGAATAGAGAAGAGAACAAAGAAAACAGTGCTACTTAAAGAAAAGTAAAAAGAGTACATTAGAAGAAGGCAAAAATGTTACTCAGGAAAAAATCTCTTCTGGCAAGAGCACTAAACAGTTTCTTAAAACAGTTGTAGAAAGATTTTAAAAAGTTAATAATGAAACCAAAAAGAAAAGTTTGATAACAAACCAGCAGGAAAAGAAGAATTGTAACGGTAAAAAAATCATTAGTTTATGGGAAAACAACACATATTATAAGAAGGCAAAAACAATATACAGAGATACGTATAAAAATGTTTAGAAGTAGAGTAATTCAAAATGTATTAAAAGATTGTAAAAAATATAAAATAAGAACAGCAGCGTATAAGAAAAAGCAACATATTAAAAAATGCAATAGATAGTGCTTTTGAATTGAAATGAAAATTATTTATATTAACATTGAAGAGAATGAGAACATTGGATAAAACAATGATGTCTATGAAAGAGAAAAGCAAAAGAAAAAGGCTGGTTAATAGAAGTAACTTTTGTAAAACGTTTACTGGTGAATGGGAGCATACTTCCAGTACTGAGTCTTTCTTTAATGAAGAAAGCTATTTTCAAGAGAACATATTAATACATGCAGTTGATACTAGTGGTCGATGCTATGAGATGAAAGTTGGTTCTCCCATTCCAAAAGAAAAAATGGTCCCTGGGAATGTGGAAGAAGTAATAGCTGAAGAAGTTCAAGGGAGGCATACACAAGCTCCTGTATATAAATGGGATTGTAGCAGTATTTGCAGTATTCAACAGAAATCTATTGACATATTACGAATTTCTTTACGACAATATGCAAAAAAAGCGTCAAACAGAAGATTAAGATGCTACAAGGACTAGATCCATGTAAAATAAGAAAATATACTCAGTTGCAAGGTCATTCTCTGGCTTGTCTTTCAAGAAAAGTGTGCCAAAGTACTTTTTGTTATTTAAGAATGTTAGCTGTACACCACTCTGAAATGCGGAAGTTAGTAAGGAGACTCTGATATGTAAAAACTCCAGCATTATGTTTAAGTGAAATGAACACAGCTCTTTTGCATGGTTCAGTATCAGATGTACAAAAGGTTTGTGATGATATACAGTTTTCTTTTTTTTGGTTCACAAGAGGAGTGTAGCGAAAGTGAGAGTTTAACAAGTGTAGAACACAGGAAAGAGATTAGTATTGATCAGTTTGCAGAATAAATTTCAAAGTTAAGACAGTTTCACCTGAAAAACCAAACTATGTTTGTATTTGTTGTCGACGTACTCACTATAGAAGTCAAACTAGGAATGTTGATTTAAATTTAAAAAGTGAAAAGGAAAACAATGATAAGTGGCAACAATTTGGTGCTTATTTGTTGGTAGAAGGTCAGTTTGAGTTGACTATAGTTATTTATAAATATTGTTACAACAAATTAGAAAAAAACTAACTGCCAGCTAGAGCAGTACATAACAACTTAGAGGTGGTACCTATTCCTCAGGAACTGGCAGATTTAAATGCATATGAGTCTATTCTTGTTCAATCTGTACACCCATTTCAGGCCTTAGTTCGTATGGAGCCTAAAACAGGTAAGCTGCTATAAACAGGTTTACAGAGAGGTCTGAAAGGAAGAGTTGTGTACTTACTTTTAGATTTTAAGAAAAACATTGAAGCTGTTGGTGTAGACAGGGAGGAAAATGAGCCAGTAGTTATTCTAGTAAATAAGGCACCAACAAAGAGTCGAAAAATCTGGCAAGAGTTTGTAGATGTTACTAAACTTCAGAAGGCTACATTGTACCTTGTACAGAATAATATTTTTTATAAGAATGTAGATGTTGATGAAGAAGTAATATGCTTAGAAAATGAATCACTAATTTCAACTGGCAAAATAGAAAAAGTTGACAAGTCCAGGACTGAAGAGATTTATGAACATTATACTATACATCCTCTACATTCGAAAGAAATCATAGGAAACAGTATTGAATTATTTCAAACAAAGGAAGCAAAGAGAACTCCCATGAGTGTGTGAAAAAAAAGTTTAGAAGCTCGTTCTTTTCCACAGCTATTCCCCACTGGATAAGGTGGATGATTTGATGAGCGAGTTGTACAGATTCCAGCTTCAAAATACCGCTCAACAACATTGTACTCTGAAGATCCAAGATTTCCACAGTGTATTCCATATATATTTCATCTTCTGTTTGAAAGTGATTTATCTACACTTTCATATGCAGTGAACCACATATTAAAAACAGGAGTTCATCTTTAACATGTTTCTGCAAAAGAATTCACGGACAAACTTCAACAAAGAGATGAAAAATTGGAGTCTCAGTTAATTAATTTGATGGTGTGTCAATGTAGTACCAATGAATATTGGTATTGTCGTCATAGTGAACTTAAATGCATGTTAAGAAACTTAGGTACACCAACATGGTTTGTAACACTTAGCTCTGCTGAATATGCGTGGGAAGATTTACTGGAATTTCTACGAGAAGCAAATTCAAATGTTAAAAACATTAAATTCAAGACACCTGGAGAAGTCTGTTCCTTGGATCCTGTAAATGTCTGCAGGTATTTTAACCATAGGTTTCAAGCTATGATGTCATTTATCTGCAATAAAAACATTCCACCTCTTGGAGAGGTAACAGATTTCTTTTGGAGAAAGGAGTACCAAGCCAGAGGTGCTCCTCATATACACATGCTATTATGGTTAAAGAATGCACCGAAATTTGGAACAGATAGTGATGAAAATGTTTTGTCGTTCATCGAACAGTATGTTACATGTACCATTCCAAGAGATGGAGAAAAGAGCTTGAGACAACAAGTTTTACGGTTTCATCAATGTGGGAAATACTGCCGACGAAAATACAAGAGTAAAGGCAAATTTTATACAAAATGTCGTTTTGGATTCCCACGTCCTATAATTTCTACAGGAATTGTAAATAGTTTTTTGTCAGCAGTAAGCCATACAATAACTCGGATATCTCCCAAGAATACATACAACTTGAAAATAACAGAAGCTTCAAAGTACATTAATGACTAAAATTCAGTTATTTTGAAAATGTGGAAAGCAAACATGGATATTCAATATGTTGCAGATAATTCAATTGCATCATATATAACCAAATCTGAAAAGACAGAGATAAAAGAAATGTGGGAAGAAATTTCAGCAGAGAAGAGTCTTAGCAAGAAATTGTACAGCTTCAGCTTAAAAATGCTTTTCCATCGAGAGATTGGATCCTATGAATGTTCGGATCACTTGAGCTCAGCCAATTTATATTCGAAGTCAAGAGGAATAATTTGGATAAGTCTAGGTCTTGCCTCCACACGGAATAGAGTATTGAAATCTTTAAAGAAATCAAATACTTAGCACAGAATGAACCAGAAAGTACGGATATTGTTAAAAAAATATGTTTATTTATTTATTTTATTTATTTATTTAAAGTTTTATATAGCGCGAACCAGACCCCAGAGGGTATCAGAGCACTTTAAATTTTGGAACGTTGCGTTACAAGTTACATCAGGTACAAGAGCATAGTAAGGTACAGTAAACAAAACACTGTTGCTGGAATTTGTAGGAGGGAGGGGAGGAAGGAGCCATAGCAGGGAGACGAGGAGGAACTGTGTGTTGGATACATACTATCCCAAAAGGAGCCCACATCCCGAAAATCTATGTCTGTATGAAATACTTCAACATTTCAGGTTTAAAAGGAATGTTACAGAAAATATAAAAGAGAAATATGCAGTAATTGGATGTGATGGATGTTTAGTAAAACATGCAAAAGGAAATCTTATTAACCACAGAAAACTCAGTCACGAAAGTCCAGATAAGAGAGATTTTTTCTATTTAGCACTTTTGCTACTGTTCAAGGCTTGGCATAGTGAAACAGAATTACTTGGAGACTTTGACTGCTATGAAGATTCTTTTAATGCAAGTAAAGACAGCATTCAGTGCACAATTTTCCCAACTTATCTAGAAAAGTTAAATGATGAGATTGAACAAGAAAATGCTATTGCAGCTGTAATAGCTAGAGAAAGTTCCCAAAGTAGTCAAAGTACTGGTCCACTGAGTCAAGATCCTCTTGGACAACCAATTATTGAAAATGAAGCAGCAATAGCCATGAATGAGGTAGAAACTGCAATGCAACAAGCACAACAGGATATTATCGAGTCAAACAGCAGGTACAACATGGTTTTCTACATGAAAAAAAGAATGCCAATGTCATCATTTAAACCTATTCTATTGTACAGCAGTGGTCAAGCTGGAACAGGAAAAAGTTTCATAATTAAAGTTTGGACCAGTTATCTACACAAAACTACAGAATCACATTTAACTTGTGTTGTAACAGCTCCAACTGGATTAGCAGCACACAACATTAAAGGGATTACTTAACATCGATTCCTTATGCTACCTGTTGAGCATGATAATAAATTGGAATATCAGAAGCTATCTGGAGAAGCTTATTATGAAGTCTTAAGAGTACTGAAGAAAATGAAACTTTTAATCATTGAAGAGGTGAGCATGGTCTCAAACTTAATGCTTACCTTTGTACATTTAAGAATGCAACAGATTTTTAAAAAAGATTATGATGATCTGTTTGAAGGGAAACATTTAATTGTTTTCGGAGACCTACTACAACTTACAGCTGTAAAAGGACAACCTGTTTTCAAAACACTTGTCCATGAAGACACAAGGAAATCGTTGAGAAATATTGGAAATGTGAACTTTTGGTTACATTTTGAATACAAAGAACTTGTTAAGAATATGCGACAAGCAAGTGATGAAGATTATGGAAATATTCTTCAAGACATAAGAATTCGTGTCTTGACGGAACATGGTAAACAAGCTTTAGAAAGTCGGCTACTAAGGAACTTGTTTACAACTGGAAACACAGCATCTGAAGTAATGCACAATATGCTTGCAGAAAACAAGTCTATAGTTTGCCTAATGCCTACACTGCAAGAGTGTTCTACATTTAATCAACAACTTCTGAAACTGGCAAAACAACAAATTGTGGAAATTGAAGCTATTGATAAAATTGAACACCAGGGAGTAACAATTCTTCTTACAGAGAAACTACAGGCTAAATTGCATTCTTTGGAAAAGTCTGTATCTAAAACTGCAGACTTAGAAAAAACTTTACATGTATGTATAAACTGTCGGGTAATTTTGCAGCGTAATTTGAATGTAGAAGAAGGTTTAGTAAATGGAGCAATGGGAAAAGTTGTTGATTTTGTAAATTTTCAGAATAGAGATGGAATAGAATTTTTAAATATAAAATTTGATCAGATTAAGGAGGTAAGACAGATTGGGCATTGTGTTGTACGTTTTTTGCTTGTAAAAGATTTGTATGTTCGCAGACAACAGTTTCCTCTATCTTTAGGATATGCAGTATCTATTCATAAATCTCAAGGTTTAAGTATAGACAGAGCTTTTGAAAATATTGGAAGTACGGTGTTCAAAGAGGGAATGGCAGACGTTGCATTGTCTTGAGTAAGAACATTTTCTGGTTTGTATTTGATAGATTTTGATGAGAAAAAGGTTAGTGCTGATGCAAATTGTGTAAGAGAGTACAAGACTTTATGCTCCTGATTTAGGTGAACATCCCATATATGAGAAACATGTAGTCTGTCCAAAACGGAAATATGTAAAAGATGCAACTGAGGTTCAAAAAGAAAGCAACTGAAGAGAGAGTTGAAAGTATAAAGAAAAAAAAATAGAAAGTGTTGATGATATTGTAGGATACCAGTTAGAAAACAGTTGAGGTATCAACTGCTATGGTAATGCGATTCAGATAGTGTGTTTCATCTACCACATCTTCATCATGAAATCTTGGAAAACCATGAAAAAAGATTCTGTTCTGCACTACATCATGTATTTCAACAGTTGGTAAGTGACAGAACTAAAATACATACTGCTTCTGACATTGGACATCTTTTAGATATATGTACTGGTTCATTGACATTTACTCTAAACATACAACAAGATGCATAATAATTTCTAATGCTCATGCTTGTAGTATTAGAACATGAAGGAATACACATTGATAACTTATTTGGACTAAGTTACAGATGGGACCATAACTGTGAATAGTGTTCATTTACGTCTACTACTCAAATACAAGCAGAACGATTCCTATACTTAACAATACCAGACTGCAAGTCAGTATCTTTTAACAAATTGATAAAAACAACAAATCAGGATATGACATGTGCACATTGTAGATCAGAGATGTTGTCTACATTACATATAGAAAGATTTGGAAAATATCTAATTTTAATGTTACAACTTTATAGAGCAAATGGAAGAAACTTGGAAACAAGAATTACAAATTCTAAAGCAAGTCAAATGTCTATTTCAGGAAGAACTAGTACAACAGCAGGTATTATTTTTCATGAAGGAATTGCTCCAATATAAGGACATTATACTGTTTATTTAAAGTCTAACAATAGATGGACACATTGCAGTGATGCCCACCTGGAATTCAAAGCTAGATTGCCTCTCAATTACCAAATTCATATATGTTATTTCTCCAGCCAAAGTTTTGAGTACATCATTCGGCCTATTGGGAAGGTGTGAACAGAAAGTAGACAGCACTGCAAACTATTAGTATTTACTATTAGTGTTTTGATTATTATTTGAGATAATTGATATTACATTTGGAAAATTGTGTTTAAAAGCAAATACTTTATATATTTGTTGTCTATGTTGTACCAGATGTAAATGAGAATGTACATTTTGGCAAATGTATTTGCGATATATAATAGAGTTAATGTAGATGAAGGAAGTAATTAAAGTGTAGATAGGAAAACGCATAGCTACACATATTGATAATGATGTTCTATGCCTATTTGGGGGCTTTTTCTACAATCAATTTGATTGTTTTTTTCCCCGCTGTTCAATGATGATACTACATTGAAATCACTGTGTATGGTAAAGTTAAGTGGAATCTGAGAACAGCAAAAAAGGGAAACTGAGAATGTTATGTAATTCTAAATTTATGTTGTGTTCTCAAAAATATAATATTATAATTTCTGTAATATATTATTATTAAAAACCAGTTTTTCTTTTTCTTCTTTATAGTAGCCACTGTTGACGTTTGAAAACAGTTTTAATGCTGTTTTGGATAATACTACTCTAAATTAGTTTTACTGAGTACTGTATCTAATTTACTTAAAAGGTAAGAATACATAATATAATATGCATGATAACCTGGAAACAAGTTTAAAATGTAATTATATGTTATTTGTTGCTAATATAAATAATGTTTATCCTTTAGACTATTTGAAAACTATCATCATATTTCTGAGGAGCAGTATCACACTTTCTTTTTACAAAAGTGCATAGACCAATAAAAGTGCTTTTATTGTAAGTTATTTACTCCTCATTATACAGGACAGGTGAGTATTGAACTCTCTATCCAAAGACTTCTCAGATACACACATAGATAACAGATGTATGCTTCTCTGACTCAATACTCTAGTAGAACTGATAAGATTTGTGCACCTGTATGATAAACTATATAGTTTTGAAGTTATCAGATGCACATCGCGTGTCAGAATACATGTAGAAGCCTACATATAGTAGAATACGTCTGATTCACACCGCTTCTTTTCAAAATTTGCGTACAAACAGATGTACGTATTACTCTCTACTCCCTTTACACAACAGGTGGGTATTTAAAGTGCTTTTTATTATAGTTGGAAATTTGACTGTATTGAAGCATGCTGTATCTCCTCATTTTAAGAAGTATTTTAAGACATATTTTAGAGATACTAGGCCTAAGTTTTAAAGGATAGCATCTATTGTATATGGCACAACCCAAGCACTTATTCAATAATTCCAATACTATGCTTCTACTCATTCATTCACACAGGCACTATGCATACACACATCCAAGTATCCAGATACTACTCATACACTCACTCAATCACCTAGACACTACTCTTGCACTGTTCCAATCATCCATGTGTTACCCATATACCTATCTATTCACCCAGGCACTACCGATGCAGTCCTGTATTCACCCAGGCACTACCTATGCACTCATGGAATTACCCAGGGACTAGCCATGCACTCATTCTACCAAACAGGCACTATGCTTGCACTTATCCAATCACACAGGCACTACCCATACACTCATCCATTCACCCAGGTACTATCCATGCACTCATGAAATCACCCAAGCACTGCTGTTGCAGTCACCCATTCATCGAGGCAGTACCCATGTACTCATCGATTCAGTCAGGCACTGCTGATGCAGTCATGCAGCCATGAAGGCACTACCCATGTAGTCATGCAATCAGCCAGATACTACCCATGCACTCATCCAACGTGCCAGACACTACCCTTGCACTAATCCATTCACCCAGGTACTACCCATGCACTCATGCATTCACTGAGGCACTACCCTTGCACTCAACCATTCATTCAGGCACTACCCATGCACCCATCCATTCACTCACACACTGCCAACGTACACATGCAGTCATTGAGGTACTACCCATGCACTTTCCCAATTTCCCAGGCACTACCCATATACTCATCCATTCACCCAGGCACTACCCATGCAGTCATCCACCACTCAGGCACAACCCATACACTTATCCATTCACCCAGGTACTATCCATAAAGTCATGGAATCACTGAGACTGATCTTGCATTCACTCATTCATCCAAGCACTACCCATACACTCATCCATTCAGTCAGGTACTTCCCATGCAGTCACCTAATGAACCAGGCACTATCCTTACACTAATCCATTCACTCAGGCAGTACCCATACAGTCATCCAGCCACTCAGGCACTATTCATTCACTCAAAAATTCACTGGAAGACAACCCATGCATTCCTCTATTCACTCAGACACTACCCTTGCACCCAACTATTCACTCAAGCTCTACCCATGTACTCATCCAATCACTCAGGCACTATCCTTCAACTGAACTATTCAGTCACGCAGTACCCATGCACTCATACATTCACTCAGGCAGTACTCATGCACTCATCCAATCACCCAGGCACTACCCATGCACTCATGCAATCACTCAGGCACCACTCTTGCACTCAACCATTCACACAGGCATTACCCATGCACTCATCCAATGACCCAGACGCTACCCTTGCACTGATCCTTTCACTCACGCACTACCCATGCACTCATCTAAGCACCCAGGCATTACCCTTGCACTCATGAAGTCATTCAGGTACTACACATGTACTCATCCAATCATCCAGGCAGTACCTCTGCACTCATGTAATCACCCAGACTCTACCCATGCACTCAAGCAATCACTCAGGCACTACTCTTGCACTCAACCATTCACTCAGGCACTACCCATGCACTCATCTTTTCTCTTAGGCACTACCCATACACTCATACAATGACCCAGGCATTACCCTTGCACTCATCATTTCACACAGACACTACCCATTCACTCATCCAATCAACCAGGCACTACACCTGCACTCATACAATCACCCAGGTACTACCCATGCGCTCAGGCAATCACTCAGGCACTATTCTTGTACTCAACCATTCACTCAGGCACTACTCATGCACTCATCCATTCTCTCAGGCACAACCCATGTACTAATGCAATAACCCAGGCATTACCCTTGCACTTATACTTTCAGTCAAGCACTACACATGCACTCATCCAATCACCCAGGCAGTACCTCTGCACTCATCACTCAGGCACTACTCTTGTACTCATCCTTTCACTCACGCACTACCCATGAAGTCATCCAATCACCCAGGCAGTACCTCTGCACTCATGCAATCACCCAGGCAGTACCGATGCCCTCATCCATTCACTCAGGAATTACACATACGCTCATCCATTCACTCAGGCACTACTCATGCACATATCAAATCACCCAAGCACTACTCTTTCACTCATTCATTCACTCATGTATTATGCATGCACTCATCCATTGACTGAGGCACTTCTTAAGCACAATTCTTACATTCATCACACACATTTATGCAAGCAATCACTTTCACTACATACACTTTTTCTAATTTTAAACAGAATAGGTGGTTCCGTGAGAACCTTTTTTTACTATTTTAAGTTTTTGGGGATTTTCTAACAATTTTTTATTTTTTGGGGTATTTTTGACTTTTTAGAAGAATAAAAACTTGCAGACTCCAACATCAATGTTTCTAAAAAACAAAGAAACACAAGATTGTGAAATCCCTCCAAAAATTAACACGTGTGTTTTTAGTAGATTCATTATTGCATCAATAGATTGCTCTCCAACACAGAGGATAGTTTGACATTTTCTACAGTTTATGCTAGCATCTGCTAGTTCAGAGTAAATCTGTGGCTGAGATGTGGGGAGAAGTGTTGCAGCCGATGTTGATGACTGATTAGGGTCAGCCTGGCAGCTTGCTCCCTCTTTTCCCGAGCCATGACTTCTCTTGCCAGTCATGTAGGGTGGATTGGTTTCAGGTGCTTCTTCATGGATGATGTCCCACAAGAATATTTTTTGTCTGACCCCCTAGACAGAACTTTGTGGCAGAGGGAGCACTTAACTTTACGTGCATTAACTTTCTTCTCACCTTCTGGAATGGTGAAAAATGCCCAAACTATACTTTCTTTCCTCTTCCTAATGGGCCACTCAACTTCTTCTGGATCCTCCAGCTGTTCTTCCTCTGGATGACAAGATGCCATTTCAAAGCTTCAGAAAGTCAAAATACCCCCAAAAAATAATACGTTGTAAGAGCCTACAAAAAAGATGTCCTGACAGGCAGACGCACCCAAAACAAGAAGAAAGCAGGAGGTGTTGGATCCTCCTTCTAACAGTATGAAACCCTTTTTAACCAATAAAAAACTTTCTTTCCATGTCACGTGGAGTCGCGTAGGAGTCGCGCACCAATCGGGTATACGTCACGGACCCATAAAATGAGCTAAATTTAAGTTAAAAGTATAAATTGCTATTAGGAAATTGTGTTTGAAACTATTTTAGTGGAAAGTCTTTAAGCAAAACAGATATTTAAACCTGTAATATTGATATTTCATACTTTTTAAAATTACGCCGGAGTCAGGACCCCTACTCGATCCCAGAAATTCAGGGTTCGCGACTCCTTTCCGAACGGTGCGCGATGGTACTTTTCAACTATAGTAATACAAATTTTTTGGATTAAAAAATAAACCACTTTGCTTAAAAAATATATTATTTCACTAAAAGTACCTATTTTAGACTTAAATTTGTATAACGGATGCGCACACCGAACACGTAGATCTGCGACTGGTGCGTGATACTGTCGCGTCCTCAAAAATCTGTTTAAAACATTTCAAAACAAATTTATAACTTCTATAATACTATTTTTTTACACTCCGTAATAAACCTTTTTGTGAAAAAAATGTATTAATTCATTCTAAATATGTATTTTAGACTAACATTTGCATAACAGATTCATGCACCCACCGCGTAGGTCCACGACTGGTGCACAACTCTTTTTGGAAAACTAAAAAAAAAAAATATATAAAGAAGATATTTATCATAATAAGACAGCAAATCATCTTTGTATATGTATATATTTATTCACTATAAAAACAGAGGTTTCAGGGATGTTATAGTTAGTAATTAGCATTTAAAAAACCTTAGAAATTTACAGAAAAAAACACAGGTTTCAGGGCGTTATAGTTAGGAATTAGCATTTAAAAAACCTTAGATACTTACTGAAAAAAACCACAGGTTTCAGGGACGTTATAGTTAGGCTGACATTTCATTCGTACAAAACTAGAGAAATTCAGCCATTATAGTTAGCTGAGCTAACTATAACAGGCCCCCCGCAATGTACTGCTGATGACATCACATATTACATCACTCATTCTAATTCCTAACTATAACAAATTCCTAACTATAACGTCCCTGAAACCTTTGTTTTTTTCAGTGAATATATATATATATACATATATATATATAATATTATTAAATTTAAAAAAATAGTAAATTATAATAGAAATTTAAATATTATTTTAATAATAGTTTTAGATTTTATGGGCCAGATGTACTAACGTTTTTTTGCGGGCGCAAATGGGTATTAGACCCGTTTGCGACCGCAAAAAACGTGTGGCCCATGTACTAATCCTATTTGGCGAGTCGCAAATCAATTTGTGACTCGCAAAATAGGATTAGTGACTCGCTATTAGGCAGGGGCGTTCCAAGGGCGACCCTTCCTAATAGCGACTCCTGAAGCTATGTACGACTGTTTTGCGACCGCAATTGCGGTTGCAAAACAGTCGTAATTTACCATCCTTCACACTCCCCTTCCCCTTTGTGAGTGGCTCTCAAAATACTTTTTAAGGTCAGGCAGTGGTCCCAGGGACCACTGTCTACCCTTAAAAAATGAAACTGAAAAGTTTCATTTTTAATTTTTAAATGCGTCACGTTTTTCTTCAAGGAAAACGGGCTGCATTTAAAAAATAACTGCTTTATTTAAAAGCAGTCCCAGACATGGTGGTCTGCTGACCTCAGCAGGACACCATCCCTAGGAGTGCCAGTCAATCATAATTGGGTCGAAAATTGCGACAGCCTCATTAATATGCATGAGACACACAATTGATGGATGGAATGCAGAACAAATCAAAACATTCACCCCAAGTCAAGAGATCTGGGTTAAATCCATCATTCTTTTGCTCACCATGACACCCCAGTTTAGACCTGGCCATATGCAAATCAGTCTTGACCCTGTGCCTCATGGGAACAGTCCAGCCAGAACTGCCAAGCCAGGTCCTCCCTGGACCAGAAACAAGCATCCTAGGGCCGGTTTCAGGGTTTCACCCCTCTTCAGCCAGGATAGCTTGATTCCAGTGGCACAGTGAGCCCAGGACCCACGTCTGGGCATACCTGGCGCACTTAGGGCGAGAAAGCAAAAGACACACAATTGATGGACGGAATGCAGAACAAATCAAAACATTTACCCCCAGTCAAGAGATCTGGGTTAAATCCATCATTCTTTTGCTCACCATGCCACCCCAGTTTAGACCTGGCCTTATGCAAATCAGTCTTGACCCCGTGCCTCATGGGAACAGTCCAGCCCGAACTGCCAAGCCAGGTCCTCCCTGGACCAGAAACAAGCATCCTAGGACCGGTTTCGGGGTTTCACCCCTCTTCAGCCAGGATAGCTTGATTCCAGTGGCACAGTGAGCCCAGGACCCACATCTGGGCATACCTGGCGCACTTAGGGCGAGAAAGCAAAAGACACACAATTGATGGACGGAATGCAGAACAAATCAAAACATTCACCCCAGTCAAGAGATCTGGGTTAAATCCATCATTCTTTTGCTCACCATGCCATCCCGGTTTAGACCTGGCCATATGCAAATCAGTCTTGACCCTGTGCCTCATGGGAACAGTCCAGCCCGAACTGCCAAGCCAGGTCCTCCCTGGACCAGAAACAAGCATCCTAGGACCGGTTTCGGGGTTTCACCCCTCTTCAGCCAGGATAGCTTGATTCCAGTGGCACAGTGAGCCCAGGACCCACGTCTGGGCATACCTGGAGCACTTAGTGCGAGAAAGAAAAAGACACACAATTGATGGACGGAATGCAGAACAAATCAAAACATTCACCCCCAGTCAAGAGATCTGGGTTAAATCCATCATTCTTTTGCTCACCATGCCACCCCAGTTTAGACCTGGCCGTATGCAAATCAGTCTTGACCCTGTGCCTCATGGGAACAGTCCAGCCCGAACTGCCAAGCCAGGTCCATCAACTGTGGTTTTTGCATTTGTCACCCCGAGTGGGATGGGTATGCCCAGACGTGGGTCCCGTGCTCTCCATGCCACTGGAATCAAGCTATCCTGGCTGATGAGGGGTGAAACCCCGAAACCGGTCCTAGGATACTTGTTTCCAGTCCAGGGAGGACCTGGCTTGGCAGTTTGGGCTGGACTGTTCCCATAAATCACAGGGTCAAGACTGATTTGCATATGGCTGGGTTCAAACTGGAATGGCGAGCAAAAAACGATGGATTTAGGCCCAGATCTCTGTACTGGGGTGAATGTATGACATTGTTCTACATTCTGTCCATCAACTGTTGTTTTTGCATTTGTCACCCCGAGTGGGACGGGTATGCCCAGACGTGGGTCCCGTGCTCTCCATGCCACTGGAATCAAGCTATCCTGGCTGATGAGGGGTGAAACCCCGAAACCGGTCCTAGGATGCTTGTTTCCAGTCCAGTGAGGACCTGGCTTGGCAGTTCGGGCTGGACTGTTCCCATGAGGCACATGGTCAAGACTGATTTGCATATGGCTGGGTTCAAACTGGAATGGCATGGTGAGCAAAAAAACGATGGATTTAGGCCCAGATCTCTGTACTGGGGTGAATGTATGACATTGTTCTACATTCTGTCCATCAACTGTTGTTTTTTCATTAATATGCATGAGGCATGCAATTTGTGACACCATTGGGAATCGCAAACAGTGTCTCAGACACTGTTGTGCATCCCAATTTGCGAGTCGCAAATTACGAGTCACAAATGCGATGCAATTTGCGATTTGCAAAATGGTGGGTAGTACATCTGGCCCTATATGTGTAAATAAACATACAGACATACATATATATGTGTGTATGTTTGTTTAAATAAGTATATATTTATATATATCATTTAAATATATATATTTACATTATATTACTATTACATGTTAATATATTTAATGTTTACCATGTTTAACTAGATATATCTTAAAAACAACATTTTGGGAATATTTTTCAATATTAGTGGGAAACAATTTTTTTCTCGATATTTTTGTAATTTTCTTTAGTGTATAGGAAAACAATATTTTCGAGCTTGATATTTTTGACACTATATTTTTACCACGATATTTAGGGTTTCATATTTTGTCGGTGAACCATGGGAGAAGCCTCCCATAATGAGGGATGCATAATATTTTTTCTTTACAAAAAGAAAATCCCTATGAGATTTTCTTTTTAGTAAAAAACAAAAAAATTACTCTGTGCTACGGGGTTGCAATCTGCTGAAACAGCTCATAGCACAGCGTAATGTGCATTACCAGGCACCGCTGTGACGGCGGTTCCTGGCTATGTTTTCATAAATGACTGCCTACTTGGTGGTCATTTATAAATGAGGTGGGTGGCCTCTCTGCCATGGCGATGAAGTAATTTACTCTGTCCCCATGGCGGAAAGGCAGATCGCCCGCCAAAAAATAAAACACCACCTAAGTCTCCAAGTCACCATGAAATGTTATTTATGTCTGCAATTTGCTGTTGTAATACATTATTGATCACATTTCCACCATTAATTTATTTATTTTAACTTTTAAGCTACTATTTTACATTACCGTGATGCATAAATACCGCTAATTCATTACTGTTTCCCTTTCTATTTATTGCTTCCTCTCTTTTTCTTATTGTTAATATTTCTGTAACTATTTGTTTAAGAAAACTGTTTGTGTCTTTAGGAACAATGTCTCTAGCTTTGTTTAGTGTAGGATCTATTTTTATTCTATTGAATATTCATCAACCTTTTGTCTATTTTATTAAACAAACATAAAAAGAACTGGAAAGATACCTCACAAATCGATGGAATATTTTGTTGAATTCTGGTTGATCTTATGCTGGAAAAGGAACAAGCAGTTGCCAGTGTACAGTGTCCAAGAGTAAATCCATCCGAAAACCAGACACTGAGAGGAAGATTTACTAAAAAGTAGTGCAATGCAGCCCAGCAATCATAGTTGCTGTGCTGGGGGGAAGACAGCATCTCAGAGCAATTTTTACTATGATGTGGCACTCTCTTCCCCAGTGCTGGTACACAATCAGGACACATAGCACTACTCACACACCATTGTGCAAAGGTGAGTGCATGATGCCCCTTTCAGTAACAATACTATACTGATACCTTAAAAACGTTTCCCGTTGATAATGCCTGCCTCAAGGAGGCATTATTTTCGGACATAATTTTAGTGCAAAGGGCTTTGCATCAAAAACCATCGGTGAGAGTGTGGGAGTGCCCGTTAGAAGCCCCCTTGAAGTAAAGTAATCAAATGCAGTGCAGTTTGCTATTTGCATTATTTATAGGGCAATTTTCTATCTCAAAAAACGTTTTGTGCTTGAAAGTAAATACATTTTCAAGACTTTGCACCAGTATTCATCAGTTTGCACAGGAACAAAGTTGTGATAAATCTGTCCCCAAATATCTTCTCTGAATAATATAGATCACATCTCTGGCATTTAAACAGGATGTGAGATAATGTACTACTTATGACTGTGTTAGTATTTAAAATGACATAGTTATTCATATTGATTACTAGATATGACTATCATAGGAATATACTAATGAATATAAATGCTTGAATTTCTGGAAATAAAAGCGGTGATATTTAATGGCCAGGTTTTATTCTCATCATTCATTATTCTTTTGCTAGAATATTTTATTTTACTGAAACTTGATATGCCTTCTCTGAATATGGTGAATGATTTAATGTATGTCTATTCAAGGTGGTAATGCAATGTACTTACATATTTAACAGTTGCACCATAGATAATATATGATGATAGCTTTCAGACAAATAATTGTTATGAACCCGTGTGCCTATGTGCAATTAGGAAATTAATCATAAGGTTAGGCTTGTCTTGATGGAGTGCTGTTACTGCCTAATGTACTTATCTATATTATGTTATTTATTTATTTTATTATATTTATTAGTACATTTCCATCCTCTTTTATAGGTGCTGTACACCAAGGATGCTTAGTGCAAAATATTAAAGCACATAATGAAAACAATCAAGGGAATTTCACTGTTTCATTTCATAATTGATGATCAATGTTGACAGTTTCTTGAACACAGATATTGAGAGACAAACATGTAATGAAAAAGTATTCTATATGTAGGTGGGAGCAGGGTGAATAAACTGAATTGAGATGGAGCAACAGATGGATGAGGTACAATTAGGTGATACAGAGCAAACAAGGAGTATAAGGATTTACTAAAGAACAAAGACTAACAGGAGGTTAGAGTGAATGCACCTACATAAAAAGAGAAAAAGGAAAAGAAAATTAAGACATAAAAGGAGTCAATATAACTGCTGCTTTTATGTAGCAATTTGTGAAGAATATGTTACACCAAAAATTATTCATACACATGAGAGGTGGATAAGATGTAAAAGAATGATTGTGTAGTTTAGAATATCAACTTAGTGAGAGGAGCATTAATTCAGTTAAGAAAAATGAGGGCCTGATATAGATGTCTAAGAAAAGAGAATGGATGAAAAAGCAATTATTTCAAATATCATACAAGTCAAATCAAGAAGGCTTCATATTGTGAATATTTGTTCCAAGCAATGAATTCAAAATTAAAACCACGTTACCTGCAGATCTAAATCAGGGTAATTGTACTTGAGCAATGAAACAGTAAAAGAGAGTGACTGAGTCAGAAAAGACAGGCTCTCAGATTTCTTGAGATTAAGTTTCAAGAATTTTGAGGCCATTGCAGTAATGGAAGAGAGGCACTTATAAACATATAGTCACATAGTCAGTAATGTAAAAAAATAAGGGTAGGATTAATTGAAGAGGATTATTCTAGGGTTACAGGTAGATAAGATGGTAAATGTATAGCCTCACCAGGAGCAGCCACCGGCTGCTCAACCCACTCTCTCCATCTGATCTCTCAAAACATATATAAACATTCTATGACATGGCACTTACACTCTGATCAGCAGGGAACTGGTTACCAAGGAGAGGATGCATGGCAGTCAAGATACCACACATCTCCCATCTTAAAGGAAATGATAGAAAAAACAAAACAGGAATCACAGAAATACACATCATCCAGAACAAGAGGGCATAACGTAAAAGTAAACAGTCAATCTAAACATTAATCAAATAAAAGGACCAAGGAATAAAATAATGAATAGTCAAGCAGTCTTACAACCAGAGAAAATGTTGTGATCAAAGCAAGAAAACACTAATAACTTGGGGAACTAATCACCGGGGTGCTACCCCACACACACACACACACTTCTGCACACATAAATGCCCATACAGGCGCAACACATATGCATCATCAGAAGCATCTGTAAGAAAAATGTTTAGGGACAAACTAACATGCCCTATCACAAGCAACTCTAAGTAAACGTTTAGGCACAACAAAAATGCCCCATTACAAGCAACCTTAAGCAAAATCTTTAGGCACAAACTAAGATGCCCTATCACAAGCAACTCTAAGTAAGTGTTTAGGTGCAACTCATATGCTCTATCAAAGGCAACATTAAGTAAATGTGTGGGTGCAACTAAAATGCCCCATCACAGTGCAACCCAGTAGAGCATAAGAAATACTTCACACAGCAGCAAATGTAACATGGTATGAACTGCAAACTAAACATAGCATTCATTACAACATTCACAGGCATCCAATCCAGCATAGCATAAAAAATACTTTTTGATAGCAATTTAAGAATAAAATCCACAAACTCACAGAAAAATACTGATAACTAAAATACGTGCATGCAGCAAATCCAGACTACCAACGAATTTACTCTTAGGCTGTAAATTAAGCATGGCATAAAAATACACTTGTGCAGTAAATTCAGCATGGTATAAATAAACATACACTTATGCAGAAAGTTCAGCATGGAAGAAGTAAACATACAGTTGGGCAGAAAACTCAGCAATGCATAAATAACAATACACTTATTCAGAAACTTTAGCATGACTAGAAGGCACAGGACTGCATCCAGCAGCAGCACTCAAAATTCCCAGTGAGTGGCACCTTACCCGAACTCATGACAAGTAGTCTGAAGATCACATGTAATAAACTACTACAGTATTGGGATGCTCTAGCTTCCAGCAGCATAATAACGCGATGTGCCCAAACAATCAAAATTGCTCCTTGATGCCGAAGACTGGGCAACGCTTAGGAACATGTTGCTCCTTCCTTGACCCGTGTGCAGTCAATAGAAATGATTGTTGCTAGGTCCAAAGAGCTACTCAGTTGATTACAACCAATGAGAAAAGCTCAGTAAAGAAAGGACACAAAGGACCAACCAGACCGGGTGTGCTGTTGTCTGTAGGCCAGTGGCAGCCGCACAACAATGAAAGTGGGGGGGGGCAGGGTATGACGGGGCATTTAAGATAAAAATAATAATAAAAAATAATAATTACCTGTCGCTGCCCGATGCCGATGGCCACCTCAGTGCTTCACTCCTGGCAGTCACTGGGAAAGCACATGCTCCCCACCCAATCCAAATGCTGCTCTCATGCTATGAGAACAGTGCCAGGATTGGTCAGAGTGGCATGGTCTGCAGCTCAGACAGTGCTTGGGAGCCTGCAGCTTTTCTCCAACCCAGCTGTGCAACACAGCTGGGTTGGAGAAATAGAAAAGTGCATGTTGTTTTGCCGGCCTAAGAAAGCCGGACAAACTGATATGCGCATTTCAAACTGCCTACCACTCCTCCCAGTCATGGCTCAGCCCTGCCCGGACGCACGAATGCCTCAGTCAGAGCCAGTCACAGAAAAATAAAATTATATTATTGTTTTACCGTTACAGGGGAGCCGCCCCTGTTGAAGTCTGTACGATGTTGAAGACACTGGTGGGGATCCCAGAGTGTTTCTGATCCCTTGAAGCTTTAATTTCTTTTCCTCATAGTTTTCCTCTAACTTCTTCAATAGTTTCATGCTACCAGATCCTTACACCTTGTTCCTCATGCGTGGTTCCGTTTCTTGAGTGTCACCAGTGTAGTAATGGAAGACAGGCACTTGTAAACAGGGCCGGCATTAGCGCTGGTGGAGCCCGGTGCAATATTTGTTTTGGTGCCCCACACCCCATGACCGCCTCCTCGATTCCCTCACTACCACCGGGCAAAAGTACCCCTCATATCTCCAATCAGAAGTTATTGCTAAACACAGTGCCCACCCGATGAGGCCAGCGTCCCTCCATAGGTCAGCGTCCTGTGCAACCGCACAGGTCGCACTGCCCTAAAGCCGGCCCTGCTTGTAAACATGTAGTCACGTAGCCAGTAATGTAGAAAGTAAGAGTAGGTAGGATCTATTGGAGCAGGTTATTCTAGGTTATAGGTAGATAAGATGGTAAATCCAGAGACTCACCAGGAGCAGCCTCCTGCTGCTCAGCCCTCTCTCGCTAACTGATCTCTCCAAGCAAATATAAAGATACAATGGCATCACACTCACACTCCGAACAGCAGGGCACTGGTTACCAAGGAGAGGATGTATGGCAACAAATCAGGATACCACAGCCATCCATGTCTCCATGGATAACAAATAGGCTAAGAATGTATTTTTAATTAAAGTATAAAGTTAAGATAAAGAACAAAAGATTTGTGCATAATCAGCATATGAATTAGCCTTAACCAAGAAGGTGTAACAAAAAAAGAAATTATACACACTTAGAAAAGTAGACAGACAAATGTCTTAATGAGAAATCCTTAACATGAACAATTTACAAATGACTAAAAAACCTTTGCAAGAGGCAATGACACTGAAATCTGAATAATAGGACTGAAACCAATCTATTACCAAGTCAGTGATACCATTGAAGACACTGAAGAAAGAAGACCAGGTGAAAACCAATGACTCAAAATGCGTGATGAATATAGAGAAAGCATGTGATGACACTTGTGGAAGTATATCATGAGAATGAACGAAATGGGGAAAATTGAGTATGAACAATTTGATCCAGAATCTTGGATCGGTAGGCTAGAAATGAAATGTACTAGCTATTAGAATGATCAGATGGTCAGGTAAGGGTTATTTCAGTAACAGAACGGGATCAATGGTTGAGTTATAGGAAGCCTTGTAGATATCAAATGAATAGAAAGAGTTGAAGAAAACAGTTAAATAACTAAGAAAAAGTGGGAACAAATGTTAGGCTTGATTAGCTGAGAGAGGGTCTGCCAATGAAATGAGAGATAGCAAATGAAATAAAGAAAGAACATTAGTTTCTGAAACAAAGCAACGATATGAACATGTAGATGAATTAATTTTAATTACAGCCAGTAACTTTGAGCAGAGAAGGAACATATAGAGAGAAGACAGGGATGAATGTGTGCCAGTAGAAGATGTGTTTTTTGCTTACACAACAGCCACTCTAAATTATGAAGCAAAGAATATAACTGGTTAAGCTTAGCAGAAAACTCAGAAATAAGTCGATATTGAGGAGGGTCTGCGGATCCTTAGGTTCCAGAGAGAAGACGTCATAGAGCACATTGAATCAATTACTGATAAGCGATCCAATCAAAGAAAGGTAGTTAATACCAGCATCAAAAAATTCCCAAATTGCTAAATATCAGAGACCATGGTGGTAGTCCATTACAAGTGAAGATGTAGAAGAATCTAAAAACAAAGTTCTCATCTGAAGAGGCATCCAAAGATGGTCTGAGGAGAGATACAGTTACAATTGAGAGTGATGTGATAATCACAATAACTGGAAAAGAGAGCAACGTGTTTGATGAATTATTTATAATAAACAGAAGGATATAAAAAGAAAAGACATTTGGAAATATGTGGCATCTGGAAAAGCAGTTGGCAGGCCAAGATGCATCATGGAGAGGCTGTAACATTGCAGTGAATCATAAGAACTGTATATAAGGGAAAAGAATGTATCAAGGGTAACTTTGTGCCTATCTTCATGCAATCTACCACACAAGGTTCTAAGAACAAATCTGTTGAAAAAAGTGAAATATATGGTTGCCAGTTTCAAATGTTATTTACAAGATTTTCTGTAATATATACTATAGTCTTCTCAAAGACCTCATGATACCCTAAGGTTTTTAAATGCCCTTCAAACAAGTTGGCATGCTCTCTTAATATATTCAAACAATGCCTTCTACTGCATGTCATTAAAAGACCTTCTTACAGCAGATTTCAGCTGAAGAAGAATGAAGGGAAAACATTTGGCTTCAGTATTTACAAGTGAGCCAGCCACATGACAAAAAGCTCAGAAAGAGCAGCCATTATGGTGTTTCATCATATGTTTATATCAATGCCTTCTATTAATGTTCATGTATCAAAGTCCTTAAATTTAGTACTCTATTTCTATACACATGGTTGTGGTTTTCCTCCCCAGGGCAAAACCCATACTATCAAGGCATTTTGAAAGAAAAGTGGGCTGATTGATTAACTTTAGTTCCGGGACTCCTATGAGTAGTGAGCATTTCATAGACATAAACAAATATTTGTATTCTAGAATCTCTAATGGAAGACCTTTATTTGTAATATATGTATAAACATATTTTACTGATCTCCTTTAGATGTTCTACTCTCATAAAAACTCAAACAAAGACTCAGGAACCTTCAGACTTAACGAAACTCATTAAGACGTACAGCAGCATATGCGAAGCATTACAACAAATTAGGAAGAAATTCAACATTTTCTTGGAGCTGTCCAGTCTCGAATCCACAAATAACTCCCCTTGATTTACCTTGCAGGACTGGACCACCTACTGATCTTTGAACCTAATAGTGCAAACATCTGTGATATGATAATACTAATTCAACCACAGCAAGTCTGTACCGAAAACTGTCAAATACAAAGCATTAATTCTGGGAGTGGCACAATGACAACCTTTATACATTAGAATACCTGCTTCTGACATCATAGGACTACTAAAGATGTACCTCATGAAAGAAGTAGTCCCCCTTTGCCTGATGCATGCCGTCAATCTTATAACTCTGAAGAATCCGACAACCAATGCTTAGATACTAGGCAAGCACTGAATGATGTTCAACCTCCTTTTCCACAGTAAAATACTAAATAAATGAAGCAGGTGCATGTTGAACACTGCCATCTACTGCGCAATTAACAGATTCCAAGACCAAAGAGATTAACATAAATAAACCTTGCTGACAGAGATTAGCTCCTGATTGGCCTGTGCAAAGGTCAATAATCCACATTGACTCTTCTCCAACTCTCTGTAGCTTAAAGAGAGCTTCATCTTATTGAAAAGAGAGGGCTAGGATGGAAAAGTATTCTGCATGGTAAAGACGTGTACCCCTGCCCTGAGAGCCCTACTGTAATGTTGTCTGGCTCCCTAATCCTGATTTTCTTGTCGTAGGCAAACATGGATCATACATATGCTCCACGATATAGGCTTGAATCACAGATTGCAATCTTGTTGGACCTGAAGAGGCATCCAAAGTGCTACCCTCATAGTGTTGGAAGGTTACTGCCTTCACCAGAAGTGAAGCTGCACAAAAGCAGTGGTGGCAGCATATGTGTAATGATTAGTAGTAGTGAACAGGACCTTTTTACCCTGTGTCACTGCGGTGAGCCTACTAGCTCACTCACCTTTTTAAAAGTTCTCCTGCTGTGTGCCTAATTCACCCATGGCCCACATTAGGTAGATGTAGAGTGTTGCTCAGGAGTAGTGACTCTGCGTTGCTTGTATGTGTGCCTGGGAAGGGTACAGTACAGGGGTAGAGCAGTAGAGTGTAGTACATGTGGGATTAATGCATGTGATGAATGTATGAATGCCTGCAAGAAATACAAGACATGAAAGATGTAGTGTTGTGCAGTGCATATGCATGGATAACATGTGCTGGGATTATGTGTACTTGCTTGAAGTACATACATGAAGGGTGAAGTGTTGCACTGTACGAACATGGTGAGTGTGTGATGGCAGTGTGTGTGCTTGTGAATGGCAAACCCTGGTTAAATATAGGAAAGCTTTAGTCCTGAACAGTTGATGCAGCCTTAGTGTCTGTGCTGAATGCATGTGTTCATGTAATGGTACAACGTTTGAAGGAAAAGTCCTGGACAGAAAGTGTGCTCTGAATGTACACTGAGTAAGTGTGCCTGCAATGGTACATTACAAGGAAGCACCTGGGTTCCATTTTGGGGAACCCAGGCCTGCCTGGTGAAGACATGAGGAGGAGAGGAATCCCCCCAGATGAAGTGCTGCATTCTTGTGAGTTGGGTGGGACACACACTAGAGGGAAAGGAAGAGACTTCCTTTACACTTCAAAAGACTGCTCTTTGATTCAGTGAAAGATCACAAGGAAGGGGCTTGGACACCTTTCAGGAAGGGAGATAGGGCTGATAAGGGAATCATAAAGAGTAGAGCAGGGGATCAGGGATTAACCTTTTGATGCACATATCACTGTGGCTGACATCCAGGAGGGAACTCTGGTCCCTCCAATGAATTGTGTTGTGGGGCAATCAGATATGAAGTCTTGCCTGCTGTGACAGACATCTTTCATGAGGAAAAAGAAGCAGAACCCCAACATAAAACCTCAAAGACCCAGACCCTAAATCACATTTGGTGTCTGGAAAATGGAAATAAGAAGGGGAGGTTAGGTCATCAACAATGTGTCATCTGCCAAGAAACCAGACAGACTGTGTGAGAAGGGGAAGCTCTGCAAGACTTCCGACTGTGACCAGGACTATGGCCAAGGCCTGCTAGGGTCCATGCTGGGTAAGGTAACATGACCCAGGGAAACCAAGTCCACCTGGGAGCCTGAAGTACCAGCACCAGCCTGCTTGCCAAGACCAGTGTGCCAGGAGAGTGGTGGAGGGAGTGTGTGTGAGAAGTTGGCCTGGTATATGCTGTCCACTAATTATAGTGGGCACCTTGCACCAGTCCAAACAACCCCTTATTGGAGATAGGTTAAAGACAACCTTTATTGAAAGCTATCCTAGTGGTAGCTATGGAGAGCAGCCTTCAGGCTAAGTCTTGAAGGAATGTAAAGCAGCTTGTTTTACCAGTCTATAATCTCTTGAGTGACCAAATGAAAGAGCACCACACCAGGTATATATTCAAAATATATGTATTTATTGCTAAACACACCCTCTAGTCTCTTTATGAGGCTAGAGTTCGAAATACACAAGTTATAAGTTATTTAAACACAGTAATAGCACAAATACACGTTTGGGCCCTAGGGGCGTACCAAACCATATACCAAAAAGTGGTATAAGAACCACGACTGAGCTAGACACTAGGCCTAGAGCCTCTAGAAGTGCTTGGACCACAAGGAAGCACCCAAGGTAGTGACACAGGGGACCCACGGGGGACGCGTGCAGTGTAAACACACAACCGCGATACGCCGTTAACTTCTATGGAGAAAGTCGCGATCAGGAAATTAAAGAAAAGGGACACTTAAAGGAAGACTTGGAGCAAACCCTTTGAGAACTAGGACTTTCTAGAGTCTCTACCCACGGGAGCACCGGAGTACTCGTGTTACCTCACCCAGGGAAGCCGGGTGCATAGGTGCCTTTCGGGGTCGGGTTTCGTCGTCGATTTGAATGGCGATCTGCTGCAAAGTGCTGCTGGCGACCAAGTGGAAAGTGTCCGGGTGGATCCAAGAGTGGATCGGAGATCTGAAGAACCTGAAAGCAGAGGGGACAGAGTCTGGGTCACTGGCCAGTGACCAGGAAGGCGATGAGCAGATGCCCACCGATGTTGGATGCTTCAGGTGCGTTGACAGTCATCTTGACTCTTCAGCCACGAGGTCCAGGAGGCATTGTCGGCAACCAGGAGCAGGATTCTGGCTGGTACACGATGTCTGTCGAGTGCTGAGGCGTCAGCGACCAGATTGGACCCAACAAGCCTTAGCAACGGCAAGTCTCGATGAAAGTGAAGATCGTCGATGATGCAGACCAGCAAGGTCTGAGGAACTCACCCAGCAAGGGTAAGTGAGGGCAAGCCTGGAGCAACCAGGGAGCCCAAGAAGAAAAGGATTGGCCTTCGTGAAGGCTACTAGCCAACGGGCTAGCGACCGCAAAGGAACCTCGAGACGTCGCACGTGGAGCTGGCTCACAGGACACTCGTGGAGTGGAGGCCAGTGATCTTCGGTGCAGTTGGTGCTGGAGGCTAGGGCTACTCGGAGCCCAAAGCACGATTTCGTGGGACACCCAGAAGAGGATGCACTTGCAAATGTGCTCGTGTCCAGGGGTCACGGTTCCACGTTACCCACGACAGCTACAGGCCTCAGCTTTGCTGGGGACTCAGGGCAGCCTCGGGGAAGTCTGGAAATCCACCTCTGGTGATGCAACGACTTCGGCATCCGACGAGGAGCTTAGGCGATGCAGACCGGACAATTGCTTCTTTGGTGCCTGCCAAGCAGGGAGTCACTCCTTGACCCCAAGGGAGATTCTTCAGTCCTCTAATCTTGTAGTAGAGCGTCGAAGGTCCAGGATTCAGTGTCAGAGTTTCGTCCAGGGATAATCTAAAGTCCTAAGGACTGGGTTCCTATACTTATACTAAGTTTAGGGGTTGGACTACTCTGTGGCCCCACCTACGGGTGGGTCAGGGCAGAGGGTGGCTACACCCCTTTCCCTTTGTCCAGTTCACGCCAAAGCAGGGGCTGGAAGCCCCTGATCCGGTTTGAACTGGGGTATGCCTGAGGACACCAAATGTGCCCCCAGTGCAGGACTTCAAAGCACCCAGAGGGTGCTCCGCCCAGCCCCAATACAGATTATCCTGTCTGGGGAGGTGGTCACACCTCCCTGCAACAGGAAACCTATTGTCCAGGCCTCCCCTGCCGGAGTTTCGTCCAGCAGCAGGAGGCCAGACTTGTGTCTGTGGCAGCAGCATCCATTTTGTGATGCCAGGGCTTTAGGAAGAATTTACCGGGTAGACCAGTGTGAACATGTCTCTCCCTCTAGAAGGGTGGAATGCTACCCCCGCCGCCAGGATTGGCGGGGGGGGGTTAGTATTCCAAGATGTTTGACACCAAACACGACATGTTTTGATGCAGACATTCCAAAGTTAACATTCTACTGCGAGGATATAATGCACTTAAGAGTATATGGTTTAACCGCATTTACAAACAGCACCAGAGAATGAACTCTGGGCACTGCAGAGGGGCCCTGCTCATGCAGTGGCACCTTCTCACATAAGAACCAAGCACTCTGCCTTCAGGATTGATAAGGCCTGCTATAGGAGTGACTTATAGGTTTATATATGTGTAAGTATGTAGTGATATAGGTAACCTATATCACAGTAAGGAGTGCATGCACCACCTTACCCAGGCTGCGGTAGCAGACCTGTGGTGTCATTTTGGATGGCCTTCCAGGGGTGGCATAATACATGCTGCAGCCCCTGGTAGGCCTCTGAAGTACCTAGGCCCTGGGTACATAGTATACCATATACTAGGGACTTATAAGGGCACTCCAGATTCCAATTAGAGATGTGCCTAAGGCACATGGAAACCATTTTAAAGAGGAAGCAGCTAGGCTGGGGTTCTGATTAGCAGGGCCCCAGCCAGACTAAGGTCTAAAAACAGTGAAGCATCAGCAAAAAGTGGGGGTACCCATGTGAAGCAGATCCTACTCTCCTACAGTGTGGTCCAGTGGAGAGCCCTACCATGAGGACTCCCTGTGCGAGGTGTGAGGATTTAGCAGTGCCGGACTGTTTGCGGTGTTAGGATTTAGTAGTGCCGGACTGTTTGCGGTGACCACCGGATGCCAGGAGAGGGCCACCATAGATTGAGTCAAGTATCAAGCACTGTGCGGAGGGCGCCAAGCCCACACAGCCTCGTTGCGGTGACTCCTTATGCTAGAGGAGGCCACCGTTGAAGTACTTGTGTGAACAGCATGCCAAGACTTGTGAACACCTTAGCATTGATCCCACATGCCAGGAGGGACGGCCGTAGTGTGGGTGATTTTACCTGAGGAGTCTATGTTGCTTCCGGAAGGTACAGCGGTAAGTCTTTGTGGATGCCGGATATGCATCAAAAAAGACTTCGGGCCGTGGCCCGGGACTAGAGTGAGGCTGAGACCAGCAGGTATAGCCGCACCATGAGATCTGCACTGACTGACCTCCGAGGACCAGTGGGATGCCGAGGAGGACAGTGCACCCTTTCGGGACTCTAGTTGAGACAGAAGGATTGAATTCCCCCTGCTGGGGAGAACTTGACTAGCTGCATCTTTGCAAGCTGGAAACTACTCAAATCACTGGGGAGAGCCAGCAGCTCCACTCTGGAGAGTGAGCCTGTGCCTCCTGATCCTGCCTCATGTACCTTGAGCAGCCCAACTTCTCCAAGCAGGATCTGATCTCACAAGTGTCCGTGCACAGGGCACCTGCTGTAATGCTCAAGGCTTCCATGATGCAGGAGCACGTAAGACTTGAACTGGACTTGGGGCCCCGGGGGATTGCTGATGAAGGTGCTGTGGCACCATACACACTTTTGACTAAAATCCTGAAGAATCAAAGGGAACTCTTGAGTATGGCCCAACAGAGTTCATTTCCTGGAAGCAGCCACCAGGAACATGTTATACAAAGGAGGGTGAGACAGGGATTTGCCGAGCAACTACCAGAGCCCCAACCTCAAAGAGAATTGTGTTGTTGCTTCTGAATGTCGTATTCCTTTTCATGTGTAGAGGTGGAAACAAAATATACATTTCTCTTATAAAAGCAAGATTTTGGCTGGACATTGCGTTATTGTGCTCACTGTTTGCACTTTGAGTTATGAGTCATGTTCACTGAACTGTACCTACATCCCTGCCGAGGGGGCCTTGACTGCTCAACCACAGCTACTGTTAATGCCCAAACTTTAGGAGGACAATTTGATGATCAGTGCAGACCCAAGCAAATACAACAAATGCCTCTTATATTTGGCAATTCGTTGTCTTAAGGCTGATGGATTTTGGCAGTCATTGTAGAATGGAGCTGTAACTAATTTTTCATTCAAATATAATCGTCATCTTTCAGTATAATGTCCAGTCAATGATGAGAAGTTTGGAATATTTTTTAAAGTTTTGTTTCTCATTAAGAGATCAGTATTGTTTTTGTCATTTTTATTCAGATTAGTAAATTTACAGATATATCAAGAAAAGGTTTAGTTAGATTCAGCATAATATAGACACTGAATGTGTTCCATAAAAGAAATGGTCCCTATCTTAATCGAAGAGCCCTGACATAAATAAAAAACAGTAAAGAGTTTTCTTGTAAAGGAAAGATAATGCATAAAGCATCGGGCATGGAAAAGAAAAGTCAAATGGCATTAATAGCCTCCAAAGCATCAAAATCCTCTAACTAGGAACACGTACATATGAAAACATAAAGCATTTGCAACATTCAGCATGGTTTGTCCAATGGAAACGGATTTTCCGATAGTCTGTCGTCTCTCCTCCCATTTCTCATAATAAACATTCACACCAGTGAGTAGTTATCCAAAAGTTTCTAATATGTCTTGCATTAGATACATGAGAGAAGGATCTCATGAGAGTGTTTGCAGGCCTATTCTGTTACCTATTGTCAGTATCCCACTGTGTGGATAAAGGGCTGGTCTAAGGTAATTAAACATTTCTAACAATAAGTTTTGATGAGAGCATACAAACCAATATCTTCAGAAAGTTTAACTTTGCTAGTACTCTATTCATTATGAAATATATCGGAATACATTCATATGGTGTGAAGAAGTAAGAAATACATTTCTCTTAGAACAACACATTTTAAAGTGATGACGGATTTTACAGTTAGAGGGACAAGTCAGCAATTGCTGTAAGGCATCTTATTATAATGTCAAGCAGAAGTAGACAAAATATTTTTCAGGCCTAGTGGTAGTAGCACATTAGGTATGATAGCCTACTACTTATTTAAGCTGCGCGTTCACTTTTTTATATGTTCAATTGCATCTTCTCCTATGGTGAAAGTTACTTTATTTACTTATCACATTTTAAGGAATCATTTTTTCTATGCTTTTCATTTTCTCTTGAACAGATACGATAACATTAAACACATTTTGTAATGTCAGGCACATTTTCTTCATTGTTAACCATAGACTTTAACACCAACACTGAGAGTCATGTGCAGAAGGGGTACTTGGTTCAGTTGAGCAGGGGCCATAGTAGGTCTGGCCCTGGGACATCAGGAGTAAAAGACCTTAAACGACATGGTTGCACCCAGTAACCCATGCTTGCCACATGGCCCTCTGAAAGAGACACTTGCAAAATACATTGGGTCTCGTTCACAAAAGCATTTTTGCTTACAGGAATTAGTACTGGAGGAGTTAGTGTTTATAGGCTCTTGCATTCCTTTCTGAATTGGCCCTGAAATATCAACTTGATTATAAGTCAAACTACTACTAAAGTCATAGTATTCCTATTTCATTCTTAAATTAGATGCTTTGAGGCCAATTCACAAAGCCATATACGCGTCCATAAAAGAGTAGTGCAGAAGCACTAATTTATGTTGTTCATATACTCTAAAATGTCTTTGTGATAGACCCCTATCATTGAGATAAACAAATGCGATATACCTCTATTCATTTAGCTCTATAATGTACTGGCAAACTCTGCAAAGCCTTGAAAACGAAACATCTGGAAGCAATTTTCTGTGGAGATCTGACATATTATCCCCAAATTGTTGATGTGGTCCATGTTACAGAATGTCCACAAGTGTTTAATGGATAGAACTGGCAAACAATCTGGCTACAGCAACTTATTGCTAGACACTTTATATTGTGATTCCTCAAGGAAGTCACTCAGAGTGCATGGAGCCTGAGTCAAGCTTCAACCTTTGGAAATGCAATTATCTGAAATATTATCGAAGGCAATCGATGAGCTCCAACTAGAGTCAGGGGTCATATTCACACTCGGGGGCATATTCACAAGAACGTGTGATAACCACCGCAATTTTAGCTTAACGCAACTTTTCACATCGCAGTCCATTGCGGGAAAACAACGCCGTGTTAACGTAGCATTCTCAACTTGGCGTCACCATGTGATAGTCCCACGATAACGCGTCAAATGACCGCGTTAAAAATAACAACGCCGAAAAAATGCGAAACACCAACGTGAATAAAGTTGCGATGAGGCCAACCACGAAAAAAAAACCAGCGACAACCAGCGATAGGCCTGCAATTCCCACGCGTCTGGTGGGAAAATGCACCATAAAAGCTGAACAAGAAAAACACACCATAAACAAATCAAACTGCGCAGCAACATGGATGCACCCGGAACGAGTGCCCAGGTCAACGCGAACCCCACAAGCCCCACAGACCACCAGCAATGAACCTCGGGTTGGGGAAGGCCAAGGAGAAGAGGAAGAGGAAGACGGGGTACAGTCCGCAGGAAAACCCGATCGTCGTCACGGAGGTGAGAGAGCACCAACAACAACTGTCCGTCACCACCACCGTGTCATTGGCAATACAGACGGAAAAATGGCATCCCATCGTGAATGCAGTCGGAGTGCCGAGGAGGTCAAGATGCGCTGGCACGATGTGAAAAGCCAAACCAAGCAAAAACCCGCTGCCAATAGGAAGGCAGCAACGGCGAATGGAGGTGGGAGTCCTGCGCCACAGGAGGAGCTGGAGCAAATGGCGGCCACAGTCATCAGTGTGGAGACGGTGCAAAGAGTCGGGAGTCCGGACACTGCTCGACATGACCTGACACAACAGTAACAAGGTGAGTAATGAACAGGGACGTTGGGGACGGGGGGACGGGCACAATGGCACACATGCACAACGACGTGTAGCACACCGCACACCCACAATAACCCTGGGTCATGTCCCTGATCCCTGTGGCACACTGCAGCACACATACAAACATCAACTAGGCCCCCGTTCACCATGTGCCCAAAGGGGTCCCACCCCATACATCACCAATTACACAACACACACATGCACCCGTGCGAAACACAGCAAAGATGGTATTGTGAGAGCCACACTGACAATGCAAGTGACACCACATGACCAGCTGCATGGCTGGACTACAATCACCATGACACTGTGCACGCCACAAGACTGAGGTGGCTGAGTGTGGACCACATGCGGAAAGGAGCAGGTCACACTCTGACACATCCACCTGCACAAACAACCACTGATGTCAACAACACATTTGCAGACAAACAATGCACAAGAGTACAAAAACCGTCCAAGAGCACAAGTGACCCAAGTCGCCAACATCACAGCACCTCAAAAGCACAAAAGCCAAAGGCACACCGCCTCCAAGGGATAAGGGGCAGCAAAATCAAAGCTGCAAGTGCGACTCCCACACAAAGCAGCACACACACATAGCAATTACAGCACACCCACATGGACGACAATATGGGACACAGTCCAACACCTACACTGCAGAACAGAGGACACAACTGGGTCCACCTGTGCGTAGAAAATGGCCAATCACATCTGACATAGCAGGAAACTGTGAGATGCAAATGCACGTGTACAACCTCACCTACGTCATGTAGTCCAAATGTCCACTGACCCGCATCAAATAGTCTGCCCCTCCCAAACAGTCCCAATGTACATTGTCATGAAGTCTGAATGTAAACTTGAACAATGCGGCAACATACATGCCAACACAATGTCAACAATCATCTCCCCTTCACATTGCAGAGGGACAAACAACACCTCCAGCAGAGCAGATCAGACAACTCTACAGTGATGCTGAAGAGGACCACCACACTTCCGACACCTACGCCCCACAACAGTCCATGGACATCTTAGGCAATCGACCTCCAGGAGCAGGGCAGCACCACTGCATCGAGGATACCCCACCACCTGCACAGACAACACAGCTGGACGCACCCACCACCCCGGCTGGCTCCCAGCAGCCCACCGAAGCACACATCGCATTCCAAGGCCAGGTGTCAGACTGCCAGAAGGGGGTGGCCGAACATGTGTGGGTGGGGTACTACCTCATGGAAGCCGAACCAGATCACATACGTCGGTGTCTAAGTCCCATCAGGGCCCACCTACACTCCCCAACGGAGACCCACACTGCGACAGAGACACATGCCTTTGCACATTTCCAGTACTGAACCACACCCAGAGCCACGGGATGATCATCCACACCCCCACGCTGGACTGGCATACGCCGGCCCAGTTCACTCCTCTTACGTATTGAGTGGGGGATGACAAAGCTACATGTGCAATGTCCCACCCGCTGCCTGTGGTGACATGGTTGCGTCCACTGTCCACTACACTCCAGACACCAGCAGTGCATGTAGACACGGCTATGTCTGTGGTCTGCATACTGCAGTCTGTCCAGCACATCTCCGCCACACTTGGCATTGTGTACATACTCATTCATGGGTCACTTGCCTCCTTCGCACATGCCTAGTTCCCACCTCTCCCCACATTCCGGTATTGTGTGGCTGAGGTGCCATGCCATCGATGGCTCATGTACATGGCTGACCAAGGTTGCCACAGTAAGTTGTGCTGTTGTGTCTGGTGGGGGGGCATGTTGTTTGGCATGTTGTATGTGATTTTGTGACGTGTGCAGTGCCAGAGTTGTGAGTTGCATGATTGTGGGGTTGAGGTGTGTGGTGTGTTCATTTGGTACTTGCCAACGAGCAGTGGATTCCCATGGGTGCCATCCTGGAAGCGCTGGTTGATGTTGGACTGTCGGAAGATGAAGGGATCATGCACACTGCCTGGGTAGTTGGCTGTGGTCCACTATTGCCTGCACATTGATGGGATGCATGTGCTTTCTGTTGCAGTACTTGTGTGCGGTGTTGGCAGGGGGCACAAGTGGGACAAGTGTGCAGTTGATTGCCCCGACACGTGTGGGGATCCAGCTATGGTGTATAGTCCTTGCTTGGTCTCCAGCTGTTCCTGCGCATTGTGGGGGGACGTATGGGTGCTGGGGTCCCTAGCTGGTGAGGGCATCCAGGTCAGGTGTGAGGAACTTGGATGGGGCTGGCTGTGAGACTCCTCCGTCTCGGGCGGTTGCTGTTTGGGAGGATACCAGAAGCCAACAGGTGCAGCACAGCCAGCAGCTTTGTCTGTGGATTGATGTTGGTTGTCCGCTGTGTTGGTACCGTTAGCCTGTGGGCAATGATGTTCAGGATGCGGAGGATGGTTGTCCTTTTGGGCCTGTAGTGGGCATTGGCATTGTCTGATGTTAGGTCTGTGGGGCTGGTGCATTTCCTGAAGGTCCGCTGTCTTTGTCTGCGCTGCCTCTGTGGTGGTCTGGTGGGGGGGTGGGGGGTCCATTGGGGGGGTGGTGGTCCTGGGGGTGGTGGCAGTGGGTGTTGTTGCCCTCTCGGGGCTTCGGGGAGCATGGTGAGTGGCTCCATTGCATCTGTTGTTCTTCAGGTGTGGCTGTGGGCTGGGCTCCCTTTTCTTGTGCAGGTTGACGTCCGACTTTGCACCAGGTCAGAGCAGGTGTTAATTTCCTGCTGGTAATGCGCCGTATTGCCTGTTTTGTGTTCCTGTCGCCGATGTGGCTGGTCGTTGGGAATATTGCGTTGTGGTGTTGTCGCGGCAATTTGCTTGGGAACGCCTACTCTGCATCTCATTAGCGTTAGTTGCCAGGGTCATCTGTGGCGATGTTTTTTGCGACTGCTTTCGCAGGAAAACTGGTGTTATGGGCTGTTAGCACCAGCTTGTGAATGGGGCGATAAATTTAGCGCGACTTTGGATGCGTTAAAGTGCCGATAACTCGGCGATAGCTCCTTGAGAATATGCCCTTCTGTGTGTATCGTGTATACAGCCACAGTCACAGTAAATCTCGACCAGGAATTTAAATTCAGCAAACTCATATTTAGACTGATGTGAGGTCCCTAGCGTCAAACTCCATCTTATATAGGCACGACTCCATCTTGACTAATGGCTGTCACCATCTTCCCTCTTTCATACAAAGGAAATCACCATCATTACCAATTTATGCAGAATCATTGTCAATCTGCTATTAAATACAGATGTTGCAAACACAACAAGATGATGGACTGACTGCTGAAACCTGACACTCACTCCAAGTCAAGAGATCTGGGTTAAATCCAGTGTTCTTTTGCTCACAATGCCACCCCAGTTTGGAACCAGCCATATGCAAATCAGTCCCTGCTTCTCATGGGACCAGTCCAGCCCAAACTGCAAGGCCAGATGAATTTAAAAAAGAAGAATGAAACGTTTCTGTTTCATTTTTTAAGGGTAGGCAGTGGTCCGTGGGACCATTGCCTGCTCTTAAAAAATATTTTTGAATCCATTCACAAAGGGGAAGGAGTCCCCTGGGGACCCCTTCCCGTTTGCGAGTGGCTTTTTTGTGGTCACAAATGAACTGATTTCCCGTTTGCGACCACAAAAAACAGTCGTACATCTGGCCCTTAAACCCTCCCGATAGGGTTTACAACTTGAACATACAAATTGAAGGGAACAAACCACGTATAATCAACTATGACTATGACACAACCTTAGTGGAAGCAGACTGGCCTCCAGCCTTCATTAGGGAAGCACCCTGGTGGTGAAGTCATAAAGATAGCCTAATCTCCTATAGTACCTGAGGACATCAGGGAAATCTATTGTTGTGAATGGGCCTTGAGACAAGGATGAATACTATGGTTCACATGCTATTCCCTTACGTAGTGAACTGCAACCACAAGCACAATATCCTTTAAAGCCAGAAACAAAACGTGGTGTTAAAGCAAAATTAGATCAGTTCCAGTATTAAGGCATCACAGTGCCTTGTCATTCACCAATGAACACTCCCCTTTTCCTGTTTCTAAGCCAGACGGTTCCTACAGAACAGTCTTAGGCTATAGAAATTTGAATTCCAGGATTCAAGTTGATGACAAACCTGGCGCTGGAAATATGTAAAACGACTCTGGATATTTACAATAATTTTTCAGTCAAAACACAGCGCTTGAGAGTGATTATCTAACCCCTTTCAGTTTTAACGGAGTGCAATTTTCATCCCAGTGCTTGCCCATGGGCTAAAAGGACAGTCCTGGCTTATTTTCAGGAGAAATCATGGACATCTTACAACCAGATCCCAAGGTGTTGTCAGGCATTGATGATATCTATCTCATTGAAGATGATTTGAATCTACACCTAGCCAGGATAGACAGAGTAGTGACGTTATTTACATCACATGGTTACAAAATTAATTTAAAAAAATCAAATATTGCCTACCTGATGGTGGCCTTCCTAGGATATGAGTTATCTAGTGAGGGCAAGGGATTAGCTCCGGACTTCCTTCAGAAGTGTGCTACCTTGCAACCTCCCAACACACTGAAAAAGTTGCATTCCCTGTTGGGATTTTTAAAGTTTGGATACACTTATTTGGCTCACTAAGTGGAGAGAGTGAAGCCTTTGTATGATTTGATTTCTCCCATGTTTTCATTCAAACAGTGGTTGAACACGGACACTGATATCTTTTATGCTTTACACGCAGGCATAATTGAGACTAAGGGGCATATTAGCAAGACCCACGTTAAAATTATCGCCGTTTTAGCGGCAGGAAACTGTCGCTAAAACGGCGATAATGGACTTGCTAATATGCGTTATAAAATTCAATAGAAGCCCAGGTTAGATGTCCTGCACATCTAACCTGGGCTTCTATTGGAATTCTATACGCATATTAGCAAGCCCATTATCGCCGTTTTAGCGGCAGTTTCCTGCCGCTAAAACGGCGATAATTTTAACGTGGGTCTTGCTAATATGCCCCCAAATATTTTCAAACAAGGGACAACAAAAACAATCTAGTTATCAGAGTCAAACCCGGTCACTATGGTTACCCCTATGTGATCTGCAATGAAGGACAGACCATCCCAACTGCTTACAAGTCTCACTTGTAGTCCCTGCCTGCAGCACGTTTTGCTTGCATCAATAAAAATCTGATGGCTGTGCAAACAGCTATCTTAAAAGGTGCCCTTTGGTGCAGGTAAAACCTATATTTATTGTTGCTCCCATACAAGCCCTACATGCAGCCACAAAAGAAAGCATTCCTAATGCTCGTACCCTACACCTGAGATGAGTACAGTGGGCCTCTCCTATGAGTCCAGTGGATTTGAAGTTTCATTATGATCCCTCTCTTCGTACACAAGCTTTTCTTCAATATGAACAGGATGTTGCTCCGACTCTAGCCACTTTACCCAGTGAGTCTTACCAGAGCATTTTCTACATAGATGGATCTGCCCAATCTGCAGTAGGAATAAAATACAAATACTCTGCAGCCTGAGCAACAGTAAATGTTGTAGTGAAGGATGGCGAGTTCATCCCACAAAACACTAACACTAAAATCTTAGGGGACAGTGCTGCACAAGATGGATAATTACATGCCCTGCTAATTGCATTACGAAAGACTGATTCGTCAGTTCCCATGCTTATTGTGTTCAACTCAGCCTTCTGTGTGCAAGGCTACAATGTCGATTTGCAGCATTTGAGATTGAATAGATTTAAGGATTCAAAGGGAAAACCTATTAGGAATAAACAGATTTGGGGAAGGTTAACTGTCTTACAAGATAAGCTTTCATTGGTCCATGCGAGGCACAGTTTGGGCCATCAGCGTGATGGCATTCATGCTAAAGAGAACTGTGCAGCTGACTTAGTTGCAAAGGCTGCAATCCAGAGTGTCCGAGTAGCAGCCCTAACCAGCTCTCAAATGAAGATACACGCAGATTCTTTAACAGCTATAAATACAACCAAGTAAGCAGGAAAAACCTCCTGCAGGTTTTCCTACCAAATACTCTTACACCCTTAATACAGATAACATTCCTGTAATTACAATACCAGGAGTGGAAGACACGATTATACCCAACAATCTCTCTAGATTTGGTTTAATCAAAGAAGCACATGAGGGGTTGGCTTCTGCCCTGGCAGGAATAAATGCAACCGTAGCCATTCTACAGCTATGCTACTGGTGGCCTCATTTATATAAATAGACTAGGACTATGTTAGAAAGTGCGACATTTGTCAACAAATCAAACCCCCCACTGCAAAATGACCCACGCCAACTCTCCTCACGATTTCAGATATCTCCTACCGGGTGAATCATTTGGACCACATCAGTCCCCTCCATTCAGCTAACCGACATAAGAACATATTGGTAGCTATGATTCATGTTCTCAATTCCTATGGATTTTGCCACAAAGAGACGCAAGCGCTTCAGCAGTAGTAAAAGATTTGCAGTGCCTAGTGCCAATAGGGGCAGTTAATTCATTTCATTCAGATAACAGTCCTGCATTGGCCTCTAAGGCTTACATTGATTAAATGTCTGCTCTGGGAGTTTGTCTTCAATTCAGCAACCCGTTCAAAGATTAATCAAATGGCGCTGTAGAGAGGGCTAATGCAATGATTAAACAAGCTTTGACTGTTAGAGTGCTAAGTTCAGGGAGCATTAAATGAATTTCCTAGTTGAGTATTGGAAGGACACACTCCATACAAGGCTCTCTTCGGAATTCCTATGTATGTGCCTGGCTTAGGTAATTCTTGGAAGGTGGCCTACGATAATAAATTTGACTTAGAGAAATGTTTGAAAGTTTTGCAAAGTTTCCAAGAAGTCAGAGACCAGCTATCTAGTACAAACCACTCTGATGCACCACCTGTGAAGAGCAGTTTATCAATGCTGCTGACCTAGGAACCTAGTTCAGGAGAAAATCCACGACAAGCAACCTTTTGAACCATCTTTCAGACCACCTGTCACTTTTCTTGGGTAAAAGGAAACAGAGCTGTTATTCTGCCTCCTCTGCCTGGCTCAAGGAGATACAGACAGGTATTCATCGACTATGTCAAAAAGCACTATGCGGCCAACCATCAACAGCCGACCTCCGCAGACACCAAAAAGGATTCAGAGTAGTGCTTCCCCGCCTCTCCCTACTCTGAATATCCTACCCCCTGAATAAAGCAGTAACATTGAGTTCCCAGCTGGGGATAACAGAGCTTAACACTCTAAGCAGAACATTGAGTGTAACCGACACAGTGGATGTTGCCAATATGACAGTGGTTACTGTCCAATGCAATGCTGTGGTTTACTTAAAAATTCCACCTGACACTATTTGAACTGGTACCCTATTCTGAGAGCCTCTAAAGACCAAAGATATTAAAAATGACTCTGGATATTTCACAGGAAACTTTTCAACGATTTCGACAGTCACTCACTGCAAGAGACTGCTTCGTGCTTGTCAGTAGTTTTGAGACAAGTATTTGATTCCTCCACAGTCTTATGCCTGGATAATTTTAGGAACTTTTGTTCTCTTAATGTGCTTGTTAATGATACTCGTCATTCTACTACTACTAAATGGACACTTCGTCCCTGCAAGAACAATTGCCTCACCTGTGGTTTGTGAACTGCAACCATACTCCTCAGAGTTCAAAGAGGTCTCCATGCTGTGAACATTACAACTTGCCCTGTGCCCAAGGATATAGATTGGGAAAAGGTTCCATATCAGATTATGGGGCTCACTGAGACATTGCAATTGCCTTATGTGATAAAAGTTTCAATGACTGATGTTATAATACCTGGCTCAATTGCAGATGAGTGAGACATTGAGACTGTTAAAAGAATTATGTCTGGTTTACAGCCATATGCTACTTTCAGTAATGAAGATCCTTATTTGAACTCAGCAAATACAAAGAAATGTATTGTTATCACCATTATGCACACTATTTCATACATAGGACTCCACCTTCTGAAAGCCACCCTAATTTCTTAAAGAAATGTCCTTACTTTCAAAGTGCTGTCAGATAACACCCATCAGCCGTCTATTTTACAGAGACCAAAACACTTCCAAAAAATATAATCACTACCAACAAGCTGATTTACTTTATTGAGTTTAGTGAAAACATGGCTATTCAAGGATGAAAGTATTGGAAAGCAAATGTTGACGAAAAAAGCATTTGGACAATCAAATTTTGGCAGATCCAATGCAAAGCAGCTTTATTTAGAGCCTACATAATACCAAAAGAAACAAGCCTCCTAAGCAAAACATCCAGCAGAGTACTTATCTGGGATTTGGAACAATGAAGGACTTAAAGAAACCTTCTATTCCAAAAGTCAACCTGACCATGTTCGGTAATTGGTGATTTCAAATGAATATGAATGATATGATAGAGAATGGAACCTATAATTCCATCTAATTTCTTGTTAAAGGATTGACCTTATCTTTCTAAGACCTGTGAAATTATCAAGCATTCGATTGATGACACAGATGCAACCATCAATGCTACTCTTATGAGGATCAAATGCCTACTTTCCATCATGTCAAGGTTAATTAAGAACACATACAGACATATAACTAAAATAGTTTAGTCTGAATTGATGTCCTTTTACCTTCTATGCTCAGAAGGAAATGTCTAAGGCACTTACCTTGATGCACAGTCTATGTCAGACTTTGTTAAACCAATGTAGGAAATTCCAATTTCTGATAAGATTTAGTGTATGAGAACAACCAATTGACCACTTGTCAGTAGGGGTCCTTCGTCCAAGATTCTGCCAGAGACAGACTCACATACTGCCAGCACACTTTGCACTTTGCAGATGCTACATCTCGCCTGAAGCCTGGCGCTCCCGAAGGAAGACCAACTGACTGCTACCGCAGGAGGTGTTTGCCTTTTGCGGGGAACGGTATTTGGACAAATTACTCAATTAACAATATTGAGTTGCAGAACTATCGAGTATTTAATATCATGACACAGAAATTTTGTGTGCAAACATATCACTCATAAAAATATTGATTTGTTAAGGTAAAAAATATTGCTTTTTAGATTTCTTTATGTGTTTAAATAATATTTTAAATGTATATGTTTTATATTATTTGTATAATTGTTTTGTGTTGCAATTTTTTGATTAACTAAATAAAAGTTATTCAGCATGAATGCCACCCGACATCCAAATATAGTAACTCTGAACAGTAGTAGACAGGGTGATGCGGTACATTGTACTGAGAAGGGAAGGGGGGTAGGAGGGCAGTTGCAGGAGGGAAGGTAAAGGGCAATATCCAAGAGAAACTAAGAGATACTGAAGCCCGGTATTGGCAACCCAGGGTAGGGGGGAGCCCACCTCCCTAATGTGAGTCTGGCCCTTAGAGGTCATATGCAGAAAGGGCTGTTGGGTCTAGTGCCCTCGGGTGGGAGGGTGTTGGGGTAAGAGCACTGGGTGGGGGCATCCTCTATGTTGAGAAGTGATGGGGCTGTGAGTTGGGCCGCCAGGGGTCGGGTGTTGCAGACAGCATAATTGGGCGGAGGTCAGAGTCATGTCAAAGTAAATAGGGGGGGAGAAGGAGAAAAGAAGAAAATAAAAAGGAAAAAGCCCTCCGCTGGTATTGCAAGTGAATCTCACATGCACTGTTAGGAGGGTGGGTGAAGTCGTGGTAGAAGATGGGACTGACGGGACTGGGGGCAGCATCAGTTACCCTTGGTAAAGGAGGGGGGTCTTGACGTTCAGTAGACCTGCGTGTCTGGAGGAGATGGGAAGAGAGGACTGATTTGAGGAGGGGTGGAAGAGAAGGGTGTAGGAGGGGCTGAGGGGTTGTGTAACTCACAAGGGGGGATGGAGGAGGGGGTGGGAGTAAGGGGAGGGGAGGGAGAAGGAGAGAGTCAGGGAAGGGGAGGGAGACAAGATGGGGTGGGGTGGGAGGATAAGGAGGAGAGGCAGACACCATCATTAATTGGATAGCGAGGGTGGGTGGGGAGAGAAAAGGAGGGGAGGGGTAGTAAGCATTCCGTGGGACTGCAGTAGTCAGTTGTGTGATTCAATTTAGTTAGATGCAATTCAAGGGGGGGGTGGAGAACCTGGGGCAGGGTGCCTGTTAGAAGTCTCATCACGGAAGCAGGGCGTCCACGTCTGTAAAATAGCCCAGTCTGGTCCTGCAAGTTGTAAATGACGCATGCGTGTGAGGCTGTTTGAATCATTGCCACCAACCAGGCTTCCTGCGATGGGGGTACGGGCGACCTCCACTGGCAGAGAATACATATCTTGGCTGTGGCAAAGGCTGTTTGGAGGAGGCGGTGCTGCGGGCGGGAGAGTTCTGGTGAGTCCCCCACATCATGACTGAGGGGGTAAGTGGGAGGTGTAGCAGCATGGAAGCACCCAAGACTGCTCCAATGTGCAACCAGAAGGGTTGGATCAAAGAGCATTCACAGATGATGTGTGCTATATCACAGTGGGCATTCGCGCATCACCAGCAGTTCGTATGGGGGAGGAGTCCTGCTCTGTTCAATTTCATCCGTGTTCAGTGCCAGTCGTGTAGCATTTTGAAAAGGCAGAACTTCAAGTGGGCCTCTCTTGTGCCCTTGCCCAGAGCTTCTTGGATGTCTGCCCATTCATCATCCTCCTAGGAAGCATGTAGGTGAGTTTGATATTTGATGCAAAGAGTTCGTGAAAGGGGTTGTGAGATAAGGTGAGTTGAGAGCATGCCGTATAATCCTGACATCAGACCCTTGTGATGCCCCCACTGTAGGAAGGTGGAATCTGACTATATGGTTGCCCCCACTTTTTTTTTGGTGTTTTGCTGGTTTATGACTTAGTTGGACTGGGATCCTGCTATTCAGGGCCCCAGTCTATCTGCTTTCTCTGTAAAAGGTTTCCATGTGCCTTAGGCACATCTCTGATTGGAATCTGGAGTGCCCTTATAAGTCCCTAGTATATGGTATACTATGTACCAAGGGCATAGGTACCTCAGAGGCCTGCCAGGGGCTGCAGCATGTATTATGCCACCCCTGGAAGGCCATCCAAACTGACACCACAGGTCTGCTACTGCAGCCTGGGTAAGGTGGTGCATGCACCCTTACTGTGATATAGGTTACCTATATCACTAAATACATACACACATATAAACCTATAAGTCACTCCTAAGGCAGGCCTTATCAATCCTAGAGGCAGAGGTCATGGTTCCTATGTGAGAGGGTGCCCCTGCATGAGCAGGGCCCCTCTGCAGCGTTCGGAGACCATCTCCGATGCTGTTTGTAGTGCAGCCTGACCATATACTCTTAAGCGCATTATATCCTCGCGGTAAAATGCTAACTTTGGAATGGCTGTACCTAAACATGTCGTGTTTGGTGTCAAACATCTTGGAATACTACCCCCCGCCAATCCTGGCGGCGGGGGTAGCATTCCACCCTTCTAGAGGGAAAGACATGTTAACTCTGGCTTACCCGGTAACTTCTTTCTGAAGCCCTGGCATCACAAAATGGATGCTGCTGCCACAGACACGAGTCTGGCCTCCTGCTGCTGGACGAAACTCCGGCAGGGGAGGCCTGGACAATAGGTTTCCTGTCCCAGGGAGGTGTGACCACCTCCCCAGACAGGATAATGTGTATTGGGGCTGGGCGGGAGCACTTTCGGGTGCTTTGAAGTCCTGCACTGGGGGCACATTTGGTGTCCCTGTGCATACCCCAGTTCAAACCGGATCAGGGGCTTGCAGCCCCTGCTTTGGCACGAACTGGACAAAGGGAAAGGGGTGTAGCCACCCCTCTGCCCTGACCCACCCATAGGTGGGGCCACAGAGTAGTCCAACCCCTATTTTTAGAATAAAGGTAGGAACCCAGTCCTTAGGACTTTAGATTATACCTGGACGAAACTCTGAAACTGAATCCTGGACCTTCAACGCTCTACTCACGATTAGAGGACTGAAGAATCTCCTTGGGGTCAAGGAGTGACTCCCCTGCTTGGCAGGCACCAAAGAAGCATCTGTCCGGTTCGCATTTCTGAAGCTCCCGTCGGACGCCGAAGTCATCGCATCACCAGAGGTGGATTCTCAGACTTCCCCGAGGCTACCCTGAGTCCCCAGCAAAGCTGAGGCCCGTGGCTATCGTGGGTGACTTGAGACCGTGACCCCTGGACACCGAGCACACTTGCAAGTGCACCATCTTCTGGGTCTCCCAAGAAGTCGTGCTTTGGGCTCCGAGTAGCCCTAGCCTCCAGCACCACCTGCACCGAAGATCACTGGCCCCCACTCCACGAGTGTCCTGTAAGCCAGCTCCACGTGCGGCGTCACGAGGCTCCTTTGCGGTCGCTAGCCCGTTGGCTAGTAGCCCTTAACGAAGGCCAATCTTTTCCTTACTTGGCATCCTGGTTACTCCAGGCCTGCCCTCACTTACCCTCGCTGGGTGAGTTCCACAGACCTTGCTGGTCTGCACCATCGACGATCTACATCTTGCTTGAGACTTGCCGTTGCCAAGGCTTGTTGGGTCCAATCCGGTCGCCGACACCTCAACACTCGACAGACATCGAGCACCAGCCCGAATCCTGCTCCTGGTCGCCGACAACGCCTCCCGGACCTCGTGGCTGAAGAGTCAAGACGACCGTCAACGCACCTGAAGCACTCGACATCGGTGGGCATCTGTCCATCGCCTTCCTGGTCACTGGCTAGTGACCCAGACTCTGTCCCCTCTGCTTTCAGGTTCACCAGAACTCCGATCCACTCTTGGATCCACCCGGACACTTTTCTCTTGGCCGCCAGCAGCACTTTGCAGCAGATCGCCATTCGAATCGACGACGAAACCCGACCCCGAAAGGCACCTATGCACCCGGCTTCCCTGGGTGAGGTAACACGAGTACTCCGGTGCTCCCGTGGGTAGAGACTCTTCAAAGTCCTAGATCTCAAGGGGTTTTGTCCTAGTCCTCTTTTAAGTGTCCCTTTCCTCTATTTTCCCGATCCCGACTTTCTCCATAGAAGTTAACGGCGTATCGCGGTTGTGTATTTACACTGCACGCGTCTCCCGTGGGTCCCCTGTGTCACTACCTTGGGTGGTTCCTTGTGGTCCAAGCACTTCTAGAGGCTCTAGGCCTAGTGTCTAGTTCAGTCGTGGTTCGCATACCACTTTATTGGTATATGGTTTGGTACGCCCCTAGGGCCCAAACGTGTATTTGTGCTATTACTGTGATTTAAGATCTTATAACCTATGTACTTCGAACTCTAGCCTCATAAAGAGACTAGAGGGGTGTGTTTAGTAATAAATACATATATTTTGAATATATACCTGGTGTGGTGCTCTTTCATTTGGTCACTCAAGAGATTATAGACTGGTAAAACAAGCTGCTTTACATTCCTTCAAGACTTAGCCTGAAGGCTGCTCTCCATAGCTACCACTAGGATAGCTTTCAATAAGGTTGTCTTTAACCTATCTACCATAAGAGTCGATTTGGACTGGTGCAAGGTGCCCACTATAATTAGTGGACAGCATATGCCAAGCCAACTTCTCACACCCACACATTCAGATAAGACAGTATAGGCGAGGACTGTAAGGACCTGGGCGAGGGCACCTTAGGCAGTGCTGCAGTTGCCTGTAGCACCAGGTTTGTCGCGGATGGAGGCCTAATTCCTCTCTCAGCTTGTCGAATGGTTTAAGGTCTCCAGTAAGTAGGAGTTGGTCCAAGGTATGAATACCTGCTTCATACATTGAGTCCAAGACAGTGTCCGACCGTCAATGCCGTATACCATTGTTGCCCCATGGAGCGCCTTTTCATGTAGTCATGGATCTACCCCAAGTAGATGATGTGCATGTAACCAGGCCATGTGCATATCGCGTAACACAGGGTGCGATGGGCCTGATTGATGGGTGTGGCCCCGTACAGAATGGAGAGTCCTGTGCCAGCAAAGAGTAGCTCCGTTCGACATGGGCCCAATGCAGTGGATATGGGACACCAGGGAGCATGCAAGACAATTGGGAGAGCTGGACGGCAAGGGTGTAATGCTCTACAGACGGGAGGCCCAGGCCACTGCATGAACGGTGTGCTATAAGTTTGGTCACAGCCAGTCGGGGTTTCGAAGATCCCCATACAAAGGATCGAATTTGGGAATCAATGAGGCACAGTATGGATAGAGGCACCAGGATGGGGAGCAACCCAAGCATATATGTGAAGCGAGGCACCATTACCATCCATACTGCCTGCACCCTGCCCCACATGGAGAACCCCAAGCTTGACCATTTCTCAAAGTCTCATTTCATCTGGGCTATTAATGGGTCCATGTTGTCCAAAACCATCCCTGTTCACCAGTATCCCTAGGTATTTGAGGCATGAGGGCTACAAGCGGAAGGGGTATCCATGTGAGGCCCCTTTGGTGGTTCCAGCCGAGATTGGGAGGGCCTCGCTCTTGGTACAATTTACTTCATGGTCAGATAGGATCGAGAAGTCATCAATGATGCCCAGCAAGGCCGAGAGGGAGCGGTTAAGATCGGTTAAAGTAAGCAGGATGCCATCTACATAAAGATAAATCTTGGAGTGGCCGGTTATCAGTGGGACACCCACTATGCTGGCAGAGTTGCGTATGGTGGAGGCCAGGGGTTCCATAGCCAGGAGGAATAGGAGTGGTGAGAGAGGGCGCCCCTGGCTTGTGCTCCTCCGAATTGGAAAAGGGTCGGATAGGAATCCCCCACAGTTAACCTGGGCAGTGGGTCAGTCATATACAACTGCACCTTGGCAATGAATTGGTCTCTGAGGCCACAGCGTTCCATTGAGGCAAAGAGGAAGTCCCATTCAATGCGGTCGAATGGTCTTTGGGCATCAAGGGAGAGAACCATTGTGTCTGCTGGGGGGCCTTGGCCACCCTGAGGGTGTGTGCCAGGATGCAAATATGGTTTCTGGACGAACGGCCCAGCACAAAGCATACCTGTGTGTGGTGCATCAGAGAGGGGAGAACCTTACACAGACATGCTGCCAAAACTCTGGCCAGGATTTTAATGTTGCAGTTTAGTAGGGAGATGGACCTGTAACTGCCACACAGTAGAAGGTCTCTCCCAGGTTTGGGTAAAATTGCAATCACCACCTTATTGGATAGGGGTAACAGGGAGGTCGTCTGCTCTGCTTCCCTGAAGGCAGTGTGCAGGGTGTCGACCGCCTCCTCTCCAGACCATCTGTAAAATTCGTTGCTGAAGCAGTCCTACCCGGGGGCTTTATGACAGGGCAATTTGGATATAGTGAGTGTAGGAAGGTGGAATCTGACTATATGGTTGCCCCCACTTTTTTATGGTGTTTTGCTGGTTTATGACTTAGTTGGACTGGGATCCTGCTATTCAGGGCCCCAGTCTATCTGCTTTCTCTGTAAAATGGTTTCCATGTGCCTTAGGCACATCTCTGATTGGAATCTGGAGTGCCCTTATAAGTCCCTAGTATATGGTATACTATGTACCCAGGGCATAGGTACCTCAGAGGCCTGCCAGGGGTTGCAGCATGTATTATGCCACCCCTGGAAGGCCATCCAAACTGACACCACAGGTCTGCTACTGCAGCCTGGGTAAGGTGGTGCATGCACTCCTTACTGTGATATAGGCTACCTATATCACTACATACATACACACATATAAACCTATAAGTCACTCCTATGGCAGGCCTTGTCAATCCTGAAGGCAGAGTGCATGGTTCCTATGTGAGAGGGTGCCCCTGCATGAGCAGGGCCCCTCTGCAGCGGTCGGAGACCCTTCTCTGATGCTGTTTGTAGTGCAGCCTGACCATATACTCTTAAGCGCATTATAACCTCGCGTTAAATGCTAACTTTGGGATGGCTGCACCAAAACATGTCGTGTTTGGTGTCAAACATCTTGAAATACTACCCCCCACCAATTCTGGCGGCGGGGTAGCATTCCACCCTTCTAGAGGGAAAGACATGTTAACTCTGGCTTGCCCGGTAACTTCTTTCTAAAGCCCTGGCATCACAAAATGGATGCTGCTGCCACAGACACAAGTCTGGCCTCCTGCTGCTGGACGAAACTCCGGCAGGGGAGGCCTGGACAATAGGTTTCCTGTTGCAGGGAGGTGTGACCACCTCCCCAGACAGGATAATGTGTATTGGGGCTGGGCGGGAGCACCCTCTGGGTGCTTTGAAGTCCTGCACTGGGGGCACATTTGGTGTCCCTGTGCATACCCCAGTTCAAACCGGATCAGGGGCTTCCAGCCCCTGCTTTGGCGTGAACTGGACAAAGGGAAAGGGGTGTAGCCACCCCTCTGCCCTGACCCACCCATAGGTGGGGCCACAGAGTAGTCCAACCCCTAAACTTGGTATAAGTATAGGAACCCAGTCCTTAGGACTTTAGATTATCCCTGGACGAAACTCTGACACTGAATCCTGGACCTTCGACGCTCTACTACAAGATTAGAGGACTGAAGAATCTCCCTTGGGGTCAAGGAGTGACTCCCCTGCTTGGCAGGCACCAAAGAAGCAATTGTCTGGTCTGCATCGCCTAAGCTCCCGTCGGACACCGAAGTCTTTGCATCACCAGAGGTGGATTTCCAGACTTCCCCGAGGCTGCCCTGAGTTCCCAGCAAAGCTGAGGCCCGTAGCTGTCGTGGGTAACGTGGAACCATGACCCCTGGACACCGAGCACATTTGCAAGTGCATCCTCTTCTGGGTCTCCCACGAAGTTGTGCTTTGGGCTCTGAGTAGCCCTAGCCTCCAGCACCAACTGCACCGAAGATCACTGGTCTCCACTCCACGAGTGTCCTGTGAGCCAGCTCCACGTGCAACGTCTCGAGGCTCCTTTGCGGTCGCTAGCCCATTGGCTAGTAGCCCTTCACGAAGGCCAATCCTTTTCTTCTTGGGCTCCCTGGTTGCTCCAGGCTTGCCGTCACTAACCCTTGCTGGGTGAGTTCCTCAGACCTTGCTGGTCTGAATAATCGACGATCTTCACTTTCATCGAGACTTGCCGTTGCCAAGGCTTGTTGGGTCCAATCCGGTCGCCGACGCCTCAGCACTCGACAGACATCGTGTACCAGCCCGAATCCTGCTCCTGGTTGCCGACAACACCTCCCGGACCTCGTGGCTGAAGAGTCAAGACAACCGTCAACGCACCTGAAGCACCCGACATCGGTGGGCATCTGCTCATCGCCTTCCTGGTCACTGGCTAGTGACCCAGACTCTGTCCCCTCTGCTTTCAGGTTCTTCAGATCTCCGATCCACTCTTGGATCCACCCGGACACTTTCCACTTGGTCGCCAGCAGCACTTTGCAGCAGATCGCCATTCAAATCGACGATGAAACCCGACCCCGAAAGGCACCTATGCACCCGGCTTCCCTGGGTGAGGTAACACGAGTACTCCGGTGCTCCCGTGGGTAGAGACTCTAGAAAGTCCTAGTTCTCAAAGGGTTTGCTCCAAGTCCTTCTCTAAGTGTCCCTTTTCTTTAATTTCCTGATCGCGACTTTCTCCATAGAAGTAAACGGCGTATCGCGGTTGTGTGTTTACACTGCACGCGTCCCCCGTGGGTCCCCTGTGTCACTACCTTGGGTGGTTCCTTGTGGTCCAAGCACTTCTAGAGGCTCTAGGCCTAGTGTCTAGCTCAGTCGTGGTTCTTATACCACCTTATTGGTATATGGTTTGTTACGCCCCTAGGGCCCAAACGTGTATTTGTGCTATTACTGTGTTTAAATAACTTATAACTTGTGTACTTCGAACTCTAGCCTCATAAAGAGACTAGAGGGGTGTGTTTAGCAATAAATACATATATTTTGAATATATACCTGGTGTGGTGCTCTTTCATTTGGTCACTCAAGAGATTATAGACTGGTAAAACAAGCTGCTTTACATTCCTTCAAGACTTAGCCTGAAGGCTGCTCTCCATAGCTACCACTAGGATAGCTTTCCATAAAGGTTGTCTTTAACCTATCTCCAAAAAGGGGTTGTTTGGACTGGTGCAAGGTGCCCACTATAATTAGTGGACAGCATATACCAGGCCAACTTCTCACATTGGTGGCAGCGATGGGATTCCAGCTTGCAATTGTTTTACCAGATAATCTCAATTGAATTGATCAACTGAAAACCACTAAAGGTACCTAAGGTACATATAATTTAAGTTTACTATACAGTAAGTTCTACTGAACTTAGAGTTGTGTGTTAAGGGATAGCACAACCCTTTCTACAACTCAAGAGAGTTTAGTAGGCCACACTAGAGTAGGTAGTGCATACACCACACCACACTAGTAATGTCTTTAAAGGAAGGACCTAAAGAATCCTTGCCAGAAGCCACTGGGCTTCTTCCCTCCAAGTATGATACACTCCCATTCTTGGAATTGAGAGCATTATGTAACTTGAGGAAATTGAGGACAGGCCAAAGTCCCACCACCCAACACCTTAAAGAGTTGTTGGTGGCTTATGATCTCAGCAGGCCCTTAGGGACTGAAGGGACAGGAGCAGAGGGTGGGGCAGAAGATGAGGATGGGGCCAGGGGTAGAAACACCCCCAACCCCCCCTCTGGAACTGGCCAGGAAGGTGACAATGACCTTGACCTGGATAACCCAATCACTCCTGAGGAAGAGGAAGAGGAGGATCAGAATGACCCCCACTTTGTCCCCTCAGGAAGGATTGAGAGAGTGCCTAGCAGGACTAGATCTCCTTCTCAGGAGTCTAACCACTCTGGCACCTCAATAGGGACCTCTGTCTCCTCTCATAGGAGGGAATCCTCTCATGATAGGAGAAAAAGGCTGATTCAGTATGAGGAAGCTGAGCTTGAACTCAGAAGACAGCAATTGGCTATGGATAGGGAGTCCCTAGCTCTCCTTAGAGAGAGAAAAAAGTTGGGACTAGAGTCCCATGGTGGCAGCAATATCCCTAGAGATAGGGAAAGGTCTTATGACCATAGAAACCTAAACAAGATTGTCCCTCCCTACCAGAGTGGGGATGACATCCACAAATGGATAACTGCACTGGAGAGGGCCTGTAAAGTTCAGAGGGTCCCCCAGAAGCAGTGGGCAGCAATCTTGTGGCTCTCCTTTGCAGACAAAGGTAGAGACAAGCTCCTCACTGTAAGAGAAGAGGATGCTGACAATTACACAGTCTTGAAGAGTGCTCTGATAGATGGGTTTGGCCTAACCACTGAACAGTATAGGTTGAAGTTCAGAGACACCCAAGAAGCTCAGACTCAAGACTGGGTTGATTTTGTAGATTGTGCTACTAAGGCTCTGGAAGGTTGGATACATGGCAACAAAGTGCATGACTTTTTAGGATTGTACAATTTGATTATGAGGGAGCAGATCCTTAATAATTATCAAAACCAGCTTTTGCACCAGTATCTGGTGGACTCTGATCTGACCTCTCCCCAAGAATTGGGAAAGAAGGCAGACAAATGGGTCAGAACCAGAGTAAAGACTAAAAATCAGGGTGGTGACCAGAAGAAAGATTCTACTAAGTCCCAAGAGAAAGGTGGGGATAAATCTAAGGATAAGTCCACTACAGGGCCCCAAAATTCCTCTTCTGGGGGTGGGTCCCAAACTCCTTCCTCTCCTGAAAAGAAACCATATTGCCATGTCTGTAAAAAGCCTGGGCACTGGAAATCTGATCCCAGTTGCCCCAGGATTGGCAATAAAGAAAATGTTCCCCCAGCAACTACTACCCCCCTCCTGGTACTACCAGTAGTAATCCTTCAGTTGGGAGTAGTGCACCCAAAAAGTTAGGTGCTTTTGCAACAGGAACAGAGGTGGGCCCTGGCTTAGACAGGGACCCCTCAACAGACTCCTCTGACTCTGATGGTGGTGTAGGATTTGCCACCTTTACCATGGGTCCCACAGCAATGGGCAGGTACAGACTGGAGCCAATGATTAATGGTCAGAAAGCTGTGGCATTTAGGGACACAGGGGCTAGTGTCACCATGGTGGCAGAGAAACTAGTCCCCCCCTCACCAGCTTTTACTGGAGTTTAACTACCAGGTGACCAACATTGATGGTGTCAGAACAGATCACCCCATGGCCATAGTCAATCTCAGCTGGGAGGGGGTCACAGGCCCAAAAAGAGTGGCAGTGTCCCCCACCTTACCGGTAGATTGCCTGATGGGCAATGATCTGGAAATTTCAGCCTGGGCTGAAGTTGAACATCAAACCCATCTCAGGATGTTGGGTGTCCCTGTAAAGGTTAGTGGGGCTGTGATGGCCACAGCCCCAGCCCAAGAATTTGGAGAGATGGAGCCTGAAAGAATGGCCCACTCTCCCCCAAAAGAGAGCACAAGGGTTGAAGAAAAGTCTTCTTCCCCCAGACAGTAGGTAAGGGTCAGCCTCCTCAGGGAACTGACCCTACCCCTAGTGAAGGAACTGCCACAGAGGTAGTCAGGCCTGGCCTGGCCACACCCCTGATGGCAGAGGACCCTTCCAAGGTGGTACCCAGTCTGGAGCAGGTAACCTGCCCCTCTCTACCCTGCCTCAGTCAGCCCAGGGCTGCAGAGGTCAGGGAGGTCAGTGGACGCCCCAGGGCCCCCTGTCAAGAGGAACCCCCCATCAGCAGATTAGGGGCACCCAGTCTAGTAGCCCTAGCCAGGTGACAATTCCTCTACCCACTGAGGGATCCCCCATACCTTTATGTAGGGACCTCCCCAGAAGGACTCTGGTAAGCAAGGGCAAACCTGGGACCAGAAGGTTCCAAACCTGCCATGTCCCTCCAGTAGTCCATCCAAAGGGACCCAACCCCCAGCTGTAGGCAGCCAAAGGTTGACCCTTAGAGCAAAGTGCAACTCAGTCATGGAAAGACAGGCATACATGGTGACCAGTGATCTGAGGAAGCTGAGGCCAACCTTCCTAGGGCCTCACTTCCCTACTCAGACACCTCCCCAGCCTTGTACTTTACCTAAGCACACCACAGGTAGTGATTCCCCATGGTGGAGACCCTCTCACACCCTTAGGGTGAGGGATTGCTTAGTGGACCATAAGCCAGGGGGCAACCATGCTAGTGCAGGTGCTTCCTTATATGGCCACTTAGTCAATAAAGGCTTAACTGGCCAAGGTTAGCCTTATCTCCTTTCGTTGGGGGGGGTTATGTAGGAAGGTGGAATCTGACTATATATTTGCCCCCACTTTTTTTATGGTGTTTTGCTGGTTTATGACTTAGTTGGACTGGGATCCTGCTATTCAGGGCCCCAGTCTATCTGCTTTCTCTGTAAAATGGTTTCCATGTGCCTTAGGCACATCTCTGATTGGAATCTGGAGTGCCCTTATAAGTCCCTAGTATATGGTATACTATGTACCCAGGGCATAGGTACCTCAGAGGCCTGCCAGGGGTTGCAGCATGTATTATGCCACTCCTGGAAGGCCATCCAAACTGACACCACAGGTCTGCTACTGCAGCCTGGGTAAGGTGGTGCATGCACCCCTTACTGTGATATAGGCTACCTATATCACTACATACATACACACATATAAACCTATAAGTCACTCCTATGGCAGGCCTTATCAATCCTGAAGGCAGAGTGCATGGTTCCTATGTGAGAGGGTGCCCCTGCATGAGCAGGGTCCCTCTGCAGCGGTCGGAGACCCTTCTCTGATGCTGTTTGTAGTGCACCCTGACCATATACTCTTAAGCGCATTATAACCTCGCGTTAAATGCTAACTTTGGGATGGCTGCACCAAAACATGTCGTGTTTGGTGTCAAACATCTTGGAATACTACCCCCCCGCCAATTCTGGCGGCGGGGGTAGCATTCCACCCTTCTAGAGGGAAAGACATGTTAACTCTGGCTTGCCCGGTAACTTCTTTCTAAGCCCTGGCATCACAAAATGGATGCTGCTGCCACAGACACAAGTCTGGCCTCCTGCTGCTGGACGAAACTCCGGCAGGGGAGGCCTGGAAAATAGGTTTCCTGTTGCAGGGAGGTGTGACCACCTCCCCAGACAGGATAATGTGTATTGGGGCTGGGCGGGATAATGTGTATTGGGGCTGGGCGGGAGCACTCTCTGGGTGCTTTGAAGTCCTGCACTGGGGGCACATTTGGTGTCCCTGTGCATACCCCAGTTCAAACCGGATCAGGGGCTTCCAGCCCCTGCTTTGGCACGAACTGGACAAAGGGAAAGGGGTGTAGCCACCCCTCAGCCGTGACCCACCCATAGGTGGGGCCACAGAGTAGTCCAACCCCTAAACTTGGTATAAGTATAGGAACCCAGTCCTTAGGACTTTAGATTATCCCTGGACGAAACTCTGAAACAGAATCCTGGACCTTCAACGCTCTACTCAAGACTAGAGGACAGAAGAATCTCCCTTGGGGTCAAGGAGTGACTCCCCTGCTTGGCAGGCACCAAAGACGCATCTGTCCGGTTCGCATTTCTGAAGCTCCTGTCGGACGCCGAAGTCATCGCATCACCAGAGGTGGATTCTCAGACTTCCCCAAGGCTACCCTGAGTCCCCAGTAAAGCTGAGGCCCGTGGCTATCGTGGGTAACGTGAGACCATGACCCCTGGACACCGAGCACATTTGCAAGTGCATCCTCTTCCTGGACTCCCAAGAAGTCGTGCTTTGGGCTCCGAGTAGCCCTACCCTCCAGCACCAACTGCACCGAAGATCACTGGCCTCCACTCCACGAGTGTCCTGTGAGCCAGCTCCACGTGCGACGTCTCAAGGCTCCTTCGCGGTCGCTAGCCCGTTGGCTAGTAGCCCTTCACGAAGGCCAATTCTTTCCTTCTTGGGCTCCCTGGTTGCTCCAGGCTTGCCCTCACTTACCCTCGCTGGGTGAGTTCCTCAGACCTTGCTGGTCTGCACCATCATCATCTTCCACTTTCCACGAGACTTGCTGTTGCCAAGGCCTGTTGGGTCCAATCCGGTCGCCGACACCTCAGCAAGCCGCAGACGTCGTGGAACAGTCCGAATCCTGCTCCTGGTCGCCAATACCCCCAGCCCCCCCTCTGAAACTGGCCAGGAGGGTGACAATGGCCCTGACCTGGATAATCCAATCCCTCCTGTGGAAGATGAAGAGGAGGATCAAGATGATCCCCACTTTGTCCCCCCAGGAAAGATTATGAGTGTGCCCAGAAAGTCTAGATCTCCTTCTCAGGAGTCTAACCACTCTGGCACCTCAATATTGAGCTCTGTCTCATCTCATAGGAGGGAATCCTCTCATGAGAGAAGAAAGAGGCTGATTCAGTATGAGGAAGCTCAGCTTGAACTCAGAAGGAAGCAAGTAGCCTTAGACAGGGAGTCCCTAGATCTCTATAAAGAGAAAAGAAAGTTGGGACTAGAGTCCCATGGTGGCAGCCATATCCCTAGAGATAGGGAAAGGTCCTATGACCATAGGAACCTGAGCAAGATTGTCCCTCCCTACCAGAGTGGGGATGACATCCACAAATGGATAACTGCTTTAGAGAGGGCCTGTAAAGTACAGAAGGTCCCTCAGGAGCAGTGGGCAGCAATCTTGTGGCTCTCCTTTGCAGACAAAGGTAGAGACAAGCTCCTCACTGTAAGAGAAGAGGATGCTGATAATTACAAGGTCTTGAAGAGTGCTCTTATTGATGGGTTTGGCCTAACCACTGAACAGTACAGGTTGAAGTTCAGAGATACCCAAAAGCACAGACTCAAGACTGGGTAGACTATGTGGATTGTTCTGCTAAGGCTCTGGAAGGCTGGTTGATGGGCAGTAAGGTATGTGACTTCTCAGGATTGTACAATCTGATAATGAGGGAGCAGATTCTTAATAACTGTCAAAATCAGCTGTTGCATCAGTACCTGGTGGACTCTGATCTGACCTCTCCCCAAGAATTGGGAAAGAAGGCAGACAAATGGGTCAGAACCAGGGTGAGGCAGAAGGTACAGAACCAAGGTGGTGACCCTAAAAAGCAAGATTCAAAGAACTCTGATAAGGGTGGGGAAAAGGGTAAAGACCAGAAGTCTTCACAAGGTCCCCAAAAATCTTCTTCAGGGGGGGATTCACAAACTACCAAAGGTAAAGGCCAAAGAAAACCATGGTGCAAGGTCTGTAAGCAAAAGACCCACTGGACAAGTGATTGCACCAAGTCCAAAGACTCAAGTCCAATACCCACCAATGCCCCTAAGGCACCTGTTCCCCCTAGTGCAGTTACAGTTGGTGGGAGTGCTCCAGCCAAGGGTTTAGTAGGGTTCACCCTGGGTACTGAAGTGGGCTCTGACCTAGTCAGAGAACTCACCCAGGCTGTGTTAGTCTGTGATGGAGGCATGGATGTGACCTCCTCTGTGAGCCCCAGTAATCTGGGCAAGTACAGACAACAGCCTTTAATCAATGGACGAGAGGCTTTGGCATTTAGGGACACAGGGGCAAGTGTCACAATGGTGACACAAGACCTTGTGGATCCTGGGCAAGTTATACTTGGTGAGATGTACCAAGTGACCAATGCTAGCAATGTCAGAACAGACCATACTCTGGCAGTTGTTAACTTCTCCTGGGGAGGGGTAACTGGCCTTAAGAAGGTTGTGGTAAGTGCAAACCTAACAGTCGAATGCTTGCTTGGCAATGACTTAGAAACTTCAGCTTGGGCAGAAGTGGAGCTCAGGACTCATGCAGAAATGCTGGGCATCCCTGCAGATGTGTTTGCTGTGACCAGGTCACAGGCCAAAATGTCTAAAACTGAACAGGCCTTGGATCCTGGAAGAATGGACCAAGTGCCTTCCAAGAGGAGGAGTAGTAGGGTAAAGGCAGTGCCTTCTCCCTTGGCTCAGAAGGAAGATCAGTCTCTTGAGGGAGATGATCTCAGTCCTGAGGAAGGAACTGTCCCAGAGGAGCTTGAACCTGAACAGGTTGAGTTCTTGGGGACAGCGGGACCTTCCAGGGCAGATCTGAGCCAGGAGCAGCAGAGCTGCCCCTCTCTTGAACCCCTCAGACAGCAAGCTGCTGCTGAGGCTGCTGGGAAAGCTAGTGGTCCCCATACAGTGTATTGGGATGATGGACTCCTGTACTCAGAGTGTAGAGACCCCAAGCCTTGTGCCACCAGGAGGTTGGTCATACCTCTAAGGTTCAGGGGCTTCCTATTGACCCTAGCCCATGATATTCCCTTGGCAGGTCACCTGGGCCAGAACAAGACTTGGGACAGAATTGTCCCTCACTTTCACTGGCCCCACATGTCTGAAGACACCAAGGAGTTTTGTCGCTCCTGTGTAACCTGCCAGGCCAGTGGCAAGGCAGGTGGCACTACAAAGGCCCCCCTGATACCACTACCTGTGGTGGGGGTGCCCTTTGAAAGGGTGGGGATTGACATTGTTGGTCCCATGGATCCCCAAACAGCATCTGGGCACAGGTTTATCCTGGTGGTAGTGGATCATGCCACCAGGTACCCAGAGGCTATTCCCCTTAGGACCACTACAGCACCTGTGGTGGCAAGAGCCCTCCTGGGAGTTTTCTCAAGAGTGGGCTTTCCTAAGGAGGTTGTATCAGATAGGGGTGCAAACTTCATGTCTGGTTACTTAAAAGCAATGTGGTGTTCGGGCAGTATAGGGGGTCTTAATGGGGGTGGTGTTTCAGGGTTTAGGGCAGTGGTGTTTGGCAACGGCAAGTCTTGATGAAGTTGAAGATTGTCGATTAGGCAGACCAGCAAGGTCTAAGGAACTCACCCAGCAAGGGTAAGTGAGGGCAAGCCTGGAGCAACCAGGGAGCCCAAGAAGAAAAGGATTTGCTTTCGTGAAGGGCTACTAGCCAACGGGCTAGCGACCGCGAAGGAGCCTCAAGACGGTGCACGTGGATCTGGCTCACAGGACACTCGTGGAGTGGAGGCCAGTGACCTTCGGTGCAGTTGGTGCTGGAGGCTGGGGCTACTTGGAGCCCAAAGCACGACTTCGTGGGAGACCCAGAAGAGGATGCACTTGCAAATGTGCTCGGTGTCCAGGGGTCACGGTTCCACGTTACCCACGACAGCTACGGGCCTCAGCTTTGCTGGGGACTCAGGGCAGCCTCGGGGAAGTCTGGAAATCCACCTCTGGTGATGCGAAGACTTCGGCGTCCGACGGGAGCTTCAGAAATGCAGACCGGACAATTGCTTCTTTGGTGCCTGCCAAGCAGGGAGTCACTCCTTGACCCCAAGGGAGATTCTTCAGTCCTCTAATCTTGTAGTAGAGTGTCGAAGGTCCAGGATTCAGTGTCAGAGTTTCGTCCAGGGATAATCTAAAGTCCTAAGGACTGGGTTCCTATACTTATACTAAGTTTAGGGGTTGGACTACTCTGTGGCCCCACCTATGGGTGGGTCAGGGCAGAGGGGTGGCTACACCCCTTTCCCTTTGTCCAGTTCACGCCAAAGCAGGGGCTGGAAGCCCCTGATCCGGTTTGAACTGGGGTATGCACAGGGACACCAAATGTGCCCCCAGTGCAGGACTTCAAAGCACCCAGAGTGCGCTCCCGCCCAGCCCCAATACACATTATCCTGTCTGGGGAGGTGGTCACACCTCCCTGCAACAGGAAACCTATTGTCCAGGCCTCCCCTGCCGGAGTTTCGTCCAGCAGCAGGAGGCCAGACTTGTGTCTGTGGCAGCAGCATCCATTTTGTGATGCCAGGGCTTTAGAAAGAAGTTACAGGGCAAGCCAGGGTTAACATGTCTCTCCCTCTAGAAGGGTGGAATTCTACCCCCGCCACCAGAATTGGCGGGGGGTAGTATTCCAAGATGTTTGACACCAAACACGACATGTTTTGGTGCAGCCATCCCAAAGTTAGCATTTAACGCGAGGTTATAATGCGCTTAAGAGTATATGGTCAGGCTCCACTACAAACAGCATCAGAGAAGGGTCTCCGACCGCTGCAGAGGGACCCTCTCACATAGGAACCATGCACTCTGCCTTCAGGATTGACAAGGCCTGCCATAGGAGTGACTTATAGGTTTATATGTGTGTAGGTATGTAGGCACAATACATGCTGCAGCCCCTGGCAGGCCTCTGAGGTACCTATGCCCTGGGTACATAGTATACCATATACTAGGGACTTATAAGGGCACTCCAGATTCCAATTAGAGATGTGCCTAAGGCACATGGAAACCTTTTTAAAGAGGAAGCAGCTAGGCTGGGGTTCTGGTTAGCAGGGCCCCAGCCAGACTAAGGTCTAAAAACAGTGAAGCATCAGCAAAAAGTGGGGGTACCCATGTGAAGCAGATCCTACTCTCCTACAGTATGTACTTTGTGGGCTCTGGAGATCATCCCTAGGACTTGTCTGCTTCCGCTTAGTGACTTTTTTTTCTGTTCAACTGCCTCTATTTAACTGTCTTGATAGAAAACGACCAGCAGAGGTCAGTAAACTACCAGAATTGCTTTCTGCTGAGGGACTTTCTTTTTTAGGTCTCGCGCCTAGCGTTGCACTGCGTAGCATTGCTCGCGCAGCGTGAGACACTTTGTAGGGGAAAAACGGGGATTCAGCACTGACCTAGGAATCGCACACGCTCGTGCATGTGCGATTCCTTATGTGCTACCCCATTGGCCTTTTCGTGCGTCTTTTTATAAAAGACTGCACGCAATTGGCCAAAGGCTTGGTGCGCGTAATAGACACCAATAGGCCATGTGGTTTCAATTATCGTGTCCAGACACGGGCGCGATAATGGAAACCGGATGGCTCGCTGTGGCGCGCGGGCGTGTTTTTTTTTTTTAACAGTCGCTTTCACTGCCACTTGTTTTTCTTTCCTTTCGCTGATGCTGAACCTTATCTGCAGTAATCATTGGCAAAGAAATAAGGCACATTTTGATAGCACGGATGATAATGCAGAAAGGGGAACAAGCAGAAAAACGCGTCTTTGAGATGTTGAGTATTGGTTGTAAATATGATTTTATGATATGTGCTCATTATTGAGTTAATGAATATGTGGAAACTGGAATCAAATAATTTTTATGTTTAATTTCAAAATAAAGTGGCACGATCTAGGAAGTGTGATTTCAATACACGTTGATTTTATTGTATAGATTTTGACTGGGTTATTTCAAGGTGGTGTATCCTTCCTAATCTGCGCAATGAATAAACCCTCCGGGTATTGTTCTTCGAGAGGAACAAATATGTGGGATCCCGTGATGAGCTGGCTGGAGAAGTGCAGTTACAAATACAATAAACGTGTCTGTTTACGTGGATTTGGCACTTAAACAACGTGGTTGCTAGCATAGCCTGCCACATACGTATGTTACACTCCTAGCAGCTTATAAAGTTCCATAGAAGCTGAAAGTAGTGGGCGGGGTTTGTGCAGCAGGTTCATTTCATTATAATGGGACATGTATGTACGTGTCCGCGAGCCCAGTGATAAAAGGGCTGGGTCGGTGCACGAGCGTGGCTGCCTGCGAGTGTAATAACCCTGTCTCGCCCCACAGTTTCCCTTTATTTCACAAGTGACGTATTTTCCTTCGCGCGTGAGGGAGGGCTGTGTTTAGTTTCCTATGTTAATGAGGTTTCCGCGAACCTCTGGGGCTGGCTCGGTGGTGTGGCAGTTTTGAAGAGAAATAGTGTTCTTTGTCATCATGTGATGGTGAATGCGCTGCCTCTTGAAGCGAGGAGGGCTCCGTGTACAGTAACCCTCAGTCCTTGAGACAGTGACACTTTTAGCACGACCACGGAGTGAGGCTGGCGTTTGCAGCTTTATTCACTCGCCAGACATACAGGGCGCATTCATTGACAGGATGCAGCTCGGTTTATGGTAGACCGAAGCGGCCCGGCCTTCTAAATCGACGCTAAAAATGTAAACTTGACTGGGTTTCTCTTGGCTGTAAATTTGGGCCCGGCCCTCTCTCTTCTCTATAAGCGTTACAAATTAGTGCGTTTTTAAAATAAACGGGGCAGTGTTTTTTTTTTCTTTTTTAATTAATGTAGTGATATCATACCTCTACAGTTTGGAGGGAGTGGAAAAATGCGAATGATCGCGTTTTCCTGCCTTTTAGCGATTACGATTAGTATACCACCCACGGGTACATATTAAACGTCACCATACATTTAGTACTAACAGATTTTATTTTACTGTGTTTAGAAATTCAGGAATGTAGCATGACGCACTATATATAAGCAAGTTGTTATTGTTATTATTGTATAAGCGGTAACATAGCAAGGGTGCCAAGGGCACACATGCAAGGAAAAGGGCCCACATGCAAGCAAAAGGGCTGCCATGCCTTGGTTTGCTAGCAAGAAATACCTATCATTTTGGTACAATGGCCCCTGGATCCATTGGGCGCCGGTGCCACTGCACATGCTGTGCTATTGATAGCTACTTCTCCAAGCAGGAATGTAGTCAAATTGCTGATTCAGCACGTTCTATAATTTACACCATAACTGGGAAAAGGAATGTATTGATTGGACTGTAGTGGGGGATGGGGGCAGGAGGGAGAACAATTGAAGATTGCAAAGCAGGTGTAGGTGTAAAAGCGCAGGTTCACCCAGAAGGGTTTCTTGGCACTGTCATACCAGTTGTTTATTCCGTTCAACACTTATCTGTGTGTGAACTTGAGAGAAAAAAGTTAATTTGCTCATATCGGCACGGAACCCAAAGGCAAACTTACTGGTCCTTAATAAAAAAAAATTAAACTTTGCAACATGCCTACCACTCAATTTTCCCTCATAGTTGTCTTCGTGTTCAAAATAGTTAAGTGTTTTAGCCGCATGGTTGACAGTTTAGCTACTTATTGGTTCCCAGATTGGAAGAATATTGGGCCAACCCACCAAGCGGTAATCTCAAGATCTGCTTTTTTGGCAGTGTAGAGTATCACCATCTTCCTTGTAGGAGAGTAGGATCTGCTTCACATGGTTACCCCCACTTTTTGCTGATGCTTCACTGTTTTTAGACCTTACTCTGGCTGGGGCCCTGCTAATCAGAACCCCAGCCTAGCTGCTTCCTCTTTAAAATGGTTTCCATGTGCCTTAGGCACATATCTGATTGGAATCTGGAGTGCCCTTATAAGTCCCTAGTATATGGTATACTATGTACCCAGGGCATAGGTACCTCAGAGGCCTGCCAGGGGCTGCAGCATGTATTGTGCCACCCCTGGAAGGCCATCCAAACTGACACCACAGGTCTGCTACTGCAGCCTGGGTAAGGTGGTGCATGCACCCCTTACTGTGATATAGGTTACCTATATCACTACATACCTACACACATATAAACCTATAAGTCACTCATATGGCAGGCCTTGTCAATCCTGAAGGCAGAGTGCATGGTTCCTATGTGAGAGGGTGCCCCTGCATGAGCAGGGCCCCTCTGCAGCGGTCGGAGACTCTTCTCTGATGCTGTTTGTAGTGCAGCCTGACCATATACTCTTAAGCGCATTATAACCTCGCGTTAAATGCTAACTTTGGGATGGCTGCATGGAAACATGTCGTGTTTGGTGTCAAACATCTTGGAATACTACTCCCCCGCCAATTCTGGCGGTGGGGGTAGCATTCCACCCTTCTAGAGGGAGAGACATGTACACACTGGCTTGCCCGGTAACTTCTTTCTAAAGCCCTGGCATCACAAAATGGATGCTGCTGCCACAGACACAAGTCTGGCCTCCTGCTGCTGGCCGAAACTCCGGCAGGGGAGGCCTGGACAATAGGTTTCCTGTCGCAGGGAGGTGTAACCACCTCCCCAGACAGGATAATGTGTATTGGGGCTGGGCGGGAGCACTCTTGGGTGCTTTGAAGTCCTGCACTGGGGGCACATTTGGTGTCCCTGTGCATACCCCAGTTCAAACCGGATCAGGGGCTTCCAGCCCCTGCTTTGGCGCAAACTGGACAAAGGGAAAGGGTGTAGCCACCCTCTGCCCTGACCCACCCATAGGTGGGACCACAGAGTAAGTCCAACCCCTAAACTTAGTATAAGTATGGGACCCCAGTCCTTAGGACTTTAGATTATCCCTGGACAAAACTCTGACACAGAATCCTGGACCTTCGACGCTCTACTTAAAGATTAGAGGACAGAAGAATCTCCCTTGGGGTCAAGGAGTGACTCCCCTGCTTGGCAGGCACCAAAGAAGCAATTGTCCGGTCTGCATCGCTGAAGCTCCCATCGGACGCCGAAGTCTTTGCATCACCAGAGGTAGATTTCCAGACTTCGCCGAGGCTGCCCTGAGTCCCCAGCAAAGCTGAGGCCCGTAGTTGTCGTGGGTAACGTGGAACTGTGACCCCTGGACACCGCACGCATTTGCAAGTGCATCCTCTTCTGGGTCTTCCATGAAGTCGTGCTTTGGGCTCCGAGTAGCCCCAGCCTCCAGCACCAACTGCACCGAAGATTACTGGCCTCCACTCCACGAGTGTCCTGTGAGCCAGCTCCACATGCACCGTCTTGAGGCTCCTTTGCAGTCGCTAGTCCGTTGGCTAGTAGCCCTTCACGAAGTCCAATCCTTTTCTACTTGGGCTCCCTGGTTGCTCCAGGCTTGCCCTCACTTACCCTTGCTGGGTGAGTTCCTCAGACCTTGCTGGTCTGCACCATCGTCAATCTTCATCTTCATCGAGACTTGCCGTTGCCAAGGCTTGTTGGGTCCAATCCGGTCGCCAACACCTCAGCACTCGACAGACATCGTGTACCAGGCAGAATCCTGCTCCTGGTTGCCGACAACGCCTCCTGGACCTCGTGGCTGAAGAGTCAAGATGACCGTCAACCTACCTGAAGCACCCGACATCGGTGGGCATCTGCTCATCGCCTTCCTGGTCACTGGCTAGTGACCCAGACTCTGTCCCCTCTGCTTTCAGGTTCTTCAGATCTCCGATCCACCATTGGATCCACCCGGACACTTTTCACTTGGTCGCCAGCAGCACTTTGCAGCAGATCGCCATTCAAATCGACGACGAAACCCGACCCCGAAAGGCACCTATGCACCCGGCTTCCCTGGGTGAGGTAACACGAGTACTCCGGTGCTCCGTGGGTAGAGACTCTAGAAAGACCTAGTTCTCAAAGGGTTTGCTCCAAGTCCTTCTTTAAGTGTCCCTTTTCTTTAAATTCCTAACCGCGACTTTCTTCATAGAAGTTAACGGCGATTCGCGGCTGTGTTACTACACTGCACCCGTCCCCCGTGGGTCCCCTGTGTCACTACCTTGGGTGGTTCCTTGTGGTCCAAGCACTTCTACAGGCTCTAGGCCTAGTGTCTAGCTCAGTCGTGGTTCTTATACCACTTTATTGGTATATGGTTTGGTACGCCCCTAGGGCCCAAACGTGTATTTGTGCTATTACTGTGTTTAAATAACTTATAACTTATGTACTTCGAACTCTAGCCTCATAAAGAGACTAGAGGGGTGTGTTTAGCAATAAATACATATATTTTGAATATATACCTGGTGTGGTGCTCTTTCATTTGGTCACTCAAGAGATTATAGACTGGTAAAACCAGCTGCTTTACATTCCTTCAAGACTTAGCCTGAAGGCTGCTCTCCATAGCTACCACTAGGATAGCTTTCAATAAAGGTTGTCTTTAACCTATCACCAATAAGGGGTTGTTTGGACTGGTGCAAGGTGCCCACTATAATTAGTGGACAGCATATACCAGGCCAACTTCTCACATTCCTGGCATGGCATCTTTTGGTATCTAGGTAGAGGAATGTGTATTTTCATCATTTTACTTGTCTTCAATAACCCTACACATGCATGTTCTGACGTCTTGACTTTCTTAAGCTTCCCCAGTTTGCTTCTCCCCAAGGCCATTGATCCACATTTTGTTACTTAACCTTTTGGGGGTTTCAGTGGATAGGAAGCATTTGTTTCCAATTTTACTGCCTTTTAAAGTCGCACATGAAAGCAAGCAGTGGGGCACGTTGACCCCATTTTTCCATTTTGCGGTTGTCAAACAGCTGTCAAATTTAAGGACCGGTTTCCAAGGTTCGTTTACACTTGATGTCTTTCTTTGTGTGTCAGCTTTGTAGCCTAATGTGGGAATAATAATTAACCTTGGCCACGTCATCTTCCGCTTGCTTTTTTTTCCGAGCGCTGCTCCGTGCCCCGCGGTGATTATTCATAAGGTGGGCCGGCTGCACGCGGCCGCGCGGTCGATGGTTGTTGCTCGTCCACCTAACCACAGTCAGACACATAACACACCGGGATGGGCCAGGGTCGGTTTATGGTTGTCACTGGAGCACCGGCGCCTCTTCCCTGAACTCTCACAACGTGGCGCATGATCATTCAGGTGTTTAGTTTGGAGTTGTTGCCAGTGCTTTAAATGGGCAGGTACTATCCGACCGGCACTGAGTATCTGCACTTACATAATTTGAAAGGGATATTCATACCTGCAAACTTGAAGAACAATCTCACTGTGTGAGGAGGGGCGAGGAATTGAAGGGGCGGTGCCTCGTGCCTAGAAGTATCTACGAGGCACTTTTAAACCCCCCTGCTCCCAAGCCCCCTCCCCCCCCAAAAAAAACGCGGTGCCGATGTCCTGGGGTATTTTCACACTCCTGATGGACATCGGCTGTTCAAAGCCTGGCAAACGAGCTGGAAAACCACTATTTACTGTGGGTTTCAGCGGTTTTCAGCTCGTTTTCCCTGTCACCTTGTGATATCACCTCCTCACCGGGACACCGTGTGATGGAGTCGATATCGTATGTCACACGGTGGCACACTGTGAGTTGGCAGGTATGGAGATTACCTCCACTTCTCAGCAATTGTGCAGTACATTTAATGGGAAACGACTGGAACTTCTAAGTAGCAAAGGTACTTTGTGGTAGTGAGTACCTGCACTTATATATTTCTGTTTGAAGCACTGGTTGGTGGTCGGCTTTTTTGGTTCCGTGCTCAGCAACCTAAATTTCTCCTTGACTTGACTGTAGGGATGACCTAGTTTCAAAAGGAGTTTCTTTTCCTGCCCTTCAACTTTCCGATTACCTCCCCCCACCCTCCCATTCCCCCCGCCCCAACCCTCCCGCTCCTGTTTTTGCCCACTCATTGATAAAACAGACAGATGGCCGTGCCCAGAGTGAGGAGGGCTTGACAGTAAAGGACCCCACCTTGGAAAGAAGCAACCCAGGGGCTGCAAGTCAGAGACGGGTTTCCCCAGACTCCCCAGTGTAAGCAATGTTCATTATTCCTGACTTGGACCCTGCCCCCGTCACTTTCACTCCTCTTCCGACCCCCTTCGATGTTGCTGTGGTCTGTTCCTGACAGCCGTCCTTGCTGCAGTGAAAGTTCCTTCGGATGTTTTCATAGCCTCCTCCCCGTCTTTAGCAGGGGACGGAGCAGGCGATTTGTCTGTCAGGTATGATGGAAAAGGCTATTGGCCTACGACTCGTATGTAGACATTTGTGGCATAGTGGGTTGTTTGAAATGTGTTGCGAGCGCACCATGTTTGTTTATGTTCTGTGGGTGTGGACAATGCGTCGGGCTAAAATACATTTTGTTAAGGTTTATTGTTCCTTCTGGAGTTTTGATCCGTAGTTGTCCGTGTGTTGGCTTCTGGAAATGTGGATGCAGCCTCATGTTGGTGAATGGTTACATAAGTTTTTGCTATGTGTGGTGTTAAACAGCAAAACAGGAAGATAGCTACGGGTTAAACCACATCCATCACCGCATACAATAACTTTTTATAATACATGGGATTCTGCAATTCCTGTATAAAAACGCATTTAATTTCTTTAAAACAGCGACTTGTCACAAACCTAGTCGCCGGTTATAAAGAAATAACTCAGAATGCAACTGTAATTATTCTGACGTCACAATGCCTGCTGGCAGCCAGCAGCTGAGGGGAAAAGCAGGTCAGACCACTGAGCATAATTAAAGCAGCAGTTTCAAGAATAACAAGCATTTGCAATGCAATAGGTCTCGCATTTACGCTAGTTTGAGCTATTGTCATTGTAAATGACAATGCCTTTTTTGTTTGTGTTCGTTTTTTAAAACATAAATAAAAGGCATTGTCATTTATAATGCCAATAGCTCAAACTCTCGAAATGCGAGACCTATTGCATTGCAAATGCTTGTTTTATTTTTCAAGCAACTGCCTCTATTTAACTTTCTTGAGAGAAAACAACCAGAAGAGGTCAGCTAAATACATATAAGGTCACAAAGACGAGACCGATTGCATTGCAAATGCTTGTTTTTAGGGGATGTTTTCCCTTCCCACTCTGAAATGTTTTGCTCCATTTCTTTGCTGGAGCTAAACTCTGAACATTTACTTGGTTAACTGGAATTTGTGAATGCTGCAAAGCTCACAGGTTTGTGGGTGTTCACAAACTTTCAAGGCAAAGAGTGCCTGGATCTTCTCAATCCCCACCCTTGGTGTGGGGTTTGCTACTGCAGGTTGTGCTCTTTCTGAGAATTCCAGACATATATGGAGCCATTTTCCACCGTAAACGTGTTTACAACCATAATGACTTCGCAAATCAGGCAGAACCTAACAGCTTTTATAATAGACATTACTTAGAGAATCTTTACACCTGTGTGCCAGTAACAACAGCTTGTGAGACCCATTTGCAGTATTGGCTGCTCCCAAAGTGACCACAGTTATCACACATAAATATAACAGTTAATTGTCATGTTTAGATATGAATCACGTGCTCCGTAAATAAAGAATGCAGAAACAAACTTACAAATTGTAGTTGCTGATTGTCCGTATGTGTACTCTGTACCATATACAGCTTCCAAAGCTTCCACAGCAGCTTTTGCAACAGCATTCTGAATTGGAAGAAATTACTTTTAAGTTTTCAAAGGTACAAAGACTGTGAAGTATTTGTTGATAACTCTAAGGTGTTTAGTGGAGCCTGACAAAGAGTACATTTTACTATGCGTTATTTGTGTAAGTAATAACCATCAAATTAAATTCATTGACAGTTTTTACTGCACTGAAATATGCATAAATTGAGAGAAACAATGAGAATCACTACTTTCATATTATGATATACAAAGTGAGCATGTGAAGAACAATAACAAATAAGCTGGCAGTCTGCCATTCCTTCTAGGTGTACGGTCCCCCTGATCTCTCCTCCCACCAGTCTATTTGGCTGCAGAGAAACCCTGGTATGGCCGAGTTTAGCTTTTGAAAACCAAGTGATTAGCCTACGGTCATGTCTTATGGTATGTAGAGTTTGGATTTGTCTGTGTGCGGGGGGGGTTCTACACAGTGTGCCCTCCACAGCGTGTGGAGTGTGTGTGTAATCCAACCATAGAGTAGCAACTAACCCTCCTATAGTCCTTTGTTTTCGATCAGCACCAGGAAGGACAGAGGTGCCCCACCCTCACAGAGGTCACCCAATGTGTGGATTTCAGTCCCCCCTCTCATCTTATCAATTTTTGGGGTATGAGTAGGCCCCCCATTGTAGGGAAGCCCAGTAATGGAGTGGGTATTTTCCCCCAATAATATCCAATCTCTAGGGGGTTATGACTGGAAAATGTCTTCTCTATTTAGTGCTTGTGGTAGACAGTTGCTTGAAGACTGCTGGAACAGTCAATCCAATCTAAGCAAACATACAGTCAATGTGGAGGGGAAAAATAGGAGTATTGTCTCATCCATTTCTGCAGCTCCAGGACTGTTCATGCACTCAAGTTCTTAGCATTGCGCACGGTGGGTGAGAGTGGTCAAGGGCTGCATAAGGACACTTAAAATTGTCCCCAGTACCCAAGGTATATGCACTGATTTAGTTAACTTCCTAGATAATACTTCCAAAAAGGTTAAATTGTCAACATTAGGGGGATAAATTCTACCCAACACTATTGGTTGGTTGTCTAGTCACCCTTTAAGCAAGATGTAACAACCGTAGGGTCAAGTTCTTCTTCTTCCTTGGTGAAGGGTAGGTACTTCTAGCTTGATCCAGATCTCTGTGCCCCTAGCATACACCATGCGAGTAGCATAAAACAGATTGTTCCTTCCTTTTATGACGCAATCTGGCCCATTCTGCTGCCATTAGACGAGTCTCTAGAGGCAACTCTATATTGGCCCCTCACAGCTTTAGCTGTCAAAATCTTATAGCGTTTACTGACAATGCCCAAGCCCCAATCCCCTCGCGATCCAAGTTGTAAACACGTATTTACCTTTGACTGTCATGCCTTGCCTTCCTAGAGTAGGGTGAATGGCTACATTTCAGGGGTGTATGGCCACAACTAGGGCTACCTGTGGAAGCCCTCCACTAGACCCCACCCCTAAAATAATAATGGGATACCCCGGATTAATAACCCACCACTCTTGTCAAACTCCCAATCAGTTGCAGAATGGCATAAAAATCAAAACAGTACAACTCCAAAACCATAACTGTGAACAACAGAAATGTGAGGGTGTGGCTACAGCGTTGGGTAGGCTTTATCATCCAGGAGAGAGTGGTGTCCCAAAATCTATCAGAGTGCAGCTTATCTATTGGGCCACCATGTCCCGAAGGAAAAATGTAAGGGGAACTGTGAGAGCAGCAAAGGAGCATTGCCTCGCCTCAGCATTTATGGGATCATAGTGTCTCCAGGGGCTATACTAGTTCACCAGATGTTTGGGGAGTTACCAGGGTGCCAGCATATGAGTCGTCACTGAAGTCAGAGCCTGTCGTTTCACCTGTGGTGTCTCCAGTGAGAGGGGTTGGGGCTTAGTCATGTAGGATGGCCGCGGTTGCGAGGGCCACTCTATGGTCATCCTGGATCTGGGTACGCGCGGGACCGCCCCATGCGGCGTTGGTGATTACATTGTGTTGGAGATCACTGTGGCAGGTTCCTGGCCTCCCTTGCGCTCAACTCAGCCTGGTAGCAATCGATCCAGGCTTAGGCATCGTCTATGTCGATATAAAAGTGGGAGCATTGGTCTGGCATAATTTTCAAGTTAGATGGGGAAAGAAGGGCATAGGTTAGGCCAAGCTCCCTAAGTTTCTTACTTTCTGTTTAGCACTCAGAAAGGAGGCCCAGTGTTTCAACTCAAATAGTGTGCAGTCCAGAAAAATCAAGATCCTGTAGTTATCAAGCATGCATGGTGGCCCGGGTGCGCCAGTTGCATCTCGGTCCCATAAGTTGAAGATCTTGGCCACTATAGGTCGTAGTGGGGCTCCCGGTGTAGAGTTTTTGGTCAGCACACTGTAAGTTATTTTTACCAAGAACATTATCGACAAGCCCTACAGGGAAGCCACAGTCTGCAGCCAGTTATCAATGTAGATAATAGTGTTAGCCCCTTTGGTGTTCTCTGGGAGGCCAACTTTATGAAAGTTATTTAATCAGTTCTGTCCTTCGGCATCGTCAGCTCGGTGTTCCAGCAGTTTGATCCGCTCAGTGAGGCCTGCCAGTGTTTTCTCAATAGTGGCAGTTTGGGGGTTTAAGCCCAGGAGGGTATCTTCTTTTCGTTAAATACGAGAGTCGACTATCTGCTATCATGTTTTAATGCTGTTTCTAGGCTATTGTGTGTTTAAAAGTACATGTTATTATGGTTTTTTAATCTCTGCCAATATATCTTGTTTGGCAAATTGGCTCACTTACCTCCGTTTGTACAAGCAGGGTAAAGTGGCCTGCTCTTTTAAAAAAAAAAAAATTCTCTTCTCAGCCCTATCGCTTGTGTTTAATAGTGTTTGGATGATTCCTTACTTTATTTCCAGTAATGGTTTACATGGGGCAGGCTGGTGTGAGCTAATCGGGCGACTATCAGGAGTAAAGGATGGCTGTGTAGCCACTTCCGCTTTGTTCACACTAGAGCCGCCATTTTGATAGGCTGCGTTCTAGTCTTTAAGCACATCAGGGGCTACTTGAACAGCCGATGTACCGAACGCGCAGCGGACACACTCAGTGTGTGCTGCTGGCGCTCCAAAGGCAAGCCCGTCTGTGCTGGTCTGCGCCTGTCTGCACCCGGCCGGGGCCAGGACCCCTGCCTACCCTGGACAAACTTGTGCCATCACCTATATCAGAGATTGACTTTATCAGCTCGCACCTGTTATAGCAGTGAACTGCAACTGAACAATGTACATCTCCAAGGGCATTCCATGGTGCGATCATTGCAGCTTTGACCTAAGAGGTGAGCTTACACTGAAGGAGGGCACAGGTGGAAAGGGTCAGACAAGACAAGCGGTGAAGTGTTTGGTGGTTAATTGTCGTTCGCTACCTAAGCACAAGCTAGAGACTTTTGACATTCTTTCTTCACAGTCCCCTGACCTTCTGTTTCTAACAGAAACATGGCTCTCCGACTCCTCAGCAATGGACATTCTGAATGCCATTCCAATTGGCTATGGTATAGTGAGATGCCGTTGCATCTGCAGCGGGCGGGCGGCATTGCAATAATTTTTAAACATATCTTACAGTGTTATCTCACAGCCTTAGATGTACAGGATAGTGAAACGGCCTTCTTCGCTTTTACAATATATGGTGAGTCCACCATTGCAAGTTTTTTAATCTATCGCCCACCCGGACCTGAAATGCACTTTATTTCAGCATTATTGGATATAATACCATCTTATGCACTTCGCAAGAAGCATATGTTGGTCTTAGCGGTTCTAAATTTACACTATTGATGATAAAACTGCCGTGAAGCTTATACACTGGTTGAGAACTTAGGAATTCTGCAGCTAACACAGCTAGTTCAAACCCCCAGGCACCAGCTGGGTCACAAGTTAAATCCCATTTTTTCTAATTTTGCCAACATTACAGTTCAGCTTCCCGAACAGGTAATCTGGCCAGATCATAGAATCATCCTCATCCAGCTATGGCTAGTCATACCATATGCGGGGCCCACGAAAACTTTGATGCAGCAAATCCCGTAAATGGACAAAAATGCCACTGGAGGATCTGCTGATCGCTCTACATCAAATGAGCCCAATGGCCCGTAAAGATGAGGAAGCAGCTTTTACTGGCATTGGAAATTGGATTACAGCTGCCCTGGATAAGGTGGTCCCTTTAACTCAGATCAAGAGGACACGTACCTGACCCACTGCAGAGTGGTTCACAAAAGATCTATCTCTCTCCAAGAAAGACTGTAAACTTCTGGAGCGAGTATGGCGGAGAGACTATAGTACAGAAAGCGAGTATGCATATAAGCAGACTTTAAAACGATGCCATTGATCAATCCACTGTACACGTAGGGCTTACTACACCCAGAGAATTTAGTCCTCACAAACTCTACAAAAGATGTATTTTCTATAGTCAAATCCCTATCCACTCTAGAACATGTGGCAGTTTGCAACCCACCGTCAAAGATAAGCTGCAATGAAATTGCTGGTTTCTTTGCCATAAGATCTCAAAAATCTATGAGGCCTTTCCTCAAGAGGCTAGAAATTTCTGTGCGGCAGGAAATTATTGTGACAACCACCGATCAGGGGCCTGTCTTCTCAGCTTTGGGGTGCCCCCCAACAGTGAGCTCAATGGGCTTTAGGGTAAAATTAAATCGGGTTCTCCATTGGACCCAGCTCCTGCAAAAATCCTCGTTCAAGCACAGGAAGCTATTCTGTCCTATTTTAGCAACCTATTAGCCAGGTCTTTCTCACTGGGACTAGTGCCTCTGAAATGGAAACAGGAAATGGCTGTTCCACAACTGAAAAACCCCTCCCTAAACCCCTCACAGTTGGAAAATGTAAGACCTATCTCCCTGCTCCCCTTTTTCGGAAAAGTCGCAGAAAAACTGGTCAATAGCCAACTGACTAAGTTTATTGAGGCCAATAACTTATTGCATTCTGCTCAATCCGGCTTCCAGGCGCACCGTTCCATGGAATCAGCCTTATTATTGGCCACTGAATCTCTGTGGCGCTATGTTGATGGGGGCCAGATGACAGCACTGATTATGTCAGACCTGAGCGCTGCCTCTGACACTGTGTTACACGGCCTACTCTTACACCGGCTAGGTGCATGTGATGTGAGGGGTATTGCCTGGCAATGTCTGACATCCTTTTTACAGGACTACTTCTGCCAAGTGGTGCAAAAATCTTTCTCCTCAGATCCGATCCCACTGTCCCGGAGGTGCCACAGGGCTCTATCTTGAGCCCTATGCTATTTAATATCTATGAGAGCCCCCTGGCTAAAAATGTTGAGTGTCATAACATGACGATTGTATCCTATGCAGATGACACTCAACTAATAGTTGCTCAATCTCAGGAGTCAGATAGGGAGGCTGTAGAATTTGAGATATGCCTGACAGAAGTAGATAAATGGATGACCAATAGCTGCCTCAAATTAAATGGTAACACAACTGAGGTTCTCATTGTAGGGAAAATTCCCTCTATTTGGTCATCAGCTTGGTGGCCTGACATAATGGGCCCCACCCCTGTCCCAAAGGAAAAAATAAAGAATCTGGGAGTGTGGTAAGACCTGGCATTATCATTAGAGTACCAGATAGCTGCTGTGCCGTGAAAGTGCTTTAAAACCCCAAAAATGTTAAAAAAGCTCTTTGATGTCCTTCCACTCTCAGCAAAAAAAATCATCCTACAGGCGTCGGTCACCTCCCAGTTGAACTACTGCAATGTACTCTACTTGAGAACTACTAAAATGAGTTTGCAGCAACTACAGCGAGTGCAAAATGTAGCGGCCCACCTAGTACTGAATCTTCCTAGGTGTCCTGCTGCCAGGCGTGCTCTGACTAGCCTGTACTGGCTGCCACTTAAAGAGAAAATCTTAATTAAAGCAAAGTGCTTCTGTCATTGAATCTTAAATGATAGAGGTCCAAGGTAACTCACCTCTTTGGTGAAATGCCACAAACCAAGCTGTCATCTCAGATCCTCAGGAACGAACCAGGCAGTTATTCTGCGGATAAGGAAAGCTAGATGGGGCGGTCGCTCTTTGCCTTTCTAGTGGCTCAGGCCTGGAATTCCCTACCCCTCCATCTGAGGATGGAACCATCGGAGCGACTCTTCAGAAGGAGACTAAAAACATGGCTATTTCCTCTAGATGCCAGCGTAGTCATGAATCTCATATCCGTCAAGTAGATAGACATATGGCATGACATCTTTCTTCTGGTCACTCTCTAGTAGCACTGGGAGGCACCATTAGGCATAACCAAGCACTTTATAAATATTCTTATTATTATTAGCGCAGCTTTTTCTGGATATCACACAGTAGGTTGACATTGATGACCAGTGTGTTGATCTTCGATTCAAGGGGGTTCTGAGTGCCACCTATAACAGCAAGATTTTGGTCTAGCTTATCCGGAGCCGGTTCCTCTTCCTCTTCTGGTAGCATCATATGATCAGGTAGCCTCCCGGGGTAAGTCGGCAATTGCCACTCCCTCAGTGCTCCATCTTAGGGTGCCACCTGATGGCCTTGATCCTGGCGTGTGAAATGGTAAATGTGTTTGTCAATGTCGTTTGGGAGGTACAACGGTGCCCTGGTTGGAAAGTAAACATGCCAATAGCCTGCCTGGCACCTATGGGTTGGGGCTGACCCGACAGGCTATTGCCTGGTTCCAGGGCCTCTAGCAATGCGCTAGCAGGGATCCGCAGAGACACTGAGGGTCCAGTCCGTGGCAATGGGAGACCCCTTCTTCAGCAATAACAAAGATCCCCACTGGGCGCCACCTCCACCTGACCGATAGGACTCCGTAGTAGAGCCCATATTGAATACGCAGCAGGGTCATTAGGGTCTCTGAGGCATCATGTAGACTCCCCTCATGGAGTTGCCAGGTGTCCCCAGGCCACAGCAAGTCTCCTGGTGTGCCAGTCAGTCAAACAAAAAACACATCTTCCCCCAGGGCACTGTTCTGATGCTCTTTGGTACCCTTAATGACAGCATTCAATCAGAAGGCCCCCACCCCTAGTGGGAAGGTGGTGGTGGAGAAGGCTGATCAAGGGAAGTGAAATAGCAAGGAAAGGGACAGAAGGGAAATCCAGAGCCCCCACCCATCATGAGCTCACCTCTGGGACTGTAGGTCTGGGTCTCCTCACAGCATGGCTGCCTAGCCAAGACGGGCATCTCCAGCCCTCCGGTGCAGTCCAGGGGTAGGGTACTCCACAGCCCACTGAGTCCTCACTGGTGTCGCTTCTGCCTCACCACTACTCCAGGAGGCAAGTCAAGGGTGTCCAATTGTCCAATCGCTCCGTGGACTGATTCCACCTGTTTAACTGGTCAGGGCCTCTCTGGTTAAAAGTAGCTGGCTCCTAAGCTGCTGGCCGAAGAGTAAAAATTGTGGTTTTCCACCAGATGATGCCAGATTATGATGGGCTGGTGCCAGAAGCTCGCTTAGAAAACATCTGCCATGTTTAACAGTTGGCCACATCCTCCAACTCAGGATGTCTTTATAGAGTCATGGTCTCTTGTCACTTTGAAAGAAGTCACACTCTTGCACTTTTTCCAAATAATTACATGTATCTCAATGTTTTGTATTTACTTAAGGTATAATCATCGTCATGGCAATAAGTGTTCTTTTTTTAAATTTAAATACTACAGCTGACCACCACCAGATTCATAGATGTGTGAGAGGCTTTACTCCAATGAGATGAAACAGAAGTCATGTTGTATCTGATTCACACAGGCTAGGTATGAACATTTGTAAAGTACCTGGCTACACAATGGGTGACTTCTAAATATTGCAGGATCTTCAAATTGTGCAGTAGATCCTCATTTTATGTGGTATATACTCAAATTTTTCTGCAGCCTGCCACTCAGATGGAGCATACGGTCATGACTTTTAGGATGCATGCATGGAGACAGCAGTGAATGTGCTTGTGATGCTAGTGAAGGCTCAGGGGTAACAAACAGGCAGCACATGAATGATATCCACAATCCTGGGTGGCATGACTTCTGTCATGGAGCACACATGACATCCTGTGTGGCAATGTCCTGAGCAAGAGGTGGAAGGATCGGCCAATAATGCCCAGGTCCAGAGGTGGATGCGAGTGAGAATGAGAACCTGTGACAAGCCCTGGCATCCAATTTCTCCTGAATTGAGTCATAAGCACATAAAAACTGTAAACCAATCATTGTGGACAGTGATAAATCCTTGGGTGTCTTCCTAGACAACAAATTTTACCTACAAAACAAAATCTCTGCAATGGCTAAAAGTGCACTGCATAAGCTCAAACTACTCTGGGTCGTCAGACAGTTCTTTCCTAACCAGGCTCGAAAGTCAATAGATTAAGCACTAATACTTTCTAGACTGGAGTATGGGAATTCTCCCCTCACAGGGCCTTCCCGGGTTCATCTAGCCCTGCTTAGAGGATTGCTAAGTGTTGCTGATATTTTTCTTTTGGGTTGAATGAAATTCAGCCACAATACCTCTGTCCTAACATGAGTTGAGTGGCTCCCCTATAGATGGTCAAGTATAATGTAAAGTAGCCTGCATCACTCACAATGCCATACAAATGTCTACTCTCACTTACCTAGCTAGGACCTGAAAATATGTGCTGGCCAACAAGGACCTAGAAATGCACAGTGCCTTCTCCTGGAGCCTTCTACTTTTAAAAAGTACAATATAGGAAGCAATATTTCTAGGGCAGTGTCACAAGAATTTAGAATGCACAATCTCCAGGTCTTCACTGCAAAATAATGCCTCCCAGACCATGAATTGTGTGTATTTCGTTAATAGAGAGATAAAAGAGTCTCTCTACATTTGTTCAGCTATTGAACGATCCTTACTCTATTTGACTTTTTGGAAATACTGATGTTTCCCTATTTTTACTTAAATTGTGAAACCCAACTGGTTATGTCGAATAAATACTCGTCCACCAGGTTGTTACCTAATGTCAAACGTTTATCATTGACTGGTTTTTTGGTGATTTAATCTTGTGTTCTTTTAAAAAATAACAGTAACATACATATTTACACATAACACAGTGACATTACATTGCATTAAAAAATGCACAAACCAAAAATTGAAACAAATAATAACAGTACATTTTATAAATAAACATTACATGTATACTGAGACGTGACTACCTACATTGTACACATCCAACATAGGCATTGTAAATCTTGTGTGTTATTACATGTATTTAGTTCTTGTATGCCCTACTGGAATTTAACATCGGGACCTATTACCCTTGTGTCCTCAACCACTTTTAAGGTGGTGTAAGGTCCTATAGAGGTCAGAGTGTTAGTATGTTGATTCCTATCTAATTAGTCTTAATTGTGCTTAAGCATTTGGTGCTTTTTTGCTCCCATTGATTGATCATGATGACTCTTGGCCTCAGTTTGAAATGTGCTGACACGTTTCAACCTTCTGGGTTGGACCTAGGTGTGGTTTGGGTGGAAGGTCTTCTTCAGGGCAGGGTATGCTCTTGTAGGACACTATAAACATATTTAAGGGACAAAGGAAAATTAGTTGTTGTTGTTGATACAGGTTTCTGTATGGGTGCTGTTACTGTTCCTATACTTTACACATACCGTTATTTTTCTTTGGGTTTCCTAAATTATATTCGTTGCCCAGCATGGAAGGGGGTCTTTCTGTGATGGGTATTGTGGGTGAGATGCCTTCACTGCAATTTGTTTTGTTTTCTTTTTCCTTTCTTTTTCCTGTGGGTTGCATAAGGAGGATGACACTTGTGTCTTGTACACTACTTTGTATTGACACAGGCATGTGGCTCTACATATCTAGCATGGTGTGTAGCTTGGTGTCTTGCATGCAAGGTGGTTCTTCTTGCACTTATACTTAATTTAACAGTGCGTGGTTGGTGCCAAGAATGGATCTTATTGTTGAGCTTTAGGCGTGGTGCAGGTGCATCCTATCGATGTCCAATTAATGCATGCTGGGGTGTTCACATTCTTGTGATGTCCATTACATGTTAGTGAAAGGGGGGGTGAACATGCTTCGGTGCTGTGGTGTCACTTGTATCGGCTCAGCATCCCCCATCGGTGTAAGTAGGCATTATATCGTAACTCGCTGACTGCACCTTGCTAGGGCGTAAGCACTGATTACATCAATGTCAGGGCTGTATTCTTCTCTCGTGGGGACTTGGGGACAGTGGCTTGCTTCAACTGCTCCCAGAGGTGGCGTCTTTCCTGCACTTGCGGTGGCGGCAGCCTTCTCTTCTGTTTGACTTTGCGGGGACGGGTGCCTGTTACATTTCTTTGTTATCGGGGGACGTCAAAGCCTCGATGACGCAGTGGGCGTGGCTCCTGGTTTGGCATGTGTTGCCTGACTAGTGCCTGGCTTCCTGTGAGGAAGCCCTCCTCGGTTGTCATGGCAACTGGGGAGGTATGCGCATGCAGTCCTCGATTGCCTAAATGAAAAGAGTGGCGATATTACATAGATGACGGACTGTCTCTTGACCATATCCGTATGGTGTAATTCCTAGTTGGACCGCTGTATTATGCTCGCTGTGACCTGATGCAGCATGCTGTTGTAGACACGATTTTCCCATTGTCTTATGCCATAAATCCCCCTCTTGCTTGGGGAAAATCTCAGTTCACATTGGCTTGTGGCAGTCAGCCTATGTGTCTGGTGTGCTAGTTGGAAATCTCTAAGGTCTTTGCACCACCTCATGCCTCTCAACTGTCAAAAGCAAACTCAAAATCCTCTTGTTCAATATACCTCAATGTTCCGTATACCTTTCCTCCCTGTTGAGGAGTGGATGGTACTGCTTGGGCTCGGCTTTTCACCTTTGTTCCTCTGCTTGGGCTCAGCCCTTCACATGTGTTCATCGCTCTCCATTCAAGATTATTGTTAAACCAGATGTCGAGAACATTGTTGGACTCCTGTTGGGCCCTGTATCGTCTCCTTCACCTATGTACTACAATCCTGTCAGATCCTCAAAGTTGTGCTGCAAAAACATTTTTTTGGGCCTCTCCAGTGTTATGTGCAGATCATGTGTGGAGCTTTGTTTCTGATGTATGTCAAGTTGTGGAACATTAACAACTGCTGTAGGACATTGGAACACCAGTCTCATGACTCATGACAATTTGTTTGGGTCTGACATGATTAAGGTACTATAGCACTGATATGTTGAAATGTTAAATGCTAAGTATGATATGGTGAATCATGGTTTATTACTCTCCATGTTTGACTGTGTTTTATTGTTTGTAATTATGATATATAACAGATAATGCGATGGTTCTATTTTGAAATGACAGAAAGAAATCTTTTTTGCAATAATAAAAAATATGTTCCCTGAATATATTCATGTCTGCTTGGCCTCATCATGTCCATTTTTTAATAAAATCTTATTTGCTGAGGGCTGTTTCTCACACTAATCATCTACCCTGCCCTTGGGACAGTTATCCTTCTACAGGGAGTCCTTGTTTTGTTTCAATACAATAAATATTTGGACATCAGCAACATGATAAAGATCAAATATATGTTTTATTTTCAATCCAACAAAAAAAAAGGTAATTGAAGAAAGCTTGCAGGAAGTCTAACCACTGACAATCGATCAGGTAGCACTCCAACCCATAGTTCTTTTGCCCACCATGTTCTTCTGGTTTGTCCCAACTATACACAAATCAGTCTTGGTCCTGGGCCAATAGGAAAAGTCCAGCCTGAACTGCCAAGCCAGGTCCTCTCTGAACCGTTAAACAAGCAATGTTGGACTGATTTCGGACTGCTTGGCCTCTTAAGTTGGTTGAAGCTTGGCTCCAGTGGCACAGTAAGAAAGGGACCCATGTCTGGCCATACACTTGGCCATTTAGGGCATTACAACAAACACATAAAGGTTGATGGGAAGAATGCTTGCCATAAGTCTAACCACTGGCAATCACTCCAACCCATTGTTCTTTTGAATACCATGCAACCTCTGAATGGAGCCACCAGTTTGCAAATCAATCTTGATCCTGCTGCAATAGAAACAGTCCAGCCTCAACTGCCAAGCCAGGTCCTCTATGAACTGGAACACAAACAACACAAGACTGGTTTCAGCCTCTTTAGTGGGGAGCAGCTTGATTTCAGTGGCACAGTAAGCAAGGGACCCACAATTGAAATGCAACATTTCTGTCATGTTGCTCAGATTAGAATAGTAAATCTGACCCCTACAAAGTACAATAATTTATTTACTGTTGCTCACATTGGAGTGTGTATAGTAAGTCTACCCCTTTCAAAGACCATGACTTTTCCTACTATTGCTGAGGTTGGTCTAGGCCAGTATATCTGCCCCTCCAAAGTACAACTCTTTCCCTACTGTTGCTCAGTTTGGAGTGGGAATAGTAAATTTCACCTCCCAAACTCCAATAATTTCCTTACTGTTGCTTAGATTGGACTGTGAATAGTAAATCTGACCTCCTCTGAAGTCCAACATTTTCTCTACTATTGCCCAGTTTAGAGTGGAAATAATAAATCTGAAACTTTCAAAGTCCAACATTGTTCCTACTGTTGCTCACCTTGGAGTAGTAATAGTAAATCTGGAAATCGTATATTCAATCCCTCCAAAGACTCACATTTTCCCGTTGCTTGGGTTGAAGTGGGAATATTACATTTGTTTTCTTTGATGTATGTTTTATGTTTATTGTATTGAAGTTAAAATTGTAAATATTGTCCCCTTTATCTTAGTTCTATCTATTTCTATTAATGTTCGTTGAATTCTATTTAAAGTAATATTTGTGTATATTATTTAACCATTTTTACTTGAATCTTACTCATTCTCTTTTATCTGTCTCAGTATTTTTAGATATGTTGTGCAATTTAATTTGAAACTTTATATTAATTTTAATTTAACATTTTTAGTTTACTTTTGTTATTTTTGTTTCAGTTTTAAAAAACATTAGTTTTAGTCTTCTAATTTCTGTATTTGATTTCAATTAATTAATGATCATATTGCAAAGTTTATTTTTATCTCATTATTCTATTTTTTGTTTATCATTTTATTTCTGTATATACTAATTTAAGTATATAATGTTTTTTAAACAATATTTAAGTTACATATTTGTTTATTAGTTTGTTATTAAATTTACCTATAAAGTTTCTTTATTATATATATATATATTATCTACTGGCGGTCCGCTGCTACCCTGAAAGTCTCAGGGTGATTCGTCAAGCGTGAGCCGAGAAAAAAGGGGGGTCCCAAAACGTGTTTTCCCCATTCATTTTCCCATAGGAAACTTTAGACACGGCTACAGCCCGAACTGCTGAACGGAATTACACCAAATTTGGCAAAGAGGTAGTTCTTGGCTCAGAAAGAACCCTTTTTGTTAAATGGTGTAAATCCGTTCAGTAGTTACGTGAGAAATTAAAAATAAGAGTCAAAAATCAATTTCCCATAGGAAACTTTATGCAAGGCTACAGCCCGAACTGCTGAACGGAATTACACCAAATTTGGCAAAGAGGTAGTTCTTGGTTCAAAAGAACCCTTTTTGTTAAATGGTGTAAATCCGTTCAGTAGTTGCTGAGAAAATCAAAAGTAAAAACACATATATATCTGGGCGGAGCCTAACCACACATGTCATCGTGAGATCTGATTGGCTGTCAGCACTTCATCCTGGAATTGCTGGCAGCCATCTTGAGACCAATATAAATGATAGTACCCCTTTGAAATGCATTGTAGTGAATCGAAGATTTTGAGGGTTACCAAAAGGAGAACTATAAAGGGTGATAACAGACTTTAGTTACATTAGAATTCATTTGTTGATGGTACCATACTAATTTCAGGAATTGTGGTGTGTTCTAAGGTGATTTTACCCTGTGAAAAAACTTCTGCTGGGATATCATGAATCATGTTTGAGAGAAAACTATTTTCACATGCTTGTCCCATACAGTTTTGGAAGGTGCCCCAGAAGCTAAAATGAGAGCATATTTTCTGTAAATTCACATTATCTTTCTCAGTCATGTGAGAATGAAGTCTGACATTCTCAGTAAAACATGTACATCCAACAAGGGCAGAGACTGTCAGTTGATTCCTTTGTGTTCTACTGCAGCTTCCCAGAGTGTTCTAAAGAACAACTAGAGTGCTAACAGCCTTACTTATGACAAAAGTATGGCACACCTGAAGCCATCTTGATTGGAATAAACTGGTAACACTTAAAACATTTAATTTAAAAAGGAACAAAATGATGGGGTTCATTTTGTCATAGAAATTATGGTTAGTGCTGTAGAAAGAAAAATTAGGACATGTTTCAAGTGTGATCTCAAATATCTTCCTGTTATATTTCAACAGGAGCAGCCTGTCAGTTGATGCCTTTGTGTTCTACTGCAGCTTCCCAGAGTGTTCTAAAGAACAACTAGAGCGCTAACAGTCTTACTTATGACAAAAGTATGGCACACCTGAAGCCATCTTGATTGGAATAAACTGGTAACACTTAAAACATTTAATTTAAAAAGGAACAAAATGATGGGGTTCATTTTGTCATAGAAATTATGGTTAGTGCTGTAGAAAGAAAAATTAGGACATGTTTCAAGTGTGATCTCAAATATCTTCCTGTTATATTTCAACAGGAGCAGCCTGTCAGTTGATGCCTTTGTGTTCTACTGCAGCTTCCCAGAGTGTTCTAAAGAACAACTAGAGCGCTAACAGTCTTACTTATGACAAAAGTATGGCACACCTGAAGCCATCTTGATTGGAATAAACTGGTAACACTTAAAACATTTAATTTAAAAAGGAACAAAATGAGGGGTTCATTTTGCCATAGAAATTATGGTTAGTGCTGTAGAAAGAAAAATTAGGACATGTTTTAAGTGAGATCTCAAATATCTTCCTGTTATATTTCAACAGGAGCAGCCTGTCAGTTGATGCCTTTGTGTTCTACTGCAGCTTCCCAGAGTGTTCTAAAGAACAACTAGAGTGCTAACAGCCTTACTTATGACAAAAGTATGGCACACCTGAAGCCATCTTGATTGGAATAAACTGGTAACACTTAAAACATTTAATTTAAAAAGGAACAAAATGAGGGGGTTCATTTTGCCATAGAAATTATGGTTAGTGCTGCAAAAGGAAAATTTAGTGCATGTTTTAAGTGAGATCTCAAATCCTCTTCTATTTCATTAGAAAATTCTGACATGCAGACTGAAACAATCACTTTCAATACCAGCAGTAGACTTCCAGTTAACTCCTTGGTGAGCAGTAGCTTTACTACAGTGATCTAATGAACAACTAGAGTGCTAACATTCTGAATTTATGGCAAATGTGTGACACATCTGAATGCCTTCTTGATGGAATCAAAGTAAAAAACTGAAAGCATTTCCTACTGAGGAGACTGCAGTAAATGAGGAAATTAGGAAACTTCATAACAAAGAAGTCTTCCAAGATGGCCACCAGTGAAAAAAGAGCCCAAATGTAGCACAAATATTACCCAGATGTAGCCCACATATAGCCCAATGACAAAAGTGTGCAAAACACTTTTATTTTTAGTTTTTTGCAGTTTTATGTAGTGCAGACTGGTCAGGTATTGGAGCGTTGCATCTTAAAACATGACCCCCTACACTACAAAAACACCACTGCACTACCCTAAACCCTAAAACACTACCCCCAGCACGACCCCTACACTACACAAGCACCACTGCACTATCCTAAACCCTAAAACACTACCCCAGCATGACCCCCTACACTACACAAACACCACTGCACTACCCTAAACCCTAAAACACTACCCCAACACCACTGCACTAACCTAAATCCTAAAACACTACCCCCAGCATGACCCCTACACTACCCAAACACCACTGCACTACCCTAAAACATGACCCCTACACTACACAAACACCACTGCACTACCCTAAACCCTAAAACACTACCCCCAGCACGACCCCCTACACTACACAAGCACCACTGCACTACCCTAAATCCTAAAACACTACCCCAGCACGACCCCCTACACTACACAAACACCACTGCACTATCTTAAACCCTAAAACACTACCCCCAGCACGACCCCTACACTACCCAAACACCACTGCACTAACCTAAATCCTAAAACACTACCCCCAGCACGACCCCCTACACTACCCAAACACCACTGCACTACCCTAAAACATGACCCCTACACTACACAAACACCACTGCACTACCTAAACCCTAAAACACTACCCCCAGCACGACCCCTACACTGCCCGAACACCACTGCACTGCCCTAAACCCTGAAACACCAGCCCCTGCACGACCCCCTACACTGCCCGAACACCACTGCACTGCCCTAAACCCTGAAACACCAACCCTAGCATGACCCCCTAAACTGCCCGAACACCACTGCACTGCCCTAAACCCTGAAACACCACCCCCTTCACGACCCCTACACTGCCCGAACACCACTGCACTGCCCTAAACCCTGAAACACCACCCCCAGCACGACCCCCTACACTGCCCAAACACCACTGCACTGCCCTAAACCCTGAAACACCACCCCCAGCACGACCCCCTACACTGCCCGAACACCACTGCACTGCCCTAAACCCTAAAACACCACCCCTGCACGATCCCCTACACTGCCCGAACACTACTGCTCTGCCCGAAACCCTGAAACACCACCCCCAGCACGACCCCCTACACTGCACGAACACCACTGCACTGCCCTAAACCCGAAACACTACCCCCAGCAAGACCCCCTACACTGCCCGAACACCACTGCACTGCCCCAAACCCTGAAACATCACCCCAGCAAGACCCCTACACTGCCCGAACACCACTGCCCTAAACCCTGAAACACCACCCCCAGCAAGACCCCCTACACTGCCCGAACACCACTGCACTGCCCTAAACCCTGAAACACCAGCCCCAGCACGACCCCTACACTGCCCGAACACCACTGCACTACCCTAAACCCTCAAACACCAGCCCCAGCACGACCCCCTACACTGCCCGAACACCACTGCACTGCCCGAAACCCTGAAACACCAACCCTAGCATGACCCCCTATACTGCCCGAACACCACTGCACTGCCCTAAACCCTGAAACACCACCCCCAGCACGACCCCCTACACTGCCCGAACACCACTGCACTGCCCTAAACCCTGAAACACCACCCCTGCATGATCCCCTACACTGCCCGAACACTACTGCTCTGCCCGAAACCCTGAAACACCACCCCCAGCACGACCCCCTACACTGCACTGCCCTAAACCCCGAAACACTATCCCCAGCAAGACCCCCTACACTGCCCGAACACCACTGCACTGCCCTAAACCCTGAAACATCACCCCCAGCAAGACCCCCTACACTGCCCGAACCCCACTGCCCTAAACCCTGAAACACCACCCCCAGCAAGACCCCCTACACTGCCCGAACACAACTGCACTGCCCTAAACCCTGAAACATCAGCCCCAGCAAGACCCCCTACACTGCCCGAACACCACTGCACTGCCCTAAACCCTGAAACACCACCCCCTGCACGACCCCCTACACTGCCCGAACACAACTGCACTAAAGCCTGAAATACCCCCCCCCCAGCAAGACCACCTACACTGGCCGAACACCACTGCACTGCCCTAAGCCCTAAAACACCACCCCCTGATCGACCCCCTACACTGCCCAAACACCACTGCACTGCCCTAAACCCTGAAACACCACCCCCTGCTCGACCCCCTACACTGCCCAAACACCACTGCACTGCCCTAAACCCTGAAACACGACCCCCTGCACGACCCCCTACACTGCCCGAACACCACTGCACTGCCCTAAACCCTGAAACACCACCCCTCAGCACGACACCCTACACTGCCCGAACACCACTGCACTGCCCTAAACCCTAAAACACCAGCCCCAGCATGACCCCCTACACTGCCCAAACACCACTGCACTGCCCTAAACCCTGAAACACCAGCCCCAGCACGACCACCTACACTGCCCGAACACCACTGCACTGCCCTAAACCCTGAAACACCAGTCCCAGCACTACCCCCTACACTGCCCGAACACCACTGTACTGCCCTAAACCCTGAAACACCAGTCCCAGCATGACCCCCTACACTGCCCGAACACCACTGCACTGCCCTAAACCCTGAAACACCACCCCCTGCATGACCCCCTACACTGCCCGAACACCACTGCACTGCCCTAAACCCTGAAACACCACCCCCTGCACCACCCCCTACACTGCCCGAACACCACTGCACTGCCCTAAACCCTGAAACACCACCCCTGCACCGCCCCTACACTGCCCGAACACCACTGCACTGCCCTAAACCCTGAAACACCACCCCCAGTACGACCCCCTTTACTGCTCGAACACCACTGCCCCAAACCCTGAAACACCACCCCCAGCATGACCCCCTACACTGCCCGAACACCACTGCCCTAAACCCTGAAACACCACCCCCTGCATGGCCCCCTACACTGCCCGAACACCACTGCACTGCCCTAAACCCTGAAACACCACCCCCTACACTGCCCGAACACCACTGCACTGCCCTAAACCCTGAAACACCACCCCCAGCACGACCCCCTACACTGCCCGAACACCACTGCACTGCCCTAAACCCTGAAACACCAGCCCCAGCAAGACACCCTACACTGCCCAAACACCACTGCACTGCCCTAAACCCTGAAACACCAGCCCCAGCATGACCCCCTACACTGCCCGAACACCACTGCACTGCCCTAAACCCTGAAACACCACCCCCAGCACGACCCCCTACACTGCCCGAACACCACTGCACTGCCCCAAACCCTGAAACACCACCCCCAGCATGACCCCCTACACTGCCCGAACACCACTGCCCTAAACCCTGAAACACCACCCCCTGCACGACCCCCTACACTGCCCGAACACCACTGCACTGCCCTAAACCCTGAAACACCACCCCCAGCACGACCCCCTACACTGCCCGTACACCACTGCACTGCCCTAAACCCTAAAACACAACCCCCAGCATTACCCCCTACACTGCCCAAACACCACTGCACTGCCCTAAACCCTAGAACACTACCCCAGCACGACCCCCTACACTACCCGAACACCACTGCACTACCCTAAACCCTAAAATACTACCCCAGCACAACCCCCTACACTACCCGAACACGACTGCACTGCCCTAAACCCTCAAACACTCCCCCAGCACAACCCCCTACACTACCCAAACACCACTGCACTGCCCTAAACCCTAAAACACTCCCCCAGCACGACCCCCTACACTACCCGAACACCACTGCACTGCCCTAAACCCTAAAACACTACCCCCGCATGACCCCTACACTACCCAAACACCAATGCACTACCCTAATCCCTAAAACACTACCCCCGCATGACCCCCTACACTACCCTAAACCCTAAAACACTACCCCCCGCACGACTCCCTACACTACCCAAAGACCACTGTGTAGGAGAGTAGGATCTGCTTCACATGGGTACCCCCACTTTTTGCTGATGCTTCACTGTTTTTCGACATTAGTCTGGCTGGGGCCCTGCTAATCAGAACCCCAGCCTAGCTGCTTCCTCTCTAAAATGGTTTCCATGTGCCTTAGGCACATCACTGATTGGGATCTGGAGTGCCCTTATAAGTCCCTAGTATATGGTATACTATGTACCAAGGGCATAGGTACCTCAGAGGCCTGCCAGGGGCTGCAGCATGTATTATGCCACCCCTGGAAGGCCATCCAAACTGACACCACAGGTCTGCTACTGCAGCCTGGGTAAGGTGGTGCATGCACCCCTTACTGTGATATAGGTTACCTATATCACGAAATACCTACACACATATAAACCTATAAGTCACTCCTAAGGCAGGCCTTATCAATCCTAAAGGCAGAGTGCGTGGTTCCTATGTGAGAGGGTGCCCCTGCATGAGCAGGGCCCCTCTGCAGCGTTCGGAGACCATCTCTGATGCTGTTTGTAGTGCAGCCTGACCATATACTCTTAAGCGCATTATATCCTCGCGGTAAAATGCTAACTTTGGAATGGCTGCACCTAAACATGTCGTGTTTGGTGTCAAACATCTTGGAATACTACCCCCCGCCAATCCTGGCGGCGGGGGTAGCATTCCACCCTTCTAGAGGGAAAGACATGTTAACTCTGACTAGTCCGGTAACTTCTTTCTGAGAGCCCTGGCATCACAAAATGGATGCTGCTGCCACAGACACGAGTCTGGCCTCCTGCTGCTGGACGAAACTCCGGCAGGGGAGGCCTGGACAATAGGTTTCCTGTCCCAGGGAGGTGTGACCACCTCCCCAGACAGGATAATGTGTATTGGGGCTGGGCGGGAGCACTTTCGGGTGCTTTGAAGTCCTGCACTGGGGGCACATTTGGTGTCCCTGTGCATACCCCAGTTCAAACCGGATCAGGGGCTTGCAGCCTCTGCTTTGGCGCGAACTGGACAAAGGGAAAGGGGTGTAGCCACCCCTCTGCCCTGACCCACCCATAGGTGGGGCCACAGAGTAGTCCAACCCCTATTTTTAGAATAAAGATAGGAACCCAGTCCTTAGGACTTTAGATTATACCTGGATGAAACTCTGAAACTGAATCCTGGACCTTCAACGCTCTACGACAAGATTAGAGGACTGAAGAATCTCCCTTGGGGTCAAGGAGTGACTCCCCTGCTTGGCAGGCACCAAAGAAGCATCTGTCCGGTTCGCATTTCTGAAGCTCCCGTTGGACGCCGAAGTCATCGCATCACCAGAGGTGGATTCTCAGACTTCCCCGAGGCTACCCTGAGTCCCCAGCAAAGCTGAGGCCCGTGGCTATCGTGGGTGACTTGAGACCGTGACCCCTGGACACCGAGCACATTTGCAAGTGCATCATCTTCTGGGTCTCCCAAGAAGTCGTGCTTTGGGCTCCGAGTAGCCCTAGCCTCCAGCACCACCTGCACCGAAGATCACTGGCCCCCACTCCACGAGTGTCCTGTAAGCCAGCTCCACGTGCGGCGTCACGAGGCTCCTTCGCGGACGCTAGCCCGTTGGCTAGTAGACCTTAACGAAGGCCAATTCTTTTCTTACTTGGCATCCTGGTTGCTCCAGGCCTGCCCTCACTTACCTTCACTGAGTGAGTTCCACAGACCTTGCTGGTCTGCACCATCGACGATCTACATCTTACTCAAGACTTGCCGTTGCCAAGGCTTGTTGGGTCCAATCTGGTCGCCGACACCTCAGCACTCGACAGACATCGTGTACCAGCCCGAATCCTGCTCCTGGTCGCCGACAACGCCTCCCGGACCTCGTGGCTGAAGAGTCAAGATGACCGTCAACGCACCTGAAGCACTCGACATCGGTGGGCATCTGTCCATCGCCTTCCTGGTCACTGGCTAGTGACCCAGACTCTGTCCCCTCTGCCTTCAGGTTCACCAGAACTCCGATCCACTCTTGGATCCACCCGGACACTTTTCTCTTGGCCGCCAGCAGCACTTTGCAGCAGATCGCCATTCGAATCGACGACGAAACCCGACCCCGAAAGGCACCTATGCACCCGGCTTCCGTGGGTGAGGTAACACGAGTACTCCGGTGCTCCCGTGGGTAGAGACTCTTCAAAGTCCTAGATCTCAAAGGGTTTTGTCCTAGTCCTCTTTTAAGTGTCCCTTTCCTCTATTTTCCCGATCCCGACTTTCTCCATAGAAGTTAACGGCGTATCGCGGTTGTGTATTTACACTGCACGCGTCTCCCGTGGGTCCCCTGTGTCACTACCTTGGGTGGTTCCTTGTGGTCCAAGCACTTCTAGAGGCTCTAGGCCTAGTGTCTAGTCCAGTCGTGGTTCGCATACCACTTTATTGGTATATGGTTTGGTACGCCCCTAGGGCCCAAACGTGTATTTGTGCTATTACTGTGATTTAATATCTTCTAACTTATGTACTTCGAACTCTAGCCTCATAAAGAGACTAGAGGGGTGTGTTTAGCAATAAATACATATATTTTGAATATATACCTGGTGTGGTGCTCTTTCATTTGATCACTCAAGAGATTATAGACTGGTAAAACAAGCTGCTTTACATTCCTTCAAGACTTAGCCTGAAGGCTGCTCTCCATAGCTACCACTAGGATAGCTTTCAATAAAGGTTGTCTTTAACCTATCTCCAATAAGGGGTTGTTTGGACTGGTGCAAGGTGCCCACTATAATTAGTGGACAGCATATACCAGGCCAACTTCTCACATTGGTGTGCAGCGTGTGGGATTCCAGCTTGCTATTGTTTTACCAGATAATCTCAATTGAATTGATCAACTGAAAACCACTAAAGGTACCTAAGGTACATATAATTTAAGCTTAGAATAACAGTAAGTTCTACTGAACTTAGAGTTGTGTGTTAAGGGATAGCACAACCCTTTCTACAACTCAAGAGAGTTTAGTAGGCCACACTAGAGTAGGTAGTGCATACACCACACCACACTAGTAATGTCTTTAAGGGCAGGATCCAAAGAATCCTTGCAGGAAGCCATTGAGCTTCCACCCTCCAAGTATGATACACTCCCATTCTTGGAATTGAGAGCTTTATGTAACTTGAGAAAATTAAGGACAGGCCAAAGCCCCACCACCCAACACCTCAAGGAGTTGTTGGTGGCTTATGACCTTAGTAAGCCTGTAGGGACTGAAGGGGTAGGAGCTGAGGGTGGGGCAGACGAAGAGGACGAGGCCAGGGGTACCAGTACCCCCAGCCCCCCTCTGAAACTGGCCAGGAGGGTGACAATGACCCTGACCTGGAAAACCAAATCCCTCCTGTGGATGATGATGAGGATAATCAAGATGATGCCCTCTTTGTCCCCCCAGGAAGGATTAAGAGTGTGCCCAGGAAGTCTAGATCTCCTTCTCAGGAGTCTAACCACTCTGGCACCTCTATAGGGAGCTCTGTCTCATCTCACAGGAGGGAATCCTCTCATGAGAGGAGAACCAGACTGGTACAGTATGAGGAAACTCAGCTGGAGATCAGAAAAAAGCAATTGGCTTTAGATAGGGAATCCCTAGATCTCCTTAGAGAGAGAAGAAAGTTGGGACTAGAGTCCCATGGTGGCAGCCATGTCCCTAGAGACAGGGAAAGGTCCTATGACCATAGGAACCTGAGCAAGATTGTCCCTCCCTACCAGAGTGGGGATGATATCCACAAATGGATAACTGCTTTAGAGAGGGCCTGTAAAGTACAGAAGGTCCCTCAGGAGCAGTGGGCAGCAATCTTGTGGCTCTCCTTTGCTGACAAAGGTAGAGATAAGCTCCTCACTGTTAGAGAGGAGGATGCTGATAATTACAAGGTCTTGAAGAGTGCTCTTATTGATGGGTTTGGCCTAACCACTGAACAGTACAGGTTGAAGTTCAGAGACACCCAAAAGCACAGACTCAAGACTGGGTAGACTATGTGGATTGTTCTGCCAAGGCTCTGGAAGGCTGGTTGATGGGCAGTAAGGTGTGTGACTTCTCAGGATTGTATAATCTGATAATGAGGGAGCAGATTCTTAATAACTGTCAAAATCAGCTGTTGCATCAATACCTGGTAGACTCTGATCTGACCTCTCCCCAAGAATTGGGAAAGAAGGCAGACAAATGGGTCAGAACCAGGGTGAAGCAGAAGGTACAGAACCAAGGTGGGGAAACCAAGAAGCAAGATGCTAAGAACTCTGACAAGGGTGGGGAGAAGGGTAAAGATCAAAAGTCTTCATCAGGCCCCCAAAAATCTTCTTCTGGTGGGGATTCCCAGTCTACCAAAGGTAAAGGCCAAAGAAAACCATGGTGCAAGGTCTGTAAGCAAAAGACCCACTGGACCAGTGATTGCACCAAGTCCAAAGACTCCAGTCCAGCACCCACCAATGCCCCTAAGGCACCTGTTCCCCCTAGTACAGTTGGTGGAAGTGCTCCAGCAAAGGGTTTAGTAGGGTTCACCCTGGGAACTGAGTTGGGCTCTGACTTAGTCAGAGAACTGACTCAGGCTGTGTTAGTCTGTGATGGAGGCATGGATGTGACCTCCACTGTGAGTCCCAGTAATCTGGGCAAGTACAGACAACAGCCTTTAATCAATGGACGTGAGGCTTTGGCATTTAGGGACACAGGGGCAAGTGTCACAATGGTGACACAAGACCTTGTGCTACCTGGGCAAGTTATGCTTGGTGAAATGTACCAAGTGACCAATGCTAGCAATGTCAGAACAGACCATACTCTGGCAGTTGTTAACTTCTCCTGGGGAGGGGTAACTGGCCTTAAGAAGGTTGTGGTAAGTGCAAACCTACCAGTCGAATGCTTGCTTGGCAATGACTTAGAGACTTCTGCTTGGGCAGAAGTGGAGCTCAGGACCCATGCAGAAATGCTGGGGATCCCTGCAGATGTGTTTGCTGTGACCAGGTCACAAGCCAAAATGTCTAGCACTGAACAGGCCTTGGATCCTGGAAGAAAGGACCAAGTGCCTTCCAAGAGGAGGAGTAGTAGGGTTAAGGCAGTGCCTTCCCCCTTGGCTCAGGAGGAAGATCAGTCCCTTGAGGGGGATGATCTCAGCCCTGAAGAAGGAACTGTCCCAGAGGAACTTGAACCTGACCAGGTTGAGTTCTTGGGGACAGGGGGACCTTCTAGGGCAGATCTGAGCCAGGAGCAGCAGAGCTGCCCCTCCCTTGAACCCCTCAGACAGCAAGCTGCTGCTGAGGCTGCTGGGAAAGCTAGTGGTCCCCATACAGTGTATTGGGATGATGGACTCCTGTACTCAGAGAGTAGAGACCCCAAGCCTGGTGCTACCAGGAGGTTGGTAATACCTTTGAAGTTCAGGGGCTTCCTATTGACCCTAGCCCATGATATTCCCTTAGCAGGTCACCTGGGCCAGAACAAGACTTGGGACAGAATTGTCCCTCACTTTCACTGGCCCCACATGTCTGAAGACAGTAAGGAGTTTTGTCGCTCCTGTGTAACCTGCCAAGCCAGTGGCAAAGCAGGTGGCACTACAAAGGCCCCCTGATACCACTACCTGTGGTGGGGGTGCCCTTTGAAAGGGTAGGGATTGACATTGTTGGTCCCATGGATCCCCAAACAGCCTCTGGGCACAGGTTTATCCTGGTGGTAGTGGATCATGCCACCAGGTACCCAGAAGCTATTCCCCTCAGGACCACTACAGCACCTGTGGTGGCAAGGGCCCTCTTGGGAATCTTCTCAAGAGTGGGCTTTCCTAAGGAGGTAGTCTCAGACAGGGGTGCTAACTTCATGTCTGGGTACTTAAAAGCAATGTGGAAGGAGTGTGGAGTGACTTATAAGTTCACCACACCCTATCACCCACAATGCAATGGTTTAGTTGAGAGATTCAACAAAACCTTGAAGGGCATGATTAAAGGGCTCCCAGAAAAGCTTAGGCGTAGATGGGACATACTCTTGCCCTGCCTTTTATTCGCATATAGGGAGGTGCCTCAGAAGGGGTTGGTTACAGCCCTTTTGAACTTCTGTTTGGCCACCCTGTGAGGGGTCCACTGTGCTTGGTGAAGGAAGGATGGGAGTTACCTCTCAAGCCCCCAAAGCAAGATATAGTGGACTATGTACTTGGTCTCCGCTCCAGGATGGCTGAGTACATGAAAAAGGCAACCAAAAACCTTGAGGCTAGCCAGGAACTTCAAAAGGCCTGGCATGACCAAAGGCTGTCCTGACTGTTTACCAGCCAGGACAGAAGGTGTGGGTGTTGGAGCCAGTGGCCCCAGCAGCTCTCCAAGATAAATGGAGTGGACCCCACACTATTGTTGAGCAGAAGGGTGAGGTCACTTATTTAGTGGACCTAGGAACACCCAGGAGTCCCCACAGGGTTCTCCATGTCAACAGGTTAAAACCATATGTGGACAGGGCAGACATGGGCTTGCTCATGGCTACTGATGAAGGGCAGGAGGAAGAGAGTGACCCACTCCCTGACCTGCTCTCACAGAACCCTGACGATGGGTCAGTTGATGGTGTAGCCTTGGCAGGCAGCCTCACTACCCAGCAACAAACTGATTGCAGGCAAGTCCTCAATCAGTTTCGACATATGTTTTCACTGACACCCAGTCAGACCACCTGGTGCACTCATGAAGTGGACACTGGGGACAGTCTGCCTATTAAAAACAAGATTTATAGGCAACCTGACCATGTCAGGGACTGTATCAGGACTGAAGTCCAGAAAATGTTGGAATTGGGAGTAATTGAACCCTCAGATAGCCCTTGGGCTAGTCCAGTAGTCCTAGTACCGAAACCTCACACCAGTGGTGGAAAAAGAGAGATGAGGTTTTGTGTAGACTACAGGGGTCTCAATGCAGTCACTAGGACTGATGCCCATCCAATACCCAGGGCAGATGAGCTCATAGATACTTTGGCCTCTGCCAAATATCTCAGCACATTTGACCTAACAGCTGGCTACTGGCAGATCAGACTAGCTGATACTGCAAAGCCCAAAACAGCATTCTCGACCCCTAGTGGGCATTATCAATTTGTGGTAATGCCCTTTGGTCTGAAGAATGCACCTGCCACTTTCCAGAGGTTGGTGAATACAGTTCTCACAGGACTGGAAGCCTATAGTGCAGCTTATCTAGATGATATTGCTGTCTTTAGCTCCACCTGGGAGGATCACCTGGTCCACCTCAGGAATGTTTTACAGGCCCTGCAAAAGGCAGGCCTGACTATCAAGGCCACTAAGTGCCAGATAGGGCAGAGTCAGGTTGTGTACCTGGGCCACCTTGTGGGTGGAGGCCAGGTTCAACCTTTGCAGAGCAAGATCCAGACCATCATGGACTGGACTGCTCCCACTACCCAGACTCAGGTGAGAGCCTTCTTAGGCCTGACTGGGTACTATAGGAGATTTGTCAAGGGGTATGGATCAATAGTGACACCCTTGAATGACTTAACTTCTAAGAAAATGCCCAAAAAGGTTCAGTGGACAGTTAGCTGTCAAAAGGCATTTGATGACCTCAAGCAGGCCATGTGCACTGCTCCAATTCTGCAGAGTCCTGATTACTCCAAGAAGTTCATTGTTCAAACTGATGCATCTGAATTGGGGGTAGGGGCAGTACTGTCACAATTGAATGAAGAAGGTCAGGATCAGCCAGTAGCTTTTATTAGCAGAAGGCTGACCCCTAGAGAGAAACGTTGGTCAGCCATAGAGAGGAGGCCTTTGCTGTGGTCTGGGCTCTGAAGAAGTTGAGGACATACTTGTTTGGTACACACTTCCTGGTTCAGACAGACCATAAGCCCCTCTTATGGCTAAAACAAATGAAGGGTGAAAACCCCAAACTGCTTAGGTGGTCCATTTCCCTACAGGGGATGGACTTTACAGTGGAACATAGGCCTGGGAGTAACCATGCGAATGCAGATGGACTCTGTAGGTATTTCCACTTAGAACATGAAGACTTAACTGGGCAAGGTTAGTTTAATGTCCCTACGTTTGGGGGTGTTGTGTAGGAGAGTAGGATCTGCTTCACATGGGTACCCCCACTTTTTGCTGATGCTTCACTGTTTTTCGACATTAGTCTGGCTGGGGCCCTGCTAATCAGAACCCCAGCCTAGCTGCTTCCTCTCTAAAATGGTTTCCATGTGCCTTAGGCACATCACTGATTGGGATCTGGAGTGCCCTTATAAGTCCCTAGTATATGGTATACTATGTACCAAGGGCATAGGTACCTCAGAGGCCTGCCAGGGGCTGCAGCATGTATTATGCCACCCCTGGAAGGCCATCCAAACTGACACCACATGTCTGCTACTGCAGCCTGGGTAAGGTGGTGCATGCACCCCTTACTGTGATATAGGTTACCTATATCACGAAATACTACACATATAAACCTATAAGTCACTCCTAAGGCAGGCCTTATCAATCCTAAAGGCAGAGTGCGTGGTTCCTATGTGAGAGGGTGCCCCTGCATGAGCAGGGCCCCTCTGCAGCGTTCGGAGACCATCTCTGATGCTGTTTGTAGTGCAGCCTGACCATATACTCTTAAGCGCATTATATCCTCGCGGTAAAATGCTAACTTTGGAATGGCTGCACCTAAACATGTCGTGTTTGGTGTCAAACATCTTGGAATACTACCCCCCGCCAATCCTGGTGGCGGGGGTAGCATTCCACCCTTCTAGAGGGAAAGACATGTTAACTCTGACTAGTCCGGTAACTTCTTTCCAGAGCCCTGGCATCACAAAATGGATGCTGCTGCCACAGACACGAGTCTGGCCTCCTGCTGCTGGACGAAACTCCGGCAGGGGAGGCCTGGACAATAGGTTTCCTGTCCCAGGGAGGTGTGACCACCTCCCCAGACAGGATAATGTGTATTGGGGCTGGGCGGGAGCACTTTCGAATGCTTTGAAGTCCTGCACTGGGGGCACATTTGGTGTCCCTGTGCATACCCCAGTTCAAACCGGATCAGGGGCTTGCAGCCCCTGCTTTGGCGCGAACTGGACAAAGGGAAAGGGGTGTAGCCACCCCTCTGCCCTGACCCACCCATAGGTGGGGCCACAGAGTAGTCCAACCCCTATTTTTAGAATAAAGGTAGGAACCCAGTCCTTAGGACTGTAGATTATACCTGGACGAAACTCTGAAACTGAATCCTGGACCTTCGACGCTCTACGACAAGATTAGAGGACTGAAGAATCTCCCTTGGGGTCAAGGAGTGACTCCCCTGCTTGGCAGGCACCAAAGAAGCATCTGTCCGGTTCGCATTTCTGAAGCTCCCGTCGGACGCCGAAGTCATCGCATCACCAGAGGTGGATTCTCAGACTTCCCCGAGGCTACCCTGAGTCCCCAGCAAAGCTGAGGCCCGTGGCTATCGTGGGTGACTTGAGACTGTGACCCCTGGACACCGAGCACATTTGCAAGTGCATCATCTTCTGGGTCTTCCATGAAGTCGTGCTTTGGGCTCCGAGTAGCCCTAGCCTCCAGAACCACCTGCACCGAAGATCACTGGCCCCCACTCCACGAGTGTCCTGTAAGCTAGCTCCACGTGCGGCGTCATGAGGCTCCTTCGCGGTCGCTAGCCCGTTGGCTAGTAGCCCTTAACGAAGGCCAATCTTTTTCTTACTTGGCATCCTGGTTGCTCCAGGCCTGCCCTCACTTACCCTCGCTGGGTGAGTTCCACAGACCTTGCTGGTCTGCACCATCGACGATCTACATCTTACTCAAGACTTGCCGTTGCCAAGGCTTGTTGGGTCCAATCCGGTCGCCGATACCTCAGCACTCGACAGACATCGTGTACCAGCCCGAATCCTGCTCCTGGTCGCCGACAACGCCTCCCGGACCTTGTGGCTGAAGAGTCAAGACGACCGTCAACGCACCTGAAGCACTCGACATCGGTGGGCATCTGTCCATCGCCTTCCTGGTCACTGGCTAGTGACCCAGACTCTGTCCCCTCTGCCTTCAGGTTCACCAGAACTCCGATCCACTCTTGGATCCACCCGGACACTTTTCTCTTGGCCGCCAGCAGCACTTTGCAGCAGATCGCCATTCGAATCGACGACGAAACCCGACCCCGAAAGGCACCTATACACCCGGCTTCCCTGGGTGAGGTAACACGAGTACTCCGGTGCTCCCGTGGGTAGAGACTCTAGAACGACCTAGATCTCAAAGGGTTTTGTCCTAGTCCTCTTTTAAGTGTCCCTTTCCTCTATTTTCCCGATCCCGACTTTCTCCATAGAAGTTAACGGCGTATCGCGGTTGTGTATTTACACTGCACGCGTCTCCCGTGGGTCCCCTGTGTCACTACCTTGGGTGGTTCCTTGTGGTCCAAGCACTTCTAGAGGCTCTAGGCCTAGTGTCTAGTTCAGTCGTGGTTCGCATACCACTTTATTGGTATATGGTTTGGTACGCCCCTAGGGCCCAAACGTGTATTTGTGCTATTACTGTGATTTAATATCTTCTAACTTATGTACTTCGAACTCTAGCCTCATAAAGAGACTAGAGGGGTGTGTTTAGCAATAAATACATATATTTTGAATATATACCTGGTGTGGTGCTCTTTCATTTGATCACTCAAGAGATTATAGACTGGTAAAACAAGCTGCTTTACATTCCTTCAAGACTTAGCCTGAAGGCTGCTCTCCATAGCTACCACTAGGATAGCTTTCAATAAAGGTTGTCTTTAACCTATCTCCAATAAGGGGTTGTTTGGACTGGTGCAAGGTGCCCACTATAATTAGTGGACAGCATATGCCAGGCCAACTTCTCACACACTGCACTACCCTAAACCCTAAAACACGACCTCCTACACTACACAAACACCACTGCACTACCCTAAACCCTAAAACACTACCCCCTACACTACACAAACACCACTGCACTACCCTAAACCCTAAAAAACTACCCCCAGCACGAACCACTACACTACCCAAACACCACTGCACTACCCTAAACCCTAAAAACTACCCCCAGCAGTACCCCTACACTACCCAAACACCACTGCACTACCCTAAACCCTAAAACACTACCCCCAGCAGTACCCCTACACTACCCAAACACCACTGCACTACCCTAAATCACTACCCCCAGCACGACCCCCTACACTACCCAAACACCACTGCACTACCCTAAACCCTAAAACACTACCCCCAGCACGACCCCTACACTACCCAAACACCACTGCACTACCCTAAACCCTAAAACACTCCCCCAGCACGACTCCCTACACTACCCAAACACCACTGCACTACCCTAAACCCTAAATCTACCCCCAGCATGACCCCCTACACTACACAAACACCACTGCACTACCCTAAACCCTAAAACACTACCCCCAGCACGACCCTCTTCACTACCTAAACACAACTGCACAATTTGTTACAGGCGTTGCAACGCAGGCCTGTGGTGCTTACTGGAAGTACCTAGTGGGCTAGTTGGGCCCCAGGGACCCTCAGGATTCAAGGTGACCTAATCCCCCAACTTAAAACGCACCACGGGGCGCGTTTGCACAGTGGTGAAGGGAGGGGCGGGGCCTCAGGTGACATGTGCGCAAACACGCCCTGTGGTGCATTTTAAGTTGGGGAATTAATTCCCTTTGAATCCTGAGGGACCCTGGGGGCCAACTAGCCCACCAGGTACCTTCAGTAAGCACAACAGAGTTGCGTTGCAGAGAGGTGAAAAAAGGTGCGTGGCCTCGGAACGCCTCTCTGCAACTCAGCTCTGTGGTCCTAACTGTAGGTACCTGGGGGCTAGTTGGGCCCCAGGGACCCTCAGAATTCAAGGGACTTAATCCCGCAACTTAAAACGCGCCACGGGGTGCGTTTGCACACATGTCACCTCAGGCCCCTCCCTTCACCACTGTGCAAACACGCCCTGTAGCGCGTTTTAAGAGGTAGTTTTAATCCCCCTGCCCTATTATGTACTAGGGACTTGCAGAGGAGGTCATGCTAATCACAGGGGTACCCCAATGCATAGTGTTCCCTAGTGTATGTAGGTGTTTTCACTGTATTCTAAGTGTCTTTTAGCATAGCACTGGCTCTGGTTAGTCAGAGTCAGTTACCACCAGTACCCGTCTGAAAAAGTTGTGGGCACAGGATGATTTTGCAACAAGGCCTCTTTCTGCTCCTCTGTTGGTTCTTTCTGCACATCTTTTGCTTCTTTCTGTGCGTTTTTTCTTCTTTCTTCACATGTCCTACCTCTGTAGGCATAGTTAGAAACTAGCATTTAAAAAAACCTTTGAAATTCACTTAAAAATCATAGGTTTCAGGCACGTTATAGTTAGAAATTAGCATTTAAAAAACCTTTGAAATTCACTGAAAAAACCATAGGTTTCAGACACGTTATAGTTAGAAATGAGCATTTAAAAAACCTTTGAAATTCACTGAAAAAACCATAGGTTTTAGGGACAGTTATAGTTAGTTGGACATTTCACTCGTACAAAACCATAGAAATTCCCCCGTTATAGTTAGTTCAGCTAACTATAACTCGCGCCCGCAATGCACTGCTGATGACGTCACATATTACATCACTCATGACATGGTCAGTGACATCACTCATGACATCACTGATGACATCTCAAATGACATCACTGATGACATCATCCATGTGATAATTTCATGCATCTTCTCACACCCTAATATAACTTTTGATACACCCACTCTAAATTACAGACTGCCATTCTCAAAACCATAGACACTCCAACACCAAAAACTACATACCCACTCACTGATTCTTAGGTCTACACACACATCCACTCACTCACCCGTACAGTCACTCATACTTAGTCACTCAGTACAGGACTATCATATGCACTCATACACCTATATAAACACTCACACACCGCCACTCATCCATAGAGGTACTCACACACCTAGTCAGTCATGCAAAAACTTAATCACACACCCATTTACTCACCTATACAGTTATACACACACCAGCTCACTTACTCATACAAATATTAGCACATTCTTACGCTCTTATACAATCACTGATACAAGTACACACTCATCCATACAGCCACTCTCACAATCACACACTCTCACTTATAGCCATTTATATACTCCAACACACATATATACTGCCTTTCACATATGTAGTTACTCACACATATACCACTGAGATATACATTCAATCACTAACACACCCATACACACACTCACCCACCCATACAGTCCATCACAGATGCACTCTTGAAACCATGCACCCAGTGAATCACCAACTCACACATCTATGCACAGAGTCACACACACCCCACCCACACAAACACTCAGGCACCCATACAGATACTCAGACAATCAATCAATAACCCATGTAGACACTCATGTAGCTATTCAGAAAGCCATGCAGCCGCTTACAAACCAACAGACAGACGGATACAGACATTCACACAGTTTAGTCACTAACCCATGCATTCAGTAAGATACATTTAATCACTCACTTGTAGAGTCAGTCACTCACGTACTAAATCATCCATTCAGACACTTATACACCTACTCATTCTTCAATACGCCTTTCCCTATATATATTAAACATATTTAAACTTTACAGAAACACACAGTCACTGGATGATGTCATCAGTGATGTCATCAGTGATGTCATTTGAGATGTCATCAGTGATGTCATCAGTGATGTCACTGACCATGTCATGAGTGATGTAATATGTGACGTCATCAGCAGTGCATTGCGGGGCGCGAGTTATAGTTAGCTGAACTAACTATAACGGGGAATTTCTATGGTTTTGTACGAGTGAAATGTCCAACTAACTATAACTGTCCCTAAAACCTATGGTTTTTCAGTGAATATATATATATATATATATATATAGATAGATAGATAGATAGATAATGATCTTTATTCGGCATAAAACAATTATGACCATAAAAGATACACCCTCAACAATACAACGTTACTTTGATCATCATATATATTACAGGCCAGTCGGGACACCGCAAAATTATAAAAACACTACTATAAACATATTAAGATATTTATAAGAACAATAAAAACACTAAAAAGACGAGCCCCAACTGGTGTCCCCATTTATCGGCTAAATAATCAAGAGTCTCCTCCTTTTATAAGCCCCTCGTATTTCTTAGCTTTAGAACAGATCTTAAAAATTCGTAACACATGATAATGTAAAAACATCAGAGCACAATTTTAAGAACAATAAGGCCACCCGGGCCTGCTTGAACTTGTGTTTCCTTAAAAACCCCTTGAGATACACTCTTCTCGGAAATGAATAATACGGGCACAATAGAACAAAGTGGAGGGTGTCCTGTGGAGACTTGTTGTCGCAGCCACAGGGCCCCTTTTGATCTAAAGATGCTGTGTACCCTGCCGGGACAGCCAGTAAGTGATGTAACAAGTCCAATCTGAACCGTGTGATTAAGAATCTATCGTGAGCACTGGCTATAATAGCTAGGTATGGTTCTATGCTTTGTGTTGACGTAACCAAAATATATTTCCTGACCGAGGGCTTTTTAATTCAGTTTCCTCCCTTTGAGCCCCAATTAGTTTAAGAAACTGATCTTTAATAAGAGCTTTGTCCAGTGGGCTCACCTTGGTCGGGCACGAAAATAAGTCTGCCCTGCCCAGCATGGTCAGGAGTCTTTTATGTATTTTAGCCACGGGATTTTTAACACGTGATCCAGGGACAGGCAGTCTTGAGTTACTTGTCTGCTAAAGCCTGTCTCTTCATTGGTCCACGTATTCACCCAGCACAAAAGGGGTTTTACCTTCACCAGGTCCGAAATGTACTTAATTCCCAACTCCTCATGTGCAATAAAAGAGGGGGTGCTTTGGGAGACTCTCAACAAACGCCTAAAGTACCTATTTTCCTCACTTTGTAGTTCACTTATCCCAGTGAAACCCCACACTTCACTTCCGTATAGCGTTTTTGAGCTACAGAATGAATTATACAGTTTTAAGATTGTCGCCGGTGACCACTTGCCTAGCCTATGGGCAAAAGATGTAATTGCTCCCGTGGATTTTACTAGGCCTAAACGCTTACTCTCTACTAACTGTTTAAAGTTCAGTTTTTCATCGAACAAGATACCAAGGTATGAAAAGGCCGGTACTTTCCCCAATGTGTGTGTACCGCCTACATAATGGTTCACCTTCCTGCTCCTTTTCCCTAGTTCCATTATGTAGGATTTTGAGAAGTTGGGTGTCAAATCCAAGTCCTTCATAAATACCACAAACCCTTCTAATAGGATCTGCAAGGCCTTGGGCGTGCGAGCAAGGAGAACCGCATCGTCCGCGTAAAGTAGGAGAGGGACTGATCTTAAACCTACTTTAGGGGAGTCAGCTTGTAATGCAGTTAATGCCGCTTCCAGACCGTTAATATAAAGTGTGAATAAAAAGGAGCTAAAATGCATCCCTGCCTAACCCCACTTGAGCATCTAAAGTAATCTGTGGTCTTCCCTCTTGCGTGTATCTAACTGTGGCAGAAGTGTTGGAGTGTAAAACCATAAGTATGTTGATTAGTGCCTGATCCGCCCCAAATGTTCCCATGAGCTTCCATAATTTAGTTCGATTCACACAGTCAAATGCTGCACTGAGGTCCATAAAGGCGAGGTAAAGCGCCCGCCTTTCGCTAAGGTGTACTTCGCGCTAATTAAGTAAAGGTTTAAGCATTGTGCAACTGTGGATTTACCCGAGCGAAACCCATATTGAACATCTGTTATAATACCGTGGGTCTCTGCCCAGTCAGATAACCTATTTAGCACCACTCTACCCAGGACCTTCACAGTTGCGTCAATGAGCGATATTGGACGATAACAATGTGGGCTGTCCCTATCTCCTTTTTTAAATATCGGGACGATGGTTGCCAAGGACCACGAGGGAGGCATTTCTGTTGCGACTGACGCATTTATTACTCTTGCCAGAATAGGTGCCCATACCTCTGGGTTACTACGCAATAAATCAGGTGGAATCCCGTCTGGTCCTGGGGCTTTGTTACTCGTGAGACAGTCTATTCCTAGTCTCACCTCGTCTTAGGAAAAGGAGATAGGGCCAGTTCTCCCAGTCTCAATCTGTAACTGTGGCTCAACTCCTCTCAGGGGCTGATTGTACAAGCCCTCGTAGTGAGCCAACCATTGCTCCGGTAAGATGTTATGGGATAGGGATGGACTGTTTGACTCTTTAAAGCATGGACTGTTTATAACCTTCCAAAATCGAGCGGAATCCTTAAGCTCCGCAGCTTCTTCTAGGTCCTCCCAAGCCTTCGATTGGAGTCGGCATTTCCTAGTCTTGACTGCCTGTTTATACGCTTTACGGCAGACCGTAATCCGCCCCCTGTCTCTGGGTGATTGTTTAAGTGCCACCTTTAGGGCTCTAAGGGCCTTTGAACAATGCCCATCAAACCATCTGGGCGTGTCACTCAGGCGTGTAGATGCAGGGACTTTTAGAAGGCTATCCACTAGTTGCGCAATGGATGAGAACGTCTGGATTAAATGCTGGCCCTGCATATCTAAATCTAGACAGTTCTGAATATCCTGCTGACCTCTCCTAAAAAGAGACTTATTAAAAGCAACTGTGTCCACTTGTGCCCAACGTAACCGTCTTCCATGATCCGTTGCAGAAATCAATTCCCCCTACAGGGTGTGCGAAACAGAGTGCGGCTGAGGAGCAACAAGTGATAAGGTTACCGGGTTGTGATCACTAAATGCACTGTGCCTGATATTAAAACTGGTAATAAATCTCCTCACAGATTGAGAAACGAAGATAAAATCAATGTATGACGCACAGCCCCTGCCCTTATATGTCGGGGCACAGATATGTCCGAGTGGCCAGTAATCAAATCCATTGTGTGGGTCAGCCCAAAAGTATTTAAGAGCACAGTCAGCTCCCTTCCTGACTTCGTGTGCTCCATGTGTGGCCCTTTATTTAGTGTGCATGCCTGCCAGTCACACTCAGTCACCCTCAAATTAGGACACAATGGCAGTTAAAATCTCCCATTACTATTAAGTGCGCATGGACACGTCCTTCAGATTGTAATTTCCTAAGCAAATGCTTAGTTCCTCGAAGGATTTTGATCCCAGCAAATTCGGCTGAGCATTATAAAAATTAATAAGTACCAAATGGTAGCTCTTACTAACAAATGTTAGGCCCTGTAATATTTCCGACTCCCAAGGGATCAACTTCCACCTCCCCTGTATCTTTAGGTTGACAAATATAATTAGGCCCCACTCGCTCTTCCTGCACTTGATCTTCTTGCTGGGCAGAAAAAGGTTTTATACCCTTAAAGAAAAAATATATTAGCTGGCTCCCATGTTTCCTGGATGGCTATTATATCAAATTTTTTAATATAGCGGAGCCACTGCTCATCCTGGACCTTACTCGACAAACCTGCCACGTTCCAAGAGATGAGTTTTAGATCATCCAGATTACATTTCATCTGCGAGCCTGGGACCTTAATAATGTCACCCTCTAGGCTAACTGACCTATTTACCCCTGGTTCCGCGTGTTCACAACAGATATCGTTTATTCCCACAGCGTTGGCCGTCTCGCTCCCCCATGGGCCTGAATATGTTTTATCTGAGTGCCCTCCAGTCTTACCATGCAACCCCCTCTGCAAGTCAATCTATATCATTCAAGTCCCTTATATATATATATATTCTAAGTGTTTTAAAGTAATTCTTCTATAGATATTTTGTTAAATAATGTTAAATGCAAAAATATAAATCCTTACTTAAGTAATGTTGATATTTTGTACACTATATTTTTGTTGTTAATATTTTTGTACTTTACATAATAAACAAATAAAGTGTGTATTATAATCTTCACTGTTTTTCTGCAATATTTTCGCATCACAATATTTTCGACTTTGATATTATGTCAAATAAGCAACTCTATTTAGATCTGTTTGTTTACCCAATGGAGTACAAAATATTGGGCCAAAGGAAACAAGTAAATATCAAACAGTAGCAGTGAGATGGAGGAATGCTGCAGACTTCCACATTGTAGTTTGTGGGATGATGAGCTGGAAGTACATATTTGTTTGCTCCAGATGAGAAGGAATGAGTGAAAGGTTGACCCTGAACCCCCACCCAATTCCTTAGCCTTGTTAGGAGTGTGGTGTGTTCGAATGTGTCATAAGCAGCTGAACTCATTCAGTTGTGAAGCCCCGTGTGTTCTTTAGTACATTTTACTGTGAAATCGTACCTGAAGTGCTTTGAATTTAATTATACCACTTCTCCCATATAGCCCTCTACTGCCACATATTCTCACTACGCCTTTGTCTTTACCTCTCTCCCCTTGCGAAATTAGCCCACTCAGATATAGTGTTCTTTACGAATATGACTCGTTACAACGCGAGTCATTACATCGCGTGGCATTACAACGCGGTTGTTACAACGACTGCATTGTTACCACGCAATGCCATTACTACGCCTGTCATTACACCGACTTGCAGTAGATAGCGCGCTGACATTAGAAATGTATAATTTACTATTCCAACTCCAGCCTACGTAACAGTAGGGAAGGTGTTGGAATAGTAAACTATACTATTCATAATGTTAGCGCGCCATCTACTGCAAGTCGATGTAATGACTTGCATAGCAATGGCTTTGTGTGGTATCAACGCGGTCGTTGTAACGACCGCGTTGTAATGGCATCACGGTGTGATGACCGCAATGTAAAGGTCGTCTCCCGTTCTTTACTCGCACTTTGTCCTAAACTTTTGCAGGGTTTTAGAGATACATTACATAAAACAAAAGTATATCTAGTCACTCTTTGAATAAGAGTCAGGATGCCTCAGACAGTTTTTTTTTCTTATAGTTAATTTTGTCATCTTAGTGCCATGCAATTATTATTGAAGGCAATAAAACTACACTTATATAATCCTGGAATCTGGAATGGCATAGGACACCATTGTTTACATGATGGCAGGAATAGCAGGTCCACTATTTTCTCTGAAAATAGAAAATCACTGAAATATTTATACTTCTCCTTCTTGCAAAGTTCTCCTCTCATTGCCATAGGCCAGCAGACATACAATGATATATTAGCCATGTCAGCTGACCTCTTCAAAACTGAACCATATTACTTTGAAGAAAAGCTTTCTAAGCTCTCATCTTTACCTTTGTAGAAGAGGATAAATTAAAGTGTCTCTTTTGAAGTAGACGTGTGGGACCTAGGCACCATAGATAAACAAATGCAGTCAGATAGTCATTTGTGGCTGGTCTTGCTGAAACTGCTTACTTTTTCGATTTCAGGAAGAAGTAAATCTTCTGCAGGGCAAACCTGAAAGCCATAGGAAGATATAATTCTTCAAGGTTAGCTATGATAGTCAAGTGATTCTAAGGTAGTCACTAACATCTTATTAAAAGCACTCAGTGGGTCAAACTGCAAAGTTGTATCTAACAAGATCATGCCTTAGACAGAGTGAGTTTGTACCTTTCTCCACGTTCTCCATTTGACATTTTTCAAAGATTGTGTGTCCAATTATTGATCATAATAACATTGTGGTACAAAAATATTATGGTAAAAACAACACTGACTGCTAAAATAACAAAAGTATTGGCTACCTCAATATCATAATGGTAAGTAAATGTAATCAGCTGTCATTATCATTATTATTAATTTAAATAAAAGCTAAAATAATTTTTCCAAACAAATCCTACATTAAAAATATATCAAACATAAAAAATAACAAAAATAATTAATGCAAAAATACATATAATTTAAATAATATATCACATAAAAATGATTTATTATTGAATTGTAAATGACAATAATTGATTATAGAAATAAAATAAGTATTTAATATAATATATTAGCAATTTATATTGCAGAATAATACATAAAATATATATGTATTATGATTATTTAAAAAAAAGTATAAGGCATGTTTTAAATGTATTCCCACCATTAGAATTACAATTCAAAAGATGCTCCAAAAAAATAATAATTTTAAATACTAAAAGCATAACAAGGTATAAATACTTTAAAAAATCAAAACACAATATAACACTAACTACAATCTGACACACATTGGGAAAATATGTACATTGTGTGTAGGGGCAAATTTACTATTCTAACTCCAGTGTAACAAACACTGGGGGAAATGCATACCCTGGGAAGGGTCAGCTCTAACTCTAGTCCAACAAATCCTGGGCACAACACATACATTGGGGGTAAATGTATATATTGTGTGGGCTTATTTACTTTTCTAACTCCAGTTCAACAAACACTGGGGAAAGTGCATTCTTGAGGAGGGGGAGGGTTCAAATTTGTTATTCTAGCTTCATTTGAGTAATTATTGGGGAAGTGCATACATTGAGGGGGTCACATTTACGCTTATACGACCAGACTAATAAACCTTGGGGGAAGTGCATACTTTAGGGGGCAGAGTGAGTCAGATATAACCAAATATTATAAATCTAAAATAAAATATGTTCATAAATTTAAATAAAAACTTTAAAAGTCCTATATATATGTCAAAACACATTGAAAACATATTAAAATTGCCACATATATCAGGATATGTCATTTTTTCAATGTATTGAATAGATTATACAATGTCCCTTAAAGCTCCACATAAAAACACAGAAATAAGTAAAGCAATAAACAAAGAGCAATGTCAAACGTTACAGATTTAACATTAAACAATTAACAACAACTAGTACACACCTTAAAAATAAAAATACCCAACCACACCCCACAATCCCTAACAAATATAACTATATACATTTTCAAATAAATGGTTTTCATACTTATTACACTATTCAGTTCATACCAATTTATAAATATTTTATTTAAGCACTACCCACCCAATCTCCCAATAAACCATGCAACCTGGCATTATAATTTAGCAAATAATGTAAAACGTTTATAATATATAAATAAATAAATAAATAAATAACAAATACAAATAATGTAATCAACTAAAATGAATATAACATTTAAAAACTACTCCTTACTGAATCCCCACTAACTAAACAACCACAAAATAGATTACTTTAATATGATTTAAAAAGAATTCCTCAATAAAATAATGAGAATTAAGACATAATACAATACGATAAAACTACATTATCAAAAATATTATTCTAGTAAACTATATATAAAAATTAAATATTACTATCAAATAGACAAAAAAAAATATACTTACATTTTATGGTTTTGTGTACAATGTTTTTGTATTCATGATATTGTGCCCACAATATTAAGGCCCATGTTTCTGAGTTGTTATGTAGGTCGACCAACTTTTCACCAATATCCATAGTATTTCAATAGATTCTGGCAGCAGTGCTACCTTGAAGAAAACACCAAATATCTTTAGGACTATCCTCATACTCTACAACCCTTCTTTCAGTTGTGTGTGGGGGTGATGGGATGCCTCAAGTCGGCTCCCTAGCCCAGATGAAATGCTCCACTGTGATAAAGGCAGACAAGGCCTCCACTGTCTCAGTTTGTTAGGCACCTTCCAGTCTTAGGAGAAAAGATTCACAGGGGCAATCAAGCTTCACTTACATAAACTTTTCACCCTCCAGCTCTGTAACAGCAGGAAACCTGAGCCACTTGTCCCGGGGCAGAAGTTCAAACAGATGAGGGGTTCCTTCTCTCAATGAGCAAGCAGGAATTCTTCATTGCAGCAGAATATGAGTATTTAGTTTCTGCAGACTCTCTCCTTGGAGAGAGTCAAGCAAAGTGTTTTAATGGTCAGCCAGTCAGTGGCTGGGCCACTAGCCAATCCTAATTAAAATACCAGGCTTTCCACTATTGGTTTTGCAGCAAAGTGGTGCATGTCCTTACCTGAGAACTTGCTTTCTGCCATCAAAATCATCTAAAAATTCCTTAAACCAAATACCCATGATCATTAATGTCTGCTCAGCTGTGTAGAGGGCCACCTTGCCTCCCACCACCACCCCTGGACTTTCTTGGTCATCCTTTTCAGCTTCTAAGGAAATCTGCACATAAAAAGATATCTATTTACATTTCACTAGTAAGTTTACGAGTGGGAGGGCCAGTGGCGTAATGCAAGTTGAGGTAAGCCCCCTGCAAAGTACATGGATGGGCCCCCTCCAGACTCACCTAGGAGCTCTCAGGCCATGGTTCAGTGCTGAGGTGGCCCCCTCACACTGCGGGAGCTGCGGGGGCCTTTGTAATGCCACTGGCAGAGGCCCTGCAGTCAGGGTAGAGACCTCTGCGCATAGCAATATCTTTTTATGTGATGCGTTCTCTGCCCCAACTTCGGAGTCTTTGCATTTGTAAACTTACTATTAAAATGCAGTTTTGTGAATACTGAAAAAGCGTAAACTTACACGAACACTGTTTACCCTTGTGAATCAGGACCTCAGTATATATTTTTATTCATTTACAATAAAGCGCATTGGTGACTGTTGGTTCTTCAGGTATGGTCACTACCTGCATGTTCCTACTCCAGTTGAAGAAATGGAGGACAAACAAGAACATGGAGATGCGCAATCTAGTGCATCAAGTAATGTGTCTTCTTTAGCAATCTTCACATTAAAATCCAATGAGAGTGTTGCTTTCTCTTCAATATGAAATGCAAATTAATTCTACAAACCTTACAGTTGTTACTACATATCTTATTACTTGACATGACACAATCTGCACTTATCCTTCTAGACGAAATTATCTGTTTAAGTAACCTTTTGCTGCATATTTGGTTATGGAACATTGGAATGTATTGAACTATAATAGATCTCTAACAAAATTTCACTCAACTTGGTAATTTGAGAAAATGTATTGTCTTGAGCCTCATTGTGGAAGCTAAACAATAGTGAGGAACTAAGAACCATCGTCCAATAGCCACCCCACAGACACGATGAGGAAGTCTAGATAAGGAGGACCATCTGCTAATCGGACAGCAAAGAAGGTGCCTTCTCTAGCTCATCTGCTTGGTACTTCAACTACAAACCTATTAATGAGGGGGTTGTTCAGGAGCAGATTTGATGTAGAACCAATGAAGCGCCACCACACTATCGATATAAAAACATTATCAGCCAGGCTAACAAACACAATTTCCCTTTAAGAAGTACATCAATAAAACAAATATGAGTCCTTATCTACATAGCAGTTGTGTCTTACTTTATTGCCTTGATAGAGTTAGTGTCATAGTCTTTGCTTCACATATACGTCTCTTCGTAATAGATACTGACTAAAAATTCTCCGTCATTAGATAAATATTGTTTAATTGTATCACACACCAGGTCTTATGATAAATGAAAAAAGATGATTGAACTACAGTATGACATATCTACAAAGTAAAATACATTAGGATATAACATGTACTGTACACCTACCAGGTCTTCGTGAGTCGGAGCCAGGTCATAGGTATAGCCATAGGGGTACAGCAGCATTTCAGAATAAGCATGGAAACTCAGATAGGCCTTGAGGGAGTGAACATTTTTTCGAATGAAATTTGCTACAGCCTTCGTTTCCTTTTCAGACTCTGCTGCAGCTCCACAATAAATTTCCTGACAGGGTTCATTTGAAGAGCCTATAGCTGCAAGTAAGATTTTACTTTAATATTGTTTTTTAACTTTACCAACCATAGTACCCATCAGTGTTCACAGGACAATGAAAGTTTTGTTTATTACAATAGGATTTTGCTGTTCCCCTATGTTTAAGCACATAGAAGAGGTAATCCAAATATTGACCATAATAGAGTCTGATAGCTATTGAGAGGGATAACCATGTTGGGTATACAGTTGTGTGACGGTGACAATTATGAATGTTTTGCCATTACTGGTATTATACTATGATTGCCATTCACTTTCTTACAGCTCTTGGATTGTCATGGATGTTTCCACTCTACTCTGGCTCAGTTAATTTTGATATGCGTGGTAGCTTCTGTTACTGTACATGTTGCCCTTTTGAGTTTTGCGACAAATATCAGCAGGTGAAACTTGCAGATGTTTATCAAAACCTTTGGATTTGGTGCAGTAAGCATTAAAGTCCAAGAATACTATTGATTGCATCCAAAAAGGTCCGACTCAGAGTATTCTATATATTCTATATATCACACCATTGGCCGCACCACTAGCAATGAGGGCCTGTATCTTTAAAATATGCAGCTTCCATATCATAGATTTCAAAGTATTTGAGAGGATTGAGACTCAAACATGGAGAGGTGTTGTTACTTAGTTGGCGCGTGCATGCGTGACCAAGTGGAATGCGCTAAACATTGCGTATGTATTCAGGTACTTTTGCAAGACACGCTCGAATGAGTGGGGATAGAGATCTGAGAGAGGACATTTTTAGAGTAATGAGAAGCTGAAATAATGTTGGGAGTGTATAGATTTAATGGCATGGATTTGTTGTTGTAATGGCTTTTTTGTATGCATGGAAATGCTGGAAAACAAAATTAGACCGAGGACCTGCATGAATTCTAGAAGAGGGAGAGTGCAGTGTGAGTATGTTGTTCTGTGCAATAAATTGAAAAATGGTTGGCTTTTGAGAAAGTGTTCAACCCAAAAAAAGGAAAGTAACATGTTAGGGAAGGTGGGGGTGCTGTTTCAAAGATACAGAGGTTATCCATGTTTATTAGCATATTAGAACAAAATTATTGTCATCTGGGAATGGATGTCATCAATACGTTTAATAAAGGAAATCCTTCATGAGTCACATCTATCAAATCTCATTAATGAAACATTTCTTCTTTTATAATTTGGAAATATTGTTACCTAGATTTAACCTTAGAAGGTGCATAGTTGAACTACGAATCATGAATTCATCACATTTTATTTAGAATTGTTTAAAAAAAATGGTTGAATCTGCAATCTAAACAGAATATTTACAAAGAATCCACATATGGTCCTTGCAGCTGCTTATAAAGCACAACACAATCACATTTCTTAAAAAGTGTATCCTAATGGACAGACGGAGAGATATTTACAAAAAAATTAATTGAACACTTGCTCTCATATTTCATATAAAACAGATTGTTCGACTTCTGTTCTTTAGCGGGTTTGCTTCACATGTTGGCGACCTCTCATTGTTTACTGACTGACTGATAGAGGTCATTGTTTACAGACCCCATTTGAATCATCAATCAAGGACCTTGGCTTAAAACTAGACTCTTGAAGTTGAAAAATCAATGTGGGCCTGATTCACAAAGGTAAACTCAAACTTCTGTGTACATTTTTGATTGTTTGCTAGTCACAAAGGGATTTATGAGTAGTATCTTTACAAGTGTGGAGTCTCCGACCATAAAAAGAGATTTAGCAGGATTTCTTCATTGTAGCAGAAAAGGAGTTATCTTCTTCAGATACTTTCAGATTCTCTCCTTAGAGAGAATTAAGCAGAGTGTTTGAGGGGTCAGCCAGTCAGTGGCTTGACCGCTAGATAATCCTAATAAAAAATACCAGGCTTTCCACAACTGGTTTTGCAGCAACATGGACCATTCCTTACCTGGGAACCTGCTTTGTGCCATCAAAAGTATCTCAAGATTCCATGGACCAAATACCCATGATCATGAACGTCTGTCTCATCTGTGTAGAGGGCCACCTTGCCTCCCACTACCACCCCTGAGCTTTCTTGGTCATCCTCTCAGCTTTTAAGAAAATCTACAACCCTGAGTCCACACTTTTCTAAACACAAGGAGATGATGGACGGAGCGCTGAAACTTTTCACTCACCCCAGTCACAGATCTGGGTTGAATTCATCATCGTTCTTTAGCTCACTTTGCCACCCCAGTTCAGACACAGCTATATGCAAGTCAGTCTTGACCCTGTGCCTCATGGGAACAGTCCAGCCCGAACTGCCAAGCCATGTCTTCCCTGTACCGGAAACAAGCATCCTGCGACCAGTTTCGGACTAACAGCCCTCATCAGCCAGGCTAGCTTGAAACCAGTGGCAGCCTTCCTGCAAAATATGGCTACTCTCAATCTTCTGGGCATCCTTTCTGGATAGAAAATGTGTTACAGACTCCATGTAATCACAAATGGCAGTCCCCAAGAGGTTTCCTCTCTTATCTCTTGGGCATTTTGTGTTCATTCCTTTGGGGTGGCTGTTAGACAGCAAAGCCACCACATCGTAGATGTAGACTCAGATGCTTGGGTACTCAGATGGGCTTGTTTGACTCTTAAGGTTTAGAGTCAACAAACATCAAGGCAAATGCTTGCAATGTGACAAATCTCTCGTAATGGACATGCCAGGAATTTGAGCGGTCACCACATGTCCTTTACTTGTCATGACTCTCAAGGGTACAGCATCAAACGCCTTGAGTTTCTGTTTTTGTTTGACCAGGACCCAGTCCCTGTCCTCGAAAACCATGTCCTGAGAACATTGGTGCTTATCTGCATAGGCCTTCATCTTGCTTTTGCAAGAAGTGTCCGTGACACGAATCTCGTCAGTGTCTATTGCTCGACTCGTGATTATTGTGGTAGCATTGTCCCAATGGCTCTTCTGAACAGCAAGGTGGCAGGGTTTTGACCTGTTGTGAAGTGGAGAGTTGACTGATAGGCACGAAGGGATGGACATAAAGCTGATTTGAATCATCAACCGCTCCTTTAAGACCGCCTCCTTCCCCGACAACTGGAAACATGACGAGATCAACCCTCTACTGAAAAAACGCTCAGCGGACCCCACCGACCTCAAGAACTTCAGACCGATCTCCTTACTCCCGAATCCGGCGAAAGTCATGGAAAAAGCCATCAACAATCAACTTGCCTCCTTCTTAGAAGAAAACAACATCCTCGACTCCTCCCAATCAGGCTTCAGGAAGAACCACAGCACCGAAACTGCCCTTCTCGCTGTGACAGACGACATCTGCTCCCTCCTCGACAGAGGAGAGACTGTGGCCCTCATCCTCCTGGACCTCTCCGCGGCCTTCAACACAGTCTCACATCATACCCTAGCCTGCAGACTCCCCGACGCAGGAATCCGGAATAAAGTTGTCAACTGGATCTGCTCATTCCTCTCCAGCAGAACACAACGGGTCAGACTCCCTCCCTTCCTCTTGGAACCCATACCGACCACCTGCAGAGTCCCCCAAGGATCCTCCATCAGCCCACCCTATTCAACTTCTACATGGCTCGCACACATCTATCGTCAGATCATATGGACACAACATTGTATCGTACGCAGATGACACCCAACTCATCCTCTCCCTATCCAACGAACACAACATCTCCAAACATAACTTTCAAGGAGGAATGGAAGCAGTCACCAGGTGGATGAAGAACAGCTGCCTACAACTCAACATGGACAAAACCGAAGTACTCATCATGGGCCTGCACCACGATGCCTGGAATGACTACTGGTGGCCCCCCGCCCTCTGAAACCCTCCTGCTCCCACGGACCACACACGCAACCTCGGAATCATCCTGGACTCCGAACTCAAAATGGACTACCAGATCAACGCTGTCACCTCTTCCTGCTCCCACACCCTCTGCCTACTCCGAAAGACCTTCAACTGGATTCCCCTCAATCACAGGGAAACAGTCACCCACACCCTCATCAGCAGCAGACTGGACTATGGCAACGCACTCTACGCAGGAATCAACAAAAACCTCACCCGCAAACTCCAGAACGTCGAGAACGCTGCCGCCAACTAGTCCTCAACCTACCGTGCCACTGCCACATCAGCCAACACCTACGGTCACTACACTGGCTCCCCGTTGAGAAGAGAGTCACCTTCAAGCTCCTCACCCACGCCCACAAGGCCCTTCACAACACCTACATGAACCACTGCCTCTCATTCCATACACCCCAAAGATCCCTCCGCTCAGCCCAGGTCTCCCTTGCGATGGTACCACGCATCAAGAAGACCAGAACAGGAGGACACTCCTTCTTCCTCCTTGCGGCCAAGGCATGGAACTCCCTCCCTCTCCACCTCAACAGACACCTACACTCCCCAAGTTCCTGAAGGACCTGAAGACCTGATTCTTCGATGAAGCACTGTGAACATCCAGGAGCTGTGTTCCCCCTCCCCACTCAGCGCCTTGAGACCCTTTCAGGTGAGTAGCTATGCCCTACAAACCCATGATTGATTGATTGATTGAGATATATTCCTTTGAGTGCAGCATGCTGAACTACTTTCTTCAGCCATTTGCCTGTGGCCAGAGAGGCATACTTGATGTTCAAACGACCAAGAAAGTCCTTAAATTCTCAGCTATTGAAAGGCAGACCATTGTCAGATTTGATGATGGAGGTTGTAGCATCTTCCCTGCTGGGGTACCTGCCAATGACTACTCCAGACACGTAGCTTGTTATTACACGTCTTTGTTTGTCTGCATGTATCTGCAAACTCAACATTCTAAATCAAGCTTCATTGCAATACACTCTAATAAATATGTCATAGCTCTACATCATTATTCCATCATTATTACCTCGCAAGACACTACATCTCCTCCAATGTTAAATGAAAACTTAAATCTCTTCAATAAATCTATTTTTTGGGCAGTAATTGTTCAACATGATCATGGGAAGCTGAGAACTTCCACCATCAAGATCCAGGATTTGCATTGATGGTGGTTTCAGAGTCAATCCCTCCTTCAACATGTAGATCTGGGGAATGATGAGTTAATCACCGAAAGTAAGAAGAGCCTCTGGTAATAGACTTCCCAGGGGCTGGGCAGTCACCAAGTGTCCTTTGGTATACACCACTTGAAAAGGTTATGCATTAGAGTAACCCCAAGATACACCAGTGAGTCTCTGGTGTATTTTGGGGTTACTATTAATATCCTGGAAGCCCCATAGAATAGCGATGGGAGACTGTATCAAGATTCAATCTAGGTCCTTCTAAATGGGATTGTCTCCATTTGGACCTAATCGGTCGCTGTAACCTTATCAAGATGATTATCCTTCCTCAGTATCTTTATCTATTACTTTGTATTCCACTTTTTCTTCCAGTGGCTTTCTTCACCAAAGTGGAGGCTCTTTGGCAGAAGTTTTTTGGGCCCTTTTGGAAGCCTCATAGTAAATTCAGTTTTTACAACAGTCTAATGAGGATGGAGGGGTTTCTCTCCTGGTGTTGAGGTTTTACTATCTGGCGTCATTCTTCATACGACTTCGGTGTGTTTTGGGATCGGATGTGTGGCCTCAGGAGTGTATGTTTTCTGAATTTCTTCTGTTAGGGTGATCAATCGTTTATGGTGTTGGAAATGTGGACACAGTATACTTCAAGAGAAATAGCTTTAAGATGCTGAATGTCTTTCATCTTAGTTGGAGTTCTTTCAAGTGCATATTTTCTGATATTACTTTATTTAATCCGCTAACGTATTTGGGCTACAATTCTAACTTTCCTGATTGTGTTCATGACATTCTTAGGAGACCTGGGGTAAGGTCAATGTTCTGAATTTAGGTGAAATATTTGATAGGTATGTTTTAGGCTCATTTGGGAATAAACAGTTTTCTCTTCCCTATACAGTTTCTTTTAGATATTTTCAGTTGTGTCACTTTATTTTTAGTCTTAGGGAAGAAGATCTGAACCGTTCTGATGATCTGATGATGTGGACCTTATAGGGAATGCACAACTTAAAAGGAATATTGGGCTGGTTTATAAGGTAATATATCAGTTGTTTCATAATCATTCGGTGGATCCTGTTCAGCGGCGGGCAAATAAATGGAGCCACTTGCTTAATACAGAAGTAATGGTTGCCAATCTGCAGCAGAGTAATGTCTTGCCTCTTTTGGCCTTGAACGTCTCGCATATTAAGGTACATCATCCTAAATGTATTAATGACTGGTACTATACCCAACACCGGCTATTTGTTATGAAGTTGCGGCAGGAAGACCGCTGTTTTCGTTGCGGACTCTTGGGAGCTAATTCTGTGCATGTTTTTGCATCCTGTCCCAAGTTGTGGCTGTTTTGGGAGTTCATGTTTGGCAAGCTGTATGGCATTTCCAATCTGGCAGGTGTAGCAGACTCGAAGCTGATTATGCTGGGACATTCATCTATTATCCCTTCCCATTTGTCTGGTCTTTTTTCTGCTATGCTCGCTAGTCTGGTGTGGGCACATTTCTGGCTTTCTAGTGACCCTCCTGATCCTCGGATCTGGTAGAGGTAATTTTTAGCCTAAGTAGGTTGGAGATGATATTAACTGAGAACAATCCACAGAGGAGGAAGCTTGGTCAGATTTGGCATCTCGTCCGTGGCTGGCTGGCAGATGTGGCTGCTTCCTGGGACCGGTCCGTCTAGTCTTCTCTTTTGTTTTCCCACCTCTGTGGCGTAGTCCTCTACCAGGGTCAGGCCATGTATAGAAGTTTATGCCCAATTTGGAAAAAAATCTGTGTATGATTAAGGATTTTTATTTTTATTTTTTCCTATTATGTAAGGAGCTCATGGCCGATGTGGCCTATTGTTGTTGACTCTTTTTTGACACTAATATTGTTTTATCTCAATTTTTTTCTTTACCAAAAGACAAAAATGAATGTGAGAAGTTGGCCTGGTATATGCTGTCCACTACTTGTAGTGGGCACCTTGCACCAGTCCAAACAACCCCTTATGGAGATAGGTTAAAGACAACCTTTATTGAAAGCTATCCTAGTGGTAGCTATGGAGAGCAGCCTTCAGGCTAAGTCTTGAAGGAATGTAAAGCAGCTTGTTTTACCAGTCTATAATCTCTTGAGTGACCAAATGAAAGAGGACAACACCAGGTATATATATAAAATATATGTATTTAGTCTTAAACACACCCCTCTAGTCTCTTTATGAGGCTAGAGTTCGAAGTACATACGTTACAAGTCAGTTATCAACAGTAATAGCACAAATACACGTTTGAGTCCTAGGGGCGTACCAAACCATATACCAATAAAGTGGTATAAGAACCACGACTGAGCTAGACACAAGGCCTAGAGCCTGTAGAAGTGCTTGGACCACAAGGAACCACCCAAGGTAGTGACACAGGGGACCCACGGGGGACGCGTGCAGTGTGAGAACACAGCCGCAAATCACCGTTAACTTCTATGGGGAAAGTCGCGGTTAGGTTTTTAAAAGGAAAGGACACTTAGAGGAGGACTTGGAGCAAATCCCTTTAGAACTAGGCAGTTCTAGAGTCAATACCCACGGGCGCACCGGAGTACTCGAGTTACCTCACCCAGGGAAGCCGGGTGCATAGGTGTCTTTTGGTGTCGGGTTTCGTCGTCGTTTTCAATGGCGATCTGCTGCAGCGGGCTGCTGGCGACCAAGTCGAAAGTGTCCAGGTGGATCCAAGGGTGGATCGAAGATCTGAAGAACCTGAAAGCAGAGGGGACAGAGTCTGGGTCACTAGCCAGTGACCAGGAGGGCGATGAGCAGATGCCCACCGATGTCGGGTGCTTCAGGTAGGTTGACGGTCGTATTGACTCTTCAGCCACGAGGTCCAGGAGGCGTCGATGACAACCAGGAGCTGGATTCAAGCTGTCCCACAACGTCTGTCGATTGCTGCGGTATTGGCGACCAGATTGGACCCAACAAGCCTTGGCAACGGCAAGTCACGTGGAAACAAAGAAAGGACGTTGTTGCAGACCAGCAAGGTCTGGGGGACTCACCCAGTGAGGGTAAGTCAGGACATGTCTGGAGCAACCAGAGAAGCCCAAGCAGAAGAAGAGTTGCCTTCGGGGGGGCCCACTAGCCAACGGACTAGCGACCGCGAAGGAGCCTCGAGTGGATGCACTTGGAGCTGGCTCACAGGACACTCGTGGAGTGGAGGCCAGTGATCTTCAATGCAGTCGGTGCTGGAGGCGAGGGCTACTTAGAGCCCATAGCACAACTTCGTGGGAGGCCAGAAAGAGGATGCACTTACAAAAGTTCTCTGTGTCCAGGGGTCACGGTTCCACGTTACCCGCGATAGCTACGTGCCTCAGCTTTGCTGGGGTCTCAGGGCAGCCTCGGGGAAGTCTGGAAATCCACCTCTGTTGTCACAAAGACTTCGGCGTCCGGCAGGAGCTTCAGCGATGCAGACCGGACAATTGCTTCTTAGGTGCCTGCCAAGCAGGGGAGTCACTCCTTGACCCCAAGGGAGATTCTTCAGTCCTCTAATCTTGAAGTAGAGCGTCGAAGGTCCAGGATTCGGCTTCAGAGTTTCGTCCAGGGTAATCTAAAGTCCTAAGGACTGGGGTCCCATACTTATACCAAGTTAGGGGGTCGGACATACTCTGGGGACCCACCTATGGGAGGGTCAGGGAAGAGGGGTGGTTACACCCATTCCCTTTGTCCAGTTTCACACCAGAGCAGGGGCAGGTAGCCCCTGCAACCGGTTTGAACTGGGCTATGCACAGGGACACCAAATGTGCCCCCAGTGCAGGACTTCAAAGCACCAGAGAGTGCTCCCGCCCAGCCCCAATACACACTATCCTGTCTGGGGAGGTGGTTACACCTCCCTTCGACAGGAAACCTATTGTCCAGGCCTCCCCTGCCGGAGTTTCGGTCAGCAGCAGGAGGCCAGACCCGTGTCTGTGGCAGCGGCATCCATTTTGTGATGCCAGGGCTCTGTAAAGTTAATACCGGGTAGCCCGGTGTGTACATGACTCTCCCTCTAGAAGGGTGGAATGCTACTCCCGCCGCCAGAACTGGCGGGGGGGGTAGTATTCCTAGATGTTTGACACCAAACACGACATGTTTCCGTGCAGCCATCCCAAAGTTAGCATTTAACGCGAGGTTATAATGCACTTAAGAGTATATGGTCAGGCTGCACCACAAACAGCATCAGAGGAGTGGCTCCGAACGCTGCAGAGGGGCTCTGCTCATGCAGGGGCACCCTCTCACATAAAAACCAAGCACTCTGCCTTCAGGATTGTTAAGGCCTGCCATAGTAGTGACTTATAGATTTATATGTGTGTGCAATGGTAGTGATATAGGTAGCCTATACCACAGTAAGGGGTGCATGCACCACCTTACCCAGGCTGCAGTAGCAGACCTGTGGTGTCATTTTGGAGGGCCTTCCAGGGGTGGCACAATACATGCTTCAGCCACTGGTAGGCCTCTGGGGTACCTATGCCCTGGGTACATAGTATACCATATACTAGGGACTTATAAGGGCACTCCAGAATCCACTCAGAGATGTACCTAAGGTACATGGAAACCATTTTAGAGAGGAAGCAGCTAGGCTGGGGTTCTGATTAGCAGGGCCCCAGCCAGACTAAAGTCGAAAAACAGTGAAGCATCAGCAAAAAGTGGGGGGTACCCATGTGAAGCAGATCCTACTCTCCTACACAATCCCCCCCAAATGCAGGGACATTAAACTAACCTTAACCAGTTGAGTCTTCATGTTCTAAGTGGAAGTAGCTAGAGAGTCCATCTGCATTGGCATGGTTACTCCCAGGTCTATGTTCCCCTCCCCTGTAGGGAAATGGACCACCTTAGCAGTTTGGGGTTTTCACCCTTCATTTGTTTTAGCCATAAGAGGGGCTTATGGTCTGTTTGAACAAGGAAGTGAGTACTAAACAGGTATGGCCTCAACTTCTTCAGAGCCCAGACCACAGCAAAGGCCTCCCTCTCAATGGCTGACCAACGTTTCTCTCTAGGGGTCAGCCTTCTGCTAATAAAAGCTACTGGCTGATCCTGACCTTCATCATTCAATTGTGACAGTACAGCCCCTACCGCTAATTCAGATGCATCTGTTTGGACAATGACCTTCTTGGAGTAATCAGGACTCTGTAGAATGGGAGCAGTGCACATGGCCTGCTTCAGGTCATCAAATGCCTTTTGACAGCTAGCTGTCCACTGAACCTTTTTGGGCATTCTCTTGGAAGTTAAGTCATTCAGGGGTGTCACTATTGATCCATACCCCTTGACAAATCTCCTATAGTACCCAGTCAGGCCTAAGAAGGCTCTCACCTGAGTCTGGGTAGTTGGAGCAACCCAGTCCATGATGGTCTGGATTTTGCTCTGCAGTGGTTGAACCTGGCCTCCACCTACAAGGTGGCCCAGGTACACAACCTGACTCTGCCCTATCTGGCACTTGGTGGCCTTGATAGTGAGGCTTGCCTTATGCAGGGCCTCCAAAACATTCCTTAGGTGGACCAGGTGATCCTCCCAGGTGGAGCTAAAGACAGCAATATCATCTAGATATGCTGCACTATAGGCTTCCAGACCTGTGAGAACTGTATTCACCAACCTTTGGAAAGTGGCAGGTGCATTCTTCAAACCAAAGGGCATTACCACAAATTGATAATGCCCACTAGGGGTTGAGAATGCTGTTTTTGGCTTTGCATCATCAGCTAGCCTGATCTGCCAGTAGCCAGCTGTTAAGTCAAACGTGCTTAGATACTTGGCTGAGGCCAAAGTGTCTATTAGCTCATCTGCCCTTGGTATTGGATGGGCATCAGTCCTAGTGACTGCATTGAGACCCCTGTAGTCCACACAAAACCTCATCTCTCTTTTCCCACCACTGGTGTGAGGTTTTGGCACAAGGACCACTGGACTAGCCCAAGGGCTATCTGAGGGTTCAATAACTCCCAAATCCAACATTTTCTGGACTTCTGTCCGGATACAGTCCCTGACATGGTCAGGTTGCCTATAAATCTTATTTTTAATAGGCAGACTGTCCCCAGTGTCCACTTCATGAGTGCACCAGGTGGTCTGACTTGGAGTCAGAGAGAACATATGCCTGAACTGATTGAGCACCTGTCTGCAATCAGTTTGCTGCTGGGTAGTGAGGCTGCCTGCCAAGGCTATACCATCTACTGACCCATCATCAGGGTTCTGTGAGAGCAGGTCAGGGAGTGGGTCACTCTCTTCCTCCTGTCCCTCATCAGTAGCCATGAGCAAGCCCATGTCTGCCCTGTCCACATATGGTTTCAATCTGTTGACATGGAGAACCCTGTGGGGACTCCTGGGTGTTCCTAGGTCTACCAAATAGGTAACCTCACCCTTCTGCTCAACAATGGTATGGGGTCCACTCCATTTGTCTTGGAGAGCTGCTGGGGCCACTGGCTCCAACACCCACACCTTCCGCCCTGGCTGATAAACAGTCAGTACAGCCTTTTGGTCATGCCAGGCTTTTTGGAGTTCCTGGCTAGCCTCAAGGTTTTTAGTTGCCTTTTTCATGTACTCAGCCATCCTGGAGCGGAGACCAAGTACGTAGTCCACTATATCCTGCTTTGGGGGCTTGAGAGGTAACTCCCATCCTTCCTTCACCAGGCACAATGGACCCCTGACAGGGTGACCAAACAAAAGTTCAAAAGGGCTGTAGCCAACACCCTTTTGAGGCACCTCCCTGTATGCAAATAAAAGGCAGGGCAAGAGTGTGTCCCATCTTCGCCTAAGCTTCTCTGGGAGCCCTTTAATCATGCCCTTCAAGGTTTTGTTGAATCTCTCAACTAAACCATTGCATTGTGGGTGATAGGGTGTGGTGAACTTGTAAACTCCACACTCCTTCCACATTGCCTTCAAGTATCCAGACATAAAGTTTGCATCCCTGTCTGATACAACCTCCTTAGGGAAGCCCACTCTTGAGAAAACTCCCAGGAGGGCTCTTGCCACCACAGGTGCTGTAGTGGTCCTAAGGGGAATAGCCTCTGGGTACCTGGTTGATGGTCCACCACCACCAGGATAAACCTGTGCCCAGATTCTGCTTGGGGATCCATGGGACCAACAATGTCAATCCCCACCCTTTCAATGGGAACCCCCACCACAAGTAGTGGTATCAGGGGGGCCTTTGTAGTGCCACCTGCCTTGCCACTGGCCTGGCAGGTTACACAGGAGCGACAAAACTCCTTGGTGTCTTCAGACATGTGGGGCCAGTGAAAGTGAGGGACAATTCTGTCCCAAGTCTTGTTCTGGCCCAGGTGACCTGCTAGAGGAATATCTTGGGCTAGGGTCAATAGGAAGCCCCTGAACTTCAGAGGTATAACCAACCTCCTGGTGGCACCAGGCTTGGGGTCTCTACACTCTGAGTACAAGAGTCCATCATCCCAATACACTTTATGGGGACCACTAGCATTCCCAGCAGCCTCAGCAGCAGCTTGCTGTCTGAGGGGTTCAAGAGAGGGGCAGCTCTGCTGCTCCTGGCTCAGATCTGCCCTGGAAGGGCCCCCTGTCCCTAAGAACTCAACCTGATCAGGCTCAAGCTCCTCTGGGACAGTTCCTTCCTCAGGACTGAGATCATCCCCCTGAAGAGACTGATCTTCCTTCTGAGCCAAGGGGGAAGGCACTGCCTTTACCCTACTACTCCTCCTCTTGGATGGCACTTGGTCCATAGTTCCAGGATCCAAGGCCTGTTCAGTGTTAGACATTTTGCTCTGTGACCTGGTCACAGCAAACACATCTGCAGGGATGCCCAGCATTTCTGCATGGGTCCTGAGCTCCACTTCTGCCCAAGCTGAAGTTTCTAGATCATTGCCAAACAAGCATTCGACTGGTAGGTTTGCACTCACCACAACCTTCTTAAGGCCAGTTACCCCTCCCCAGGAGAAGTTAACAACTGCCAGAGTATGGTCTGTTGTGACATTGCTAGCATTGGTCACTTGGTACATTTCACCAAGTATAATCTGCCCAGGATCCACAAGGTCTTGTGTCACCATGGTGACACTTGCCCCTGTGTCCCTAAATGCCAAAGCCTCTCTTCCATTTATTAATGGCTGTTGCCTGTACTTGCCCAGATTACTGGGGCTCACAGAGGAGGTCACATCCATGCCTCCATCACAGGCTAGGACAGCCTGAGTGAGTTCTCTGACTAGGCCAGAGCTCATCTCATTACCCAGGGTCAACCCTACTAACCCTTGGCTTGTGTACTCCCACCACCAATTGTAACTGCACTAGGGGGAACAGGTGCCTTAGGGGTATTGGTGGGGGCTGGAATAGAGTCTTTGGACTTGGTGCAATCACTGGTCCAGTGTGTCTTTTGCTTACAGACTTTGCACCATGGTTTCTTTTGGCCTTTCCCTTTGTTAGACTGTGAATCCCCACCTGAAGAAGATTTTTGGGGTCCTTGTGAAGACTTCTGGTCTTTACCCTTCTCCCCACCCTTGGCAGAGTTCTTAGAATCTTGCTTCTTTGGGTCACCACCTTGGTTCTGTACCTTCTGCCTCACCCTGGTTCTGACCCATTTGTCTGCCTTCTTTCCCAATTCTTGGGGAGAGGTCAGATCAGAGTTCACCAGGTACTGATGCAACAGCTGATTTTGACAGTTATTAAGAATCTGCTCCCTCATGATAAGATTGTTCAATCCTTTAAAGTCACATTCCTTACTGCCCACTAACCAACCTTCCAGAGCCTTAGCAGAACAATCAACAAAGTCCACCCAGTCTTGATTCTGTGCCTTTTGGGTATCTCTGAACGTTAACCTGTATTGTTCAGTTGTTAGGCCAAACCCATCAATCAAGGTACTTTTTAAGACTGGACAATTATCAGCATCCTCTTCTCTAACAGAGAGGAGCTTATCTCTACCTTTGTCTGCAAAGGAGAGCCACAAGATTGCTGCCCACTGCTCCTGAGGGACCCTCTGTACTTTAAAGGCCCTCTCCAGTGCAGAAATCCATTTGTGGATGTCATCCCCACTCTGGTAGGGAGGGACAATCTTGCTCAGGTTTCTATGGTCAGATGACCTTTCCCTACCACTAGGGAAGTTGCTGCCACCATGGGAATCTAGTCCCAACTTTCTTCTTTGTCTTTGAAGCTCTAGGGACTCCCTGTCTATAGCCAACTGCTCTCTTCTGAGTCTCAACTGAGCTTCCCCATACTTGAGCAGTCTCTCTTTCCTCTCACTGGAGGATTCCCTCCTATGAGAGGAAACAGAGGTCCCTACTGAGGTGTCAGAGTGGTTAGACTCCTGAGAAGGAGATCTAGACCTTCTGGGCACACTCACAACTCTTCCTGGGGGGACAAAGGGGAGGTCATCCTGATCCTCCTCTTCATCTGCAGGAGGAGCTGCATCTTCCAGGGCAAGGTCATTGTCACCTTCCTGGCCAGTTTCAGAGGTCAGGTCCTGGGGATTTTCATCCCTGGTCCCTCCCTCATCTTCTGCCCCACCCTCTCTGCCTACCCTTGCAGACCTTATGGGTCTTCTCAGATCATCTAGCAGAAGCATCTCCAGGAGACGTTGGGTGTTGGCACTTTTGCCTGTCTTCAACTTCCTAATCTTGCACAACTCTCTCAATTCCAAGAATGGGAGGTTGTCGTATTTGGATGGCAGGAGCCCACTGGTTCCTGGTAGTGAAGACATTACTAGTGAGGTGTTTTGTATGCACTACCTACTCTAGTGTGGCCTACTAAACTCTCTTGAGTTGTAGAAAGGGTGTGCTAGGCCCTTAACACACAACTCTAAGTTCAGTAGAACTTACTGTATACTAAGCTTGTTTTTATATGTACCTAAGGTACCCTTAGTGGTTTTCAGTTGATCAATTCAATTGAGATTATCTGGTAAAACAATAGCAGGCTGGAATCCCACACGCTGCACACCAATGTGAGAAGTTGGCCTGGTATATGCTTTCCACTACTTGTAGTGGGCACCTTGCACCAGTCCAAACAACCCCTTATGGAGATAGGTTAAAGACAACCTTTATTGAAAGCTATCCTAGTGGTAGCTATGGAGAGCAGCCTTCAGGCTAAGTCTTGAAGGAATGTAAAGCAGCTTGTTTTGCCAGTCTATAATCTCTTTAGTGACCAAATGAAAGAGGACCACACCAGGTATATATATAAAATATATGTATTTAGTCTTAAACACACCCCTCTAGTCTCTTTATGAGGCTAGAGTTCGAAGTACATACGTTACAAGTCAGTTATCAACAGTAATAGCACAAATACACGTTTGAGTCCTAGGGGCGTACCAAACCATATACCAATAAAGTGGTATAAGAACCACGACTGAGCTAGACACAAGGCCTAGAGCCTGTAGAAGTGCTTGGACCACAAGGAACCACCCAAGGTAGTGACACAGGGGACCCACGGGGGACGCGTGCAGTGTGAGAACACAGCCGCAAATCACCATTAACTTCTATGGGGAAAGTTGCGGTTAGGTTTTTAAAAGGAAAGGACACTTAGAGGAGGACTTGGAGCAAATCCCTTTAGAACTAGGCAGTTCTAGAGTCAATACCCACGGGCGCACCGGAGTACTCAAGTTACCTCACCCAGGGAAGCCGGGTGCATAAGTGTCTTTTGGTGTCGGGTTTCGTCGTCGTTTTCAATGGCGATCTGCTGCAGCGGGCTGCTGGCGACCAAGTCGAAAGTGTCCAGGTGGATCCAAGGGTGGATCGAAGATCTGAAGAACCTGAAAGCAGAGGGGACAGAGTCTGGGTCACTAGCCAGTGACCAGGAGGGCGATGAGCAGATGCCCACCGATGTCGGGTGCTTCAGGTAGGTTGACGGTCGTATTGACTCTTCAGCCACGAGGTCCAGGAGGCGTCGATGACAACCAGGAGCTGGATTCGAGCTGTCCCACAACGTCTGTCGATTGCTGCGGTGTCGGCGACGGCAAGTCGCGTGGAAACAAAGAAAGGACGTTGTTGCAGACCAGCAATGTCTGGGGGACTCACCCAGCAAGGGTAAGTCAGGGCACGTTTGGTGCAAGCAGGGAAGCCCAAGCAGAAGAAGAGTTGCCTTCGGGAGGGCCCACTAGCCAACGGACTAGCGACCGTGAAGGAGCCTCGAGTGGACGCACTTGGAGCTGGCTCACAGGACACTCGTGGAGTGGAGGCCAGTGATCTTCAGTGCAGTCGGTGCTGGAGGTGGGGGCTACTTGGAGCCCACAGCACAACTTCATGGGAGGCCAGGAAGAGGATGCACTTACAAAAGTTCTTGGTGTCCAGGGGTCACGGTTCCACATTACCCACAACAGCTACATGCCTCAGCTTTGCTGGGGTCTCAGGTCAGCCTCGGGAAAGTCTGGAAATTTACCTCTGGTGTCGCAAAGACTTCGGCGTCCGTTGGGAGCTTCGGCGATGCAGACCGGACAATTGCTTCTTAGGTGCCTGCCAAGCAGGGGAGTCACTCCTTGACCCCAAGGGAGATTCTTCAGTCCTCTAATCTTGAAGTAGAGCATCGAAGGTCCAGGATTCGGCTTCAGAGTTTCGTCCAGGGTAATCTAAAGTCCTAAGGACTTGGGCCCCATACTTATACCAAGTTATGGGGTTGGACATACTCTGGGGACCCACCTATGGGAGGGTCAGGGAAGAGGGGTGGTTACACCCATTCCCTTTGTCCAGTTTCACGCCAGAGCAGGGGCAGGTAGCCCCTGCAACCGGTTTGAACTGGGCTATGCACAGGGACACCAAATGTGCCCCCAGTGCAGGACTTCAAAGCACCAGAGAGTGCTCCCGCCCAGCCCCAATACACACTATCCTGTCTGGGGAGGTGGTTACACCTCCCTTCGACAGGAAACCTATTGTCCAGGCCTCCCCTGCCGGAGTTTCGGTCAGCAACAGGAGGCCAGACCCGTGTCTGTGGCAGCGGCATCCATTTTGTGATGCCAGGGCTCTGTAAAGTTAATACCGGGTAGCCCTGTGTGTACATGTCTCTCCCTCTAGAAGGGTGGAATGCTACCCCCGCCGCCAGAACTGGCGGGGGGGGGTAGTATTCCTAGATGTTTGACACCAAACACTACATGTTTCCGTGCAGCCATCCCAAAGTTAGCATTTAACGCAAGGTTATAATGCACTTAAGAGTATATGGTCAGGCTGCACCACAAACAGCATCAGAGGAGTGGCTCCGAACGCTGCAGAGGGGCTCTGCTCATGCAGGGGCACCCTCTCACATAAAAACCAAGCACTCTGCCTTCAGGATTGTTAAGGCCTGCCATAGGAGTGACTTATAGGTTTATATGTGTGTGCAATGGTAGTGATATAGGTAGCCTATACCACAGTAAGGGGTGCATGCACCACCTTACCCAGGCTGCAGTAGCAGACCTGTGGTGTCATTTTGGAGGGCCTTCCAGGGGTGGCACAATACATGCTTTAGCCCCTGGTAGGCCTCTGGGGTACCTATGCCCTGGGTACATATTATACCATATACTAGGGACTTATAAGGGCACTCCAGAATCCACTCAGAGATGTACCTAAGGTACATGGAAACCATTTTAGAGAGGAAGCAGCTAGGCTGGGGTTCTGATTAGCAGGGCCCCAGCCAGACTAAAGTCGAAAAACAGTGAAGCATCAGCAAAAAGTGGGGGGTACCCATGTGAAGCAGATCCTACTCTGAAAAAACAAGGGAAAAAAAATAATTGTTGGTGGAGATGGCCCACTACTCCAGGTGCCACTCATTTTCTATGTTAAGTTCAATAAAACATGGGGCACAAAAATAGGTTCTGCATCAAATGGAGCATCAGATTTTCTTTTCCACATCTGACGTGCGAGCATTTTATCTCCTCACTGAAAGACGCTGTTTTGTGCATGATGTCTTCGGTTAGCATAGGTCAGCATAGGTTTTCTTTTTCTGTTTATGAACCAAGTCCTTCGTACAAGTTGCATTGTCATCTCTTTCTCTCTGATTGGTCTACTCAGGTATCTTGGTTGTCATTGCTCCCCTGAACATCAATGTTGCTAGCCTTTCATCGGTAGTCGAGTGAGGTGTTGAATGGTACGCTCTCAATGTACAGTTTAGCACAGTTTGTAAATTGAGCTTCTCAAGGGTAGCATGCTGTACACCTTTCTTTAGTGTACTTATGAATCTCTCAACCAGTCTGTTGACTTGCAGTCACAGAGGGGTGCTCTTTTGATGCTTTATGTACAGATACTCCAAGACGTCTTTGCACTCCTGATTATTAAAAGGTGGGCAATTGTCTGATTTTAGTATAGTCGGAACACCCCATGTCACAAAGATGCCATCTAGTTTCTCAATGACTCAGTCTTGAGTGGAAGATGGGAGATCCTCAGTTAATGAAAATTAAGAATATTCGTCCACAATCACCATCAGGTGATGTCCATTGTCGCGTGTACTGAAAATGTCAATGGCTATTGTCTCCGAGTCATGCTTCTGGAGTTCTGATATGTTTAGGGTGTGTTAAGCAACTTTTGTAGAAAGGAAGTTACAGAGATGACAAGCCTTTAGTTTCTTCTCAACCCGCTCGTCGAGATACAGAAACCAGACTCGGTCTCGGAGAGTTCGTTTTGTGGCAATGATTCCTCAATGTCCTTCATAGGCCACTTCAATTATTTTCTGCCACGGACTCTCTGGAATCAAGATCCTCGACTCTTGCAATATAACTCTCCCTTGAGCTATGGACAGTTAATATTTGACATTTCTGTATTTTTGATAATCACCCTCACTGGTTAGAGGTCAAGTGTGCTGTTTCGATGACTGATGTGTAATTATGTCTTTCAACTTTAGCATACCACTATCGTGGCTCTTGGCAGTGATAATCTGGACTAGCAAAATGGAAGCTGGTGTGTTTAATTTTAAGATGAAGTTGATACGAGCTTCAGCTGACTTGGATGGATTACCATGACCTTGAAAGGGCACTCTGGAAAAGTAGTCAGCAGAGTTCTGATCCTTTCCTGGATGATGCACAATCTTTTAACCATACTCCCCAATGTTCTATGCGAGGAGGCATCTTGGCCTTTGGATTGCCAAGTATTGTTAGTAAAGCTTAATGATCATTTACCAGTGTAAAAGGCTTTTGAAACTGGAATACATGGAAGTGTTCAGAAGCCCATACCATGCCTAAACTTTCTTTTTTAGGATGTGAGTAAGCATGTTCTGTTTGGGACAAACTCCTACTTGCATAAACTACAATATGCCTTCAAGCTTTTGTGTGTCTGCTGTGCTGTACAAGGATAGCTCCTAACCCAACTGGGCTAGCTTCAACAACAACCTCTGTATGAAGTTTCGGATTGAAATAAGCCATTTTAGTAGCATTTTCGTCAACTCTCTCAATGGAGCACTTACAGTGGCTGTGAGAAGTTGGCCTGGTATATGCTGTCCAGTAATTAAAGTGGGCACCTTGCACCAGTCCAAGCAACCCTTATGGTGATTTAAGAGGTCAAAGATAACCTTAGAAAGCTATCCAAGTGGTAGCTGTGGAGAGCAGCCTTCAGGCTTATTCTTGAAGGAATGTTAAGCAGCTTGTTTTACCAGAATGCAACCTTATAATATTGGTTAAATGAAAGAAGGACCACACAGTAGTTATAAAAATATGTATTAATTAATATACCACTATCTAGTACAACACAGTATCTCCTACACAGAGATAATCACAAAGCACACAATACTTAAGCACAGAAATGACAGTAAATAGCACTAATACACAGTGGGCCCCAGGGGGGGACCAAACCATATACTAAAAAAGCGGTATAAGAACCACGACTCGAGTCAAGACAGTGTTGAGAGGACATAGTATCGCTGGGACCCCAAGGAACCAACCAAAGTGAGTAGGTAGGGATGCCACGGAGGACGGGTGCAGTGTGGGAACACGATTGTGTGCTCCGTACAATTCTATGGGAGAGTCGCGGTTGAAGTTTTAATCTTTAAGGACCCTTCCCAGTGGACTTCGAAGAAACCTCGTGGAAGTTAGGAGGTTGGAGAGCCACCCCACCCGTGGATACCAAAGTACCAGAGTTACCTATCCCAGGGAAGCCATGCATAGGTCTGAAGTGGCGTTGGAAACCGCCGTCGAACCCAATGGAGGACTTCGAAGAAGAGCTGCTGCTGGAAGGAAGAAAAGTGCCCGATGGAATCCAAAGGTTGATTCTTGTTGAAGAGTACCTGAAAGCAGAGGGGACAGAGTCTGGGTCACTCAGGAGTGACCAGGGGCTTGGTAGACGAATGCCCACCGATGTCGGGTGCTTCAGGTGCGTTGATGGAGTTCTTGACTCTGCAGCTACGGGGACCAGGAAATGTTGAGGACAACCAGGAGCTGGATACGAGCTGTCCCACAAAGGATGTCGAGTGCTGAGGGGTCAGTGTCCGGCAGAAGCACCAACAAGCCTTGGCAACAGCAACTCATGCAGAAGCTCAAGGTTGTGTACAGTTCAGACCAGCAAGATCCAGGAGAATCACCACAGCAAGGGGAGTCAGGGCAAGCCTGGAGCAACCAGGGGAGCCCAAGAAAAGCAATGTTGACCCTCAAATAGACCCACAGGCCGGAGGCACAGGGGTCGCGAGAGGACCTCGAGCGATTTCACCAAACAACAGCCCACTGAGCACTCGGTGTGAGGAAGCCAAAGTTCTTAGTAGGAAATGGTGCCAGAGGTTGGGGCTACTCGGAGCCTAATGCACTTGTTCGGGAAACACCAACAAGCCTATGCACTTGCAAATGTACGCAGTGCACAGGTGTTCATGTATTGCAGCCCCCACAAGAGATTCTGACTTCAAACTTGGTAAGAGGGCATCTCGTACCTCAATGGATATAGAAATCCACCTCCTGTGTTGCTAAAGCCTTCAGAGTCTGTAAGAGCTCAGGGTCATCAGACCGGACAGCATTGTTGCGGTGCCTGGAATTCAGGGGAGTGACTCCTTCACTTCAAGGGAGATATCTTCAGGTGTCCTTGATACTCCACAGGTCCTGCACAGAGTATGTATGGTGCACAGGCACATACAATGCTTCAGACTGAGAGGGAGACGAAGTTGGGCCCAAACTAAGTCCAGCAAACTCCAGAGTGTCCAGACGGTCGAAGTTCAGTGGTTTCTGGTTCAGAATCATGTCCATGTCGAATCTAGGGTCCTACAGCCAGGTAAGCCCTTTTGTACCCACAGGAGAGGGTTGGAAAGATTCAGGGGACCCTCCCAGGGGACGGTCTAGACAGTGGGGAGGTTACTCCCATGTCCTTTGTCCAGTTTTGTGCCAGATCAGGAGCCAAAGGCTCCCAGGACTGGTTTGAACTGGGCTATGCACAGGGACACCAAATGTGCCCCTCATGCAGACTTTCGGTCGCTGGCAAGTGCACCCACCCAGCCCTAATACACTAAATCCTGTCTGGGAGGTGGTCACACCTCCCTGTGACAGGATGTATATTGTTCTGCCTTCCCCTGCTCGAGCTTGGCTCAGCAGCAGGAGGGCAGAAATGTGTCCCTGGTCGGCAGCAACCATTTTCTGCTTCCCGGGACTAGAAGGCTGGTACCATGAACACCAGGGACCCAACGAAGCTCGCTTCTAAGGGGTGGAATCATATCTCCCACACCGGTTACCGGTGTGGGGGTATGATTCCTACATGTTTGACACCAAACACAATAGGGTTTGTTTCAGTCATTTTAGAGTTGGTCATCACGCGTCTCATAATGCCACTCTAAATGTCCTAAATGGATGCTTCACTGACAACCCGGGAGAATGGACTCCGTAGGCTGCAGGGGTGTCCTGCTCATGCAATGGCACCCTCTCACTTACACGAAAACAGAAACAGGAGCAGGCCAGGAGACGAGTTAGTCCCGGTGGAATTTGGGAGACCTGAACTATTTTAATTAGCCTTGATGGTGTGAGGGCCATAGCTCCGGTGGTCAAGATATTTTGGACCTATAATACAGTACAACCAATGAGGCAGTGGTCCCTGTTTTTTTTAGTTGCCGGTCTAAGAATTGAATAAGACTTAGAAAGAGGCCATTAAGGAAGGTCAGTTTGGCCCTTTTAACGAATGTCAGCTTTGCGGTTTATCCAAGAAGGCAACCGGTTTAGCGAAAAGGAGAGATATATATCCTCCTTCAACTCACCAATTAATGGGTCAATAATTGGGGAGATTATTTAAAGCATTTATTAGCCTGAAGAAGGTGGTGAACCGTTAGATACCACCGAAACGCGTCGCTTCTGTGTCTAAAGGAATACCCAAACAACACCTGGTCTGAATAGAGCTGGTCTGGTTAAAAACACTTGAAATAACATTTGGTTTGGACAAAAGAAAAAGCATATTATGTATACATCTAATGTGATACATTAATATTCAATTATATGTATCTTAAGTGTCTTTAATGTGAAGCAGGTTGTTGGTGTTGGGGCCTAGAGAATAATCTTTTAGTTCTCCCTCTTTTCTGTGAATGAAATGTTTTTAATATATGTTTTTAATATAAGTGCATTGGGAAAATACTTGTGATTTTTTTAATAAATATATACCATTGTGATATACAGCTAATAAAAATATATGACTTTCTTATATTATGCCCTGGGTTACTATTTGGTGCTGGTGAATGGTTTATGATTGAAGGTAGTGTGACTATGTTGTACGTTTCAAAAGGAGCCCAAAGGGATCGTTTTGCTTGACTATAGTGTCTACCCTCTCACTTAGAACCAAGCACCCTACCCTCAGGATTGTAAAGGCCTGCTAGAGGGGTGACTTATAGGTTTTAAGTGCAGTGACCCTTAGATATAGTAAACCTATATCTTTAGTAAGTAGTGCATGCACCAACTTACACAGGCTGCAATGGCAGGCCTGTAGTTCCATTTTGCATGGCCTCTCATGGGTGGCATAATACATGCTTCAGCCCATGGGAGGCCTCTGGGGTACCTATGCCCTGGGTACCTGGGTACCATATACTAGGGACTGACACGGGCACCCCAGTATCAAATCTGGAGTGTACCTAGGTAAATAACATAACACTTTAGGGAGAAACCAGATAGACTGGGGTCCTGATTAGCAGGATCCCAGTCAGACTAGTCAAAAACAGTATCACATTTAGCAAAAAGTGGGGGTAACCATAAGAAGCAGTTCCTATTTTCTTACACCCCCCCAAATGTAAGGAGATGAGACTAACCTTGCCCAGTTGAGTCTTCATTTTCTAAGTGGAAATATCTGGAGAGTCCATCTGCATTGGCATGGCTACTCCTAGGTCTATGTTCCACTGTATAGTCCGTCCCCTGTAGGGGAATAGACTACCTCAAAAGTTTGGGGTTTTCACCCTTCATCTGTTTTAGCCATAGGAGGGGCTTATGGTCTGTCTGAACCATGGAGTGAGTGCCAAACTGATATGGCCTCAGCTTCTTCAGGGCCCAGACCACAGTAAAGGCTTCCCTCTCTTTAGCTGACCAATGTTTCTCTCTGGGGGTCAACCTTCTGCTGATAAAAGCTACTGTTTGATCCAGACCCTCTGCATTAAGTTGTGACAACACAGCCCCTACCCCCAACTCAGATGCATCTGTTTGGACAATAAATTGCTTGGAGTTGTTAGGACTCTGCAGAATGGGAGCAGTGCACATGGCCTGCTTTAGATCATCAAATGCCTTCTGACAGCTAACTGTCCACTGAACCTTCTTGGGCATTCTCTTTGATGTAAGATCATTCAAGGGAGTCACTATAGACCCATAACCTTTCACAAATCTTCTGTAGTACCCAGTCAGGCCCAAGAAAGCTCTGACCTGAGTCTGGGTAGTTGGAGCAACCCAGTCCATGATGGTCTGGATTTTGCTCTGCAATGTTTGAACCTGGCCTCCACCCACAAGGTGGCCCAGGTATACAACATTGCTCTGCTCTATCTGGCACTTAGTAGCCTTGATAGTGAGGCCTGTTTTCCGCAGAGCCTCCAAAACATTCTTCAGGTGGACCAGGTGATCCTCCCAGGTGGAGATAAAGACAGCTATATCATCAAGATATGCTGCACTATAGGCTTCCATGCCTGTAAGGACTTTATTCACCTGCCTTTGGAATGTGGCAGGGTCATTCTTCAAACCAAAGGGCATCACAATAAATTGATAATGCCCACTAGGGGTTGAAAATGCTGTTTTTGGTTTGGCATCCTCAGCTAGTCTGATTTGCCAATAGCCAGCAGTGGGGTCAAATGTGCTCAAGAACGTGGCTGAGGCCAAAGTATCAATATGCTCATCTGCCCTAGGAATTGGATGAGCATCAGTCCTAGTAACTGCATTGAGTCCCCTGTAGTCAACACAAAACCTCATCTCTCTTTTACCACCCTGGGTGTGAGGTTTTGGTACCAAGACCACTGGACTAGCCCAAGGGCTATCTGAGGGCTCAATAACTCCCAACTCTAGCATATTTTGGACCTCAGTCCTGATGCAATCTCTGACATGATCAGGCTGCCTGTAAATCTTATTTTTAACAGGTAGACTCTCACCTGTCTCCACTTCATGGGTACCGAAGTGGTCTGTCTAGGAGTCAGAGAAAACATGTGTCTATATTGATTGAGGACCTTCCTGCAATCAATCTGCTGTTGGTCAGGGAGGCTGGCAGCCAAAGCTACACCATCAACTGACCCATCATCAGGGTTCTGAGAGAAGAGATCAGAGAGAGGGTCACTCTCTTCTTCCTGCCCCTCATCAGTTGCCATGAGCAAGCCCATGTCAGCCCTGTCTACAAAAGGTTTGAGCCTGTTCACTTGGAGCACCCTGTGGGGGCTCCTAGAAGTGCCAAGGTCTACCAAGTAGGTGACCTCACCCTTCTGCTCAATTATAGTATGGGATCCACTCCATTTGTCTTGGAGTGCAGCTGGGGCCACAGGCTCCAACACCCACACCTTCTGCCCTGGCTGATAAACAATCAGAACAGCCTTTTGGTCATGCCAAGATTTCTGAAATTCTTGACTTGCCTCAAGGTTTTTGCTGGCCTTCTTCATGTACTCAGCCATCCTGGAGCGGAGACCAAGTACATAGTCCACAATGTCTTGTTTAGGTGGTTTGAGCTGTAACTCCCATCCCTCCTTCACTAAACACAGGGGACCCCTAACTGGATGCCCAAACAGAAGTTCAAAAGGGGTGTAGCCAACCCCCTTCTGTGGGACCTCTCTGTATGCAAAGAGAAGGCAGGGCTACAGGTCATCCCATTTTCGCCTAAGCTTTTCTGGGAGGCCCATGATCATGCCCTTGAGGGTTTTTGTTGAACCTTTCAACTAACCCATTGCATTGTGGGTGATAGGGTATAGTTCACTCCACACTCCTTCCACATTGCAGTGATATAACTTGACATGAAGTTTGTACCTCTGTCAGTTAACCCCTTCCATGCTTCCGTTGGCCAACGGCCATCGCGAGCACTACCTCGCTACTGCTGCGCACGTCCGTTGGCCGACGTGGCCCCGCCCACTCGTTCAAACCGCCGCACCGCGGCGGCATTTGCGCCGCGGTTAAGCGGTTAAGACCTCCTTAGGGAAACCCACTCTTATAAAAATTCCCAGGAGGGCCCTGGCCACCACATTTTATTTTATTTATTTATATAATTTGTAAAGTGCAACTCATGCCGTTAGGCATCTTGGCGCTATAGGACCTGAAAAAGTTGCTGTATTAGATGACCTCATCATGTTTAGCTTGGGCCGGGTGGCCTTAAGTCTCCTGGGGTAACAGCCAGGTCTTTAGGGCCTTTCTGAAAGTGAGAAGAGAGGGCGCAACTTTCAGTGCCATTGGGAGACTGTTCCAGAGCACTGCTGTGGCCCTGAAGAAGCTCTTTCCTCCCCAGTTAGTTCTCCTAAAGGGGGGAACAATCAAATTCATTGCGGAGCCAGAGCGTAGTGTCCTGGCTGGGATGTACCATTTGAGTCTCTCTCTAAAATGATCCGGCCCCAGTCCATGTAGCACCTTTTAGGCCAGGCAAAGAGCCTTGAATTTACAGCGTTGTTTAACCGGCAGCCAGTGCATTTCCTGATGGCTCCTCTTGCCGATTCATATTTGGGAATTTGAGAAGGAAACAAGCAGCAGCGTTTTGCAAGGTCTGGAGCTTCTTTTCAAGGCCAGCTGCGAGAGTGAGATAGAGGCTGTAGGAGAGTAGGATCTGCTTCACATGGGTACCCCCACTTTTTGCTGATGCTTCACTGTTTTTCGACCTTAGTCTGGCTGGGGCCCTGCTAATCAGAACCCCAGCCTAGCTGCTTCCTCTTTAAAATGGTTTCCATGTGCCTTAGGCACATCTCTGATTGGAATCTGGAGTGCCCTTATAAGTCCCTAGTATATGGTATACTATGTACCCAGGGCATAGGTACCTCAGAGGCCTGCCAGGGACTGCAGCATGTATTATGCCACCCCTGGAAGGCCATCCAAACTGACACCACAGGTCTGCTACTGCAGCCTGGGTAAGGTGGTGCATGCACCCCTTACTGTGATATAGGCTACCTATATCACTACATACCTACACACATATAAACCTATAAGTCACTCCTATGGCAGGCCTTGTCAATCCTGAAGGCAGAGTGCATGGTTCCTATGTGAGAGGGTGCCCCTGCATGAGCAGGGCCCCTCTGCAGCGGTCGGAGACCCTTCTCTGATGCTGTTTGTAGTGCAGCCTGACCATATACTCTTAAGCGCATTATAACCTCGCGTTAAATGCTAACTTTGGGATGGCTGCACCGAAACATGTCGTGTTTGGTGTCAAACATCTTGGAATACTACCCCCCCCGCCAATTCTGGCGGCGGGGTAGCATTCCACCCTTCTAGAGGGAGAGACATGTTAACCCTGGCTTGCCCGGTAACTTCTTTCTAAAGCCGTGGCATCACAAAATGGATGGTGCTGCCACAGACACAAGTCTGGCCTCCTGCTGCTGGACGAAACTCCGGCAGGGGAGGCCTAGACAATAGGTTTCCTGTCGCAGGGAGGTGTAACCACCTCCCCAGACAGGATAATGTGTATTGGGGCTGGGCGGGAGCACTCTTGGGTGCTTTTGAAGTCCTGCACTGGGGGCACATTTGGTGTCCCTGTGCATACCCCAGTTCAAACCGGATCAGGGGCTTCCAGCCCCTGCTTTGGCGTGAACTGGACAAAGGGAAAGGGGTGTAGCCACCCCTCTGCCCTGACCCACACATAGGTGGGGCCACAGAGTAAGTCCAACCCCTAAACTTAGTATAAGTATAGGAACCCAGTCCTTAGGACTTTAGATTATCCCTGGACAAAACTCTGACACAGAATCCTGGACCTTCGACGCTCTACTACAAGATTAGAGGACTGAAGAATCTCCCTTGGGGTCAAGGAGTGACTCCCCTGCTTGGCAGGCACCAAAGAAGCAATTGTACGGTCTGCATCTCTGAAGCTCCCGTCAGACGCCGAAGTCTTTGCATCACCAGAGGTAGATTTCCAGACTTCCCCGAGGCTGCCCTGAGTCCCCAGCAAAGCTGAGGCCCGTAGCTGTAGTGGGTAACGTAGAACCGTGACCCCTGGACACCGCACATATTTGCAAGTGCATCCTCTTCTGGGTCTCCCATGAAGTCGTACTTTGGGCTCCGAGTAGCCTCAGCCTCCAGCACCAACTGCACCGAAGATCACGGGCCTCCACTCCACGAGTGTCCTGTGAGCCAGATCCACTTGCACCGTCTCGAGGCTCCTTTGCGGTCGCTAGCCTGTTGGCTAGTAGCCCTTCACGAAGGCCAATCCTTTTCTTCTTGGGCTCCCTAGTTGCTCCAGGCTTGCCCCCACTTATCCTTGCTGGGTGAGTTTCTCAGACCTTGCTGATCTGCACAATCGTCAATCTTCAACTTCATCGAGACTTGCCGTTGCCAAGGCTTGTTGGGTCCAATCCGGTCGCCGATGCCTCAGCACTCGACAGACATTATGTAACAGCCCGAATCCTGCTCCTGGTCACCGACAACGCCTCCTGGACCTCGTGGCTGAAGAGTCAAGACGACAGTCAATGTGCCTGAAGCACCCGACATCGGTGGGCATCTGCTCATCGCCTTCCTGGTCACTGGCTAGTGACCCAGACTCTGTCCCCTCTGCTTTCAGGTTCTTCAGATCTCCGATCCACTCTTGGATCCACCCGGACACTTTCCACTTGGTCGCCAGCAGCACTTTGCAGCAGATCGCCATTCAAATCGATGACGAAACCCGACCCCGAAAGGCACCTATGCACTCGGCTTCCCTGGGTGAGGTAACACGAGTACTCTGGTGCTCCCGTGGGTAGAGACTCTAGAAAGACCTAGTTCTCAAAGGGTTTGCTCCAAGTCCTCCTTTAAGTGTCCCTTTTCTTTAAATTCCTGATCGCGACTTTTCCCAAAGAAGTTAATGGCGATTCGCGGCTGTGTATTTACACGGCACGCGTCCCCCGTGGGTCCCCTGTGTCACTACCTTGGGTGGTTCCTTGTGGTCCAAGCACTTCTACAGGCTCTATTCCTAGTGTCTAGCTCAGTCGTGGTTCTTATACCACTTTATTGGTATATGGTTTGGTACGCCCCTAGGGCCCAAACGTGTATTTGTGCTATTACTGTGTTTAAATAACTTATAACTTATGTACTTCGAACTCTAGCCTCATAAAGAGACTAGAGGGGTGTGTTTAGCAATAAATACATATATTTTGAATATATACCTGGTGTGGTGCTCTTTCATTTGGTCACTCAAGAAATTATAGACTGGTAAAACAAGCTGCTTTACATTCCTTCACGACTTAGCCTGAAGGCTGCTCTCCATAGCTACCACTAGGATAGCTTTCAATAAAGGTTGTCTTTAACCTATCTCCAATAAGGGGTTGTTTGGACTGGTGCAAGGTGCCCACTATAATTAGTGGACAGCATATACCAGGCCAACTTCTCACAGAGGCTGTTACAGTAATCTATCTTCCTGAGAACCAATGCGCTAACGGCCGTTCTCAGAAGTTCCGGGGGCAAAAATCTTTCAATCTTTTTTATAAGCTTTAGCGAGAAGAAGGAGACTGATGTGATTTTGTTGACTTGATCCCTGAACTTCAGTTCTGTATCTATCAACACGCCCAGGTTTTTGACTTTCTTTACTGGTTCAGGGAGTGAGTCCAGTTTGGGTGGCCACCAGTCTGGCGTCCAGAGTGAGGGGTTGTTACCAAAGAGGATGACCTCAGTTTTGGTGGCATTTAGTTTGAGGTAGTTGTAATCCATCCACTTACTTACATTGGTCATACAGGGGCATATTAGCAAGACCCACGTTAAAATTATCGCCGTTTTAGCGGCAGGAAACTGCCGCTAAAACGGCGATAATGGGCTTGCTAACATGCGTTATAGAATTCCAATAGAAGCCCAGGTTAGATGTCCTGCACATCTAACCTGGGCTTCTATTGGAATTCCATAACGCATATTAGCAAGCCCATTATCGCCGTTTTAGCGGCAGTTTCCTGCCGCTAAAACGGCGATAATTTTAACGTGGGTCTTGCTAATATGCCCCACAGTTTTTGAGTGCCATACCTGAGTTGTTTTCGGGCTTTGCCAGAGACACCACAATTTGGGTGTCATCGGCGTAGGATGTCAGGTGGAAGCCTGCACTTTTGATAATTGTCGCAAGTGGAGCCACGTAAAGGTTAAAAAGTGTTGGGCTCAGGGATGATCCCTGAGGACTCCGCAAGGTAAGGAGAATGGCTTAGATGTATAATTGCCCATTGACACCGTATGGTGTCTGTATGCCAGGAAGGATTTGAGGAGATCTAGTGCTGCATCCTCAATCCCTAGGCTGCGCATACGGTCCACTAAGATAACGTGGCTAACCGTATCAAAAGCCGCGGTAAGACTCAACAGGATAAGGGCCGCGGTCCCTCCCCTGTCCAGCACTTCCCGAATCTCCTCAGTGGCTGTTACCATAGCTGACTCCGTGCTTCGGTTTTTTCTGAAACCGTGTTAAGTGTCATCCAAAAGTTGATTTTCCTCTAAGTACTCAGAAAGTTGCTGATTCATAACTTTCTCCGCCAGCATGGCAGCAAAAGGGAGCCTCGAGATGGGGCGGTAGTTATTAGGATCCAATGCGTTCAGGTTGTCCTTCTTTAGCAGAGTTAAAATGGAGGCATGTTTCCAGTGTGTTGGGAAAGTTCTTCCCGCCAGCATGGAATTCAATATATGGCCAAGGTATTGTGCCACTTCGGCAGGAATCATATGCATTACCTTAGGGGTCTTGAGGTGCCTCAGATTTAATGAGTGGAATGAGTTTTGCCAGTTGTTCCTCTGAGAGAGCCTTAAATGTGGAGAAGCGGCTAACATCATTGGGGGCATGCTCCCCAGTTTCACCCGTTACTCTTTTAGCTGAGAGACTGGAAAAGATGTTTGCAACCTTTTCCTGGAAGAAAGATGCTAGTTTGTTGCAAAAATCTTGATTTATTACTGCGTGATTTGGATTCGTAGGTATGATCAGTTTGTTTATGACTTGGAAGAGGGTTTTATTTGCGTCGCAGGCCACTTTGACCTGTTCGGAGTAGTAGGAGGTTTTTGCTGCTATGGCTGCAGGGGCTGTGGTGGTTCTGATGGGTATTGCTTCTGGATACCTAGTGGCAAGATCCACCACCACTAGTATGTAACTGTGTCCAGATGCTGTAGGAGGGTTCATGGGACCAATGATATCAATCCCAACCCTCTCAAAGGGAATCCCCACCACTGGTAGTAGTATGAGGGGGGCCTTTGTGGTACCACCTGACTTACCACTGGCTTGACAGGTGATACAGGAGCGACAAAACTCCTTTGTGTCCTCAGACATGTGAGGCCAGTGAAAGTGAGGGACAAGCCTGTGCCAAGTCTTACTTTGGCCTAGGTGTCCTGCTAGGGGAATATCATGTGCCAAGGTGAGTAGGAAGCCCCTAAACTTCAGAGGTATGACCAACCTCCTGGTGGCATCAGGCTTGGGGTTTCAACCCTCTGAGTAAATGAGTCCCTCATCCCAATAGATCCTGTGGGATCCACTGACACTCCCAGCAGCAGCTTGCTTTCTGAGGGGTTCAAGAGAGGTGCAGGTTTGCTGCTCCAAACTCAATTCTGCCCTGGAAGGGCCCCCTGTCCCCAAGAACTCAACCTGGTCAGGTTCAAGTTCATCTGAGACAGTTCCTTCACAGGGGCTGGGATCATCTCCCTCAAGAGACTGATCCTCACTCTGAGTCTGGGGGAAGATACAGCCTTACCCCTCCTGAACCTCCTCTTGGAAGCCCCTTGGTCCATTGTTCCAGGATCCAGGGCCTGTTCAGTGCTTGTCAGTTTGGCCGGGGACCTGGTCACAGCAAACACATCTGCAGAGATGCCCAGCATTGCTGAATGAGTCCTAAGTTCCACTTCAGCCCAGGCTGAAGTCTCCAAATCATTGCCCAATAAGCATTCCACTGGTAGGTCTGAGCTAACCACAACTTTCTTAGGGCCAGTTACCCCGCCCCAGCTGAAATTAACAACTGCCTGAGAATGGTCAGTCCTGACATTGTTAGCATTGGTCACTTGGTACATTTCTCCAAGTATGATTTGGTCAGGGGCCACAAGATCCTTTGTCACCATAGTGACACTTGCACCTGTGTCCCTGTATGCCATGGCCTCCTTACCATTGATTAAAGGCTGTTGTCTGTATTTGCCCAGATTACTGGGACTGACAAATAGGGTGGCAATATGCATGCCACCATCACAGACAAGCACAACCTGAGCTGGAGTTTTGACTAGGCCAGAACCCATTTCAGAGCCCAAGGTTAACCCTACTAATCCCTTGTTCCCTGTACCACCACTTGTACTTGTGCTAGGGGCGCAGTTGCCTTAGAAGCAGTGGTGGTAGGAGGATTTTCCTTGGATTTTGGACAATCAGCATCTATTGTCCAATGTGTCTTCTATTTACAGGGATAACACCAAGGTTTCTTTTTGCCTTTACCTTTGTTTGGTTGTGACTCCCCCTAGATGCAGGTTTTTGGGGCCCTGGTGAACACTGTTTTTGATCTTTACTCTTGTCCCCAACCTTATCTGGAGTTTTAGAATCTTGTTTCTTTTGGTCAACACCATTGTTCTGGTTTTTCTGCTTCACCCTGGTTCTGACCCACTTCTCTGCCTTATTTCCCAAGTCTTGGGGAGAAGTCAGATCAGAGTCAACCAGGTATTGATGCCATAACTGATTGTGGTAATTATTAGGGATCTGCTCCCTCATAATCAAATTGTATAATCCCTTGAAACCATTAACTTTGCTGCCAAGCAACCAGCCTTCCAGAGTCTTAATGGCACTATCCACAAAGTCTACCCAATCCTGATTCTGTGCCTTCTGGGTGTCTCTGAACTTAATACTATACTGTTCAGTGGTTAAGCCAAACCCATCAATAAGAGCACTCTCAAGATTGAGTAGTTGTCAGCATCCTCTTCTCTAACAGTGAGGAGCTCATCTCTACCTTTGTCAGCAAAGAAGAGCCACAAGATAGCTGCCCACTGCTCTTGAGGGACCCTCTGAACTTTACAGGCCCTCTCTAAAGCAGTTATCCATTTATGGATGTCATCCCCAACATGGTAGGGAGGGACAATCTTTCTCAAGTTTCTATTATCAAAGGAATGTTATTTAACTCTAGGGACACTGTTGCTGCCACCATGGGACTCTAGTCCCAACTTTTTCTAGCTTTCTGGACTTCTAGGGACTCTTTATCAAGGGCCAAATGTTCTTGCCTGAGCCTAAGCCTAGCTTTCTCAAGTTCAAGATATTGGTACTCCCTATCATATGAGTGGTCCCTCTTGCTATATACAGAGGTCCCTACAGACTGTCCTGAGTGATTAGACTCTGCAGAGGGAGATCTAGATATCCTTGGTAAACTCTGCACTCTTCTAGGAGGAGTAAATTGGGGGCCCTTATGGCCTCCTCCATTCTCCTCTTGAAGATATGAGTTATCCAGGTGGGAACCATCAGGTTCCCCCTGGTCAGGGTTAGAGTCTAGGCCATAAAAGGTGTCACCTCCTGACCTGTCTTCATTCACTGTCCCACCCACTCTGTCCTGTTCATCTGACCCAGGAGTCTTCCTTAGGTCATCTAACAGTAACACCTTTACCAGGCGTTGAGTGTTGGCACTTCTCCCTGTCTTCAACTTTCTAGAGGTACACAGGGCTTTCAATTCTTGGAATGAAAGCTCACTGTATCTAGAGGGCAGAGAGCCACTGGAATCTCCTTTTGCAGACATACTAGGCGTGCTGAGGTGTTGCACCTACCTAACCTAGTGGGAACTAAACTCTCTGAGGTTGAGAAAGGGTGTGCTAGACCCTTGACTTGCCCAACACTAAGTTCAGTAGAACTTACTTATTCTAAGCTAGTATAATGTGTACCTAGTACTAGTGGTTTTGCAGTTAATCAATACAAAGATTTATCTGGTAAAACAATGCAGGCTTGAATCCCAATCGCTGCACAACAATGTGAGAAGTTGGCCTGGTGTATGCTGTCCACTAATTAAAGTGATACCAAAGGGGATGATGGATGGAGCGTTAGAGCAAATCAAACACTCACCCCCAGTCAAATGATCTGGGTTTAATCCATCATCATTCTTTAGCTCACTCCACCACCCCAGTTCAGACATGGCCATATGCAAATCAGTCTGACCCTGTGCCTCATGGGAACAGTCCAGCCCAAACTGCCAAGCCATGTCTTCCCTGGACCGGAAACAAGCATCCTGGGAACGGTTTCGGGTTCAAAACCCTCATCAGCCAGGCTATCTTGAATCCAGTGGCAAAGTGAGCAAGGGACCCACGTCTGGGCATACCCTGCCAACTTAGGGCGAACAAAGAGATACCAAAGGGATGATGGACGGAGCGTTAGAGCAAATCAAACACTCACCCCCAGTCAAATGATCTGGGTTTAATCCATCATCATTCTTTAGCTCACTCCACCACCCCAGTTCAGACATGGCCATATGCAAATCAGTCTGACCCTGTGCCTCATGGGAACAGTCCAGCCCGAACTGCCAAGCCATGTCTTCCCTGGACTGGAAACAAGCATCCTGGGACCGGTTTCGGGTTCAAAACCCTCATCAGCCAGGCTATCTTGAATCCAGTGGCAAAGTGAGCAAGGGACCCACGTCTGGGCATACCCTGCCAACTTAGGGCGAACAAGCGATACCAAAGGGGATGATGGACGGAGCGTTAGAGCAAATCAAACACTCACCCCCAGTCAAATGATCTGGGTTTAATCCATCATCATTCTTTAGCTCACTCCACCACCCCAGTTCAGACATGGCCATATGCAAATCAGTCTGACCCTGTGCCTCATGGGAACAGTCCAGCCCGAACTGCCAAGCCATGTCTTCCCTGGACCGGAAACAAGCATCCTGGGACCGGTTTCGGGTTCAAAACCCTCATCAGCCAGGCTATCTTGAATCCAGTGGCAAAGTGAGCAAGGGACCCACGTCTGGGCATACCCTGCCAACTTAGGGCGAACAAAGCGATACCAAAGGGGATGATGGACGGAGCGTTAGAGCAAATCAAACACTCACCCCCAGTCAAATGATCTGGGTTTAATCCATCATCATTCTTTAGCTCAAGCGCTCCGTCCATCATCCCCTTTGGTATCGCTTTGTTTGCCCTAAGTTGGCAGGGTATGCCCAGACGTGGGTCCCTTGCTCACTTTGCCACTGGATTCAAGCTAGCCTGGCTGATGACGGCTGAACAGCCAGAAACCGGTCCCAGGATGCTTGTTTCCGGTCCAGGGAAGACATGGCTTGGCAGTTCGGGCTGGACTGTTCCCATGAGGCACAGGGTCAGACTGATTTGCATATGGCCATGTCTGAACTGGGGTGGTGGAGTGAGCTAAAGAATGATGATGGATTAAACCCAGATCAGTTGACTGGGGGTGAGTGTTTGATTTGCTCAAGCGCTCCTTCCATCATCCCCTTTGGTATCGCTTTGTTCGCCCTAAGTTGGCAGGGTATGCCCAGACGTGGGTCCCTTGCTCACTTTGCCACTGGATTCAAGCTAGCCTGGCTGATGACGACTGAACAGCCAGAAACCGGTCCCAGGATGCTTGTTTCCGGTCCAGGGAAGACATGGCTTGGCAATTCGGGCTGGACTGTTCCCATGAGGCACAGGGTCAGACTGATTTGCATATGGCCATGTCTGAACTGGGGTGGTGGAGTGAGCTAAAGAATGATGATGGATTAAACCCAGATCAGTTCACTGGGGGGTGAGTGTTTGATTTGCTCAAGCGCTCCGTCCATCATCCCCTTTGGTATCGCTTTGTTCGCCCTAAGTTGGCAGGGTATGCCCAGACGTGGGTCCCTTGCTCACTTTGCCACTGGATTCAAGATAGCCTGGCTGATGACGGCTGAACAGCCAGAAACCGGTCCCAGGATGCTTGTTTCCGGTCCAGGGAAGACATGGCTTGGCAGTTCGGGCTGGACTGTTCCCATGAGGCACAGGGTCAGACTGATTTGCATATGGTCATGTCTGAACTGGGGTGGTGGAGTGAGCTAAAGAATGATGATGGATTAAACCCAGATCAGTTGACTGGGGGTGAGTGTTTGATTTGCTCAAGCGCTCCGTTCATCATCCCCTTTGGTATCACTAATTAAAGTGGGCACCTTGCACCAGTCCAAGCAACCCTTATGGTGATTTAAGAGGTCAAAGATAACCATAGAAAGCTATCCAAGTGGTAGCTGTGGAGAGCAGCCTTCAGGCTTAGTCTTGAAGGAATGTTAAGCAGCTCGTTTTACCAGAATACAACCTCATAGCATTGGTTAAATGAAAGGAGGACCACACAGTAGTTATAAAAATATGTATTTATTAATATAACACTATCTAGTACGACACAGTATCTCCTACATGGAGATAAGCACAAAGCACACAATGCTTAAGCACAGAAATTACAGTAAATAGCACCAATACACAGTGGGCCCCAGTGGGGGAACAAACCATATGCTAATAAAGTGGTATAAGAACCACGACTCGGGTCAAGACAGTGTTGAGAGGACGTAGAATCACTGGGAACCCAAGGAACCACCCAAGGTGAGTAAGTAGGGACCCATCGGAGGACGGGTGCAGTGTGGGAAGTTTTAGGGTTTAAGGACCCTTCCCAGTGAACTTTGAAGAAACCCAGTGGAAGTTAGGAGGCTGGAGAGCCACCCCACCCATGGATACCGAGGTACCCGAGTTACCTATCCCAGGGAAGGTGGGTGCATAGGTCTGAAGTGGCGTCGGAAACCGCTGTCGAACCCAATGGATGACTTCGAAGAAGAGCCGCTGCTGGAAGGAAGAAAAGTGTCCGATGGAATCCAAAGGTGGATTCTTATCGTAGAGTACCTGAAAGCAGAAGGGACAGAGTCTGGGTCACTCAGGAGTGACCAGGGGCTCGATAGTCGAATCCCCACCAATGTCGGTGCTTCAGGTGCATTGATGGAGTTCTTGACTTTGCAGCTACGGGGACCAGGAGATGTCCAGGACAACCAGGAAGGATGTTGAGTGCTGAGGGGTGGGTGTCTGGCAGGAGCACCAACAAGCCTTGGCAACAGCAACCCACGCAGAAGGTCAAGGTTGTGTATGGTTCAGACCAGCAAGATCCAGGAGACTCACCACAGCAAGGGGAGTTAGGGCAATCCTGGAGCAACCAGGGGAGCCCAAGAAAAGCAAAGTTGACCCTCAAATAGACCCACAGGCCAGAGGCACAGGAGTCACGAGAGGACCTCGAGCGATTTCACCAAACAACAGCCCACGGAGCACTCGGTGCGAGGAGGCCAAAGTTCTTGGTAGGAAATGGTGCCAGAGGTTGGGGCTACTCAGAGCCCAATGCACTTGTCTGGGAAACGCCAACAAGCATATGCACTTGCAGTGCACAGGGGTTCGGGTATTGCAGCCCCCACGAGGGATTCTGACCTCAAAATTGGTGAGAGGGCAGCTCAGACCTCAAGAAATATAGAAACCCACCTCCTGTGAATGCAGGGGAGTGACTCCTTCACTCCAAGGGAGATATCTTCAGTTGTCCTTGATGCTCCAAAGGTCCTGCACAGAGCCTGTATGGTGCACAGGCACAGACAATGCTGGAGACGAAGTTGGGCCCAAACGAAGTCCAGTGAAGTCCAGAGTGTCCAGACGGTCGAAGTTCAGTGGTTTTTGGTTCAGAATCTTGTCCACGTCGAATCTAGGGTCCTACAGCCAGGGAAGCCCTTTTGTACCCACAGGAGAGGGTTGGACAGATTTAGGTGACCCTCCCAGGGGGTGGGTCTGGACAGTGGACTCCCATGTCCTTTGTCCAGTTTCATGCCAGAGCGGGAGCCAACGGCTCCCAGGACTGGTTTGAACTGGACTATGCACAGGGACACCATATGTGCCCCCATGCAGACTTTCGGTCGCTGGCAAGCGCACCCACCCAGCCCTAATACACTAAATCCTGTCTGGGAGGTGGTCACACCTCCTTGTGACCGGATGCCTATTGTTCTGCCTTCCCCTGCTCGAGCTTGGCTCAGCAGCAGGAGGGCAGAAATGTGTCTCTGGTCGGCAGCAACCATTTTGTGCTGCCCGGGACTAGAAGGCTGGTACCGGGAACACCAGGGCCACAACCAAGCTCGCATCTGAGGGGTGGAATCATACCTCCCACACTGGTTACTGGTGTGCGAGTATGATTCCAACATGTTTGACACCAAACATGATAGGGTTTGTTTTAGCCGCCTTAGAGTTGGTCATCACGCGGTCGCATAATGCCACTCTTTATGTCGTAAATGGCTGCCTCACTGACAACTCGGGAGAATGGACTCAGTAGGCTGCAGGGGTGTCCTGCTCATGCAGTGGCACCCTCTCACTTAGAACCAAGCACCCTGCCCTCAGGTTTGAAAAGGCCTACTAGAGGAGTGACTTATAGGTTTTAAGTGCAGTGACCCTTAGATATAGTAAACCTATGTCTTTAGTAAGTGGTGCATGCACCAACTTACACAGGCTGCAATGGCAGGCCTGTAGTTCCATTTTGCATGGCCTCTCTTTGTGGCATAATACATGCTTCAGCCCATGGGAGGCCTCTGGGGTACCTATGCCCTGGGTACATGGGTACCATATACTAGGGACTAGCAAGGGCACCCCAGTATCCAATCTGGAGAGTACCTAGGTACATAGCATAACAGTTTACGGAGAAAGAAGATAGACTGGGGTCCTGATTAGCGGGATCCCAGTCAGACTAGTCAAAAACAGCATCACATTTAGCAAAAAGTGGGGGTAACCATAAGACGCAGATCCGACTTTCCTACAGTGGCAAAGTCTTGTATATATCTAGAACAGTAGCTGGCCATTCCAAGAAATGAATGCCCCATTGAAACATTTTGTGGCTGATCAGCTTGTACTTTAGCAGCACTCATACTTTATCAGGATCAGGTATCATACCCCATCAGAAAAGATATGACCAAAGAATGATGGCTTTGCCTCTTAGAACTCACATTTATCTGCATTCAAAGTCAAACCTGCATCAACCTGTAAACGACATACTTGTGTGAGAACATTATCGTGCTCCTTTTGGCTAGATCCGAAAACCAATATGTCATCCCTATAGTTGAATGTATTCATGACAGGCTGTGTGATACGTCGAATGATGTCTTGAAAAAGTTCTGCAGCTGATGACACACCAAAAATGTGTCTTTTGTATTGAAACAGACCAACTTGTGTAGAAAAGGTTGTAATGTACCTGCAGTTTTCTTCAAGTTCCAACTGATGATAACCTTTATTGAAATGAAGGCAAGAGAAAACCTTTGAACCATTTACTTGCATTATAATATCAGCAATGTGTGGACCTGGATGTCGTTCTCGTTCAATTGCCTTGTTTACCTGATGCATGTAAACACATATGCATATCGCTCCTTCACTGTCGTTTTTGGGCACCACCACAATGGGAGAAACCCATGGTGTTGGATCAGTAGAATGCTCAATGATATCATGCTTAAGTAATGATTCAAGTTCTTTTTTAACAGTATCTTGTAAATGAAAAGCAATTTGTTTATGCCTTTGAGCAGCAAGACGGATGTCCTCATTATTATGGTGCTTTACTTTTATGGTTTTAAACTTCTCCAACCCATTAAACAATGTAGGAAACTGACTTACTATTTCATGGTGAGCATTCATGTTGCAGTTTAGGGAAATCAGTCCCATATCAGCAGCTGTGCTGAAACTGTGTAGTTAGGCACTGGCGCCTTTCCTGAAGCTGATGGATGGGTGCTTGCACTTTTGTTTTCTTATGATTCATCGTCACTACAAACGAGCCTTGACTTTTTAAGGTGTCGATGCAGTCCAGGTATACACTTTGACATTTCAGTGGTATGAGTGGTGGTAAGGGATGCAATTCATCATATTTCTCCTCAGGCATAATGGTTATTGATTCACCACTGTCGATGATGAAAGGTATTGAACAATCATTTACTTTCAGAGTAATCTACGGACAATGTTTGAATAACTTTAGTGATTTGGCATGTTAACTTTTCTTTGACCGACATTTTTCTTCACATGTGGCCAGTTCAACATGCACACCCTTCACTTTCACTTGATACTGATATAGAACAACTGTTCGAAAATGATTTAGATGACAATCGACTTTGTTCAGTGTCAATTTGTCGTACCTGACGTCTCTGCTGGGCCTTGTAATTGTCCCTCGAACATTGCTTCTGGAACGTTCCGGTGGCCATTTTGTCTTCACGCTGTGATGCACTTGTTTTTTCCTTTGCTTTGCAAACGATCACAAAATGGTTCTCCTTCCCACAAGCCTTACATATCTATCCAGTGGCGTGACATTTACTTTCGTGTGGAAACGAAAATCCACATCTAAAACATAACTTCTTTTTACATGTAGACATCATCTTGTGTCCTTCAGTCATTTGCTTTGACTTCCTTTTTACACTCATGACTGATTCATTCTGGGCACCTCTGGCCTTCATATCATCAGCTTTTCTATTGGCATGCTCTTCAGCTCTGGCAGCCATTGATACTCATTCCAGACTCAGGGGTATATTCACAAGAACGTGTGATAACTACCGCAAGAGTAGCGTAACGCAACTTCCAATATCGCAGCCCATCGCGGGAAAATATCCACGTGTCAACGTGGAATTCACAACAAGGTGGTACCATGCGATAGCCACCAGATAACGCGTCAAATGTCAGTGCCAAAATCAACGCCACGCCGAAAAAATGCGAAACGCGAACGCGAGAAATCATGCGATGAGGCCAATCGCGGTACAGAAATCAGCAAACACCAGCCACAGGCCTGTAAATCCCACGCGGCCGGCAGGAAAAAGCACCATAAAAGAGAGGAAAAAAAAGAGCCCAGAAACAATTCAAACTACGTAGCAACATAGATGCACCCGGACCGAGTGCAGAGGACAAGCCGAACACCACAAGCCCTACGGAGGACCAGCCAGGAACCCCGCCTTCGGGGAAGGGCAAGGACAAGAGGAAGAGGAAGACCGGGTTCAGTCCGCAGGAAGACCAGATCGTCACGGGGGTGACCGAACACCATCAACAACTGTTCTCCACCTCCACTGCGGCACTGGCAACCCAAACCGAAATATGGCAGGCCATCCTAACCAAGATCAATGCAGTTGGAGTGTCCAGGAGGTCACTGGAGGAGGTCAAGAGGCGCTGGCATGATCTGAAAAGGCAGACCAAACATGAGCTTGCCGCCAACAGGGAGGCAGCAACGGCGACTGGAGGTGGGAGTCCTGCGACACAGGAGGAGCTGGAGCAAATGGTGGCCACAGTCAGCAGTGAGAAGACGGTGGCAGGATTGGGGGGCCTGGACACAGCACGATACGACCTGACCCAACAGCAACAGGGTGAGTAACCACTAGGGACGGGGGGATGGGGGGAGATGGGCACAATGGCACACATGCACAATTATGCGCAGCACGCAGCACACAGCACACCCACAATGACCGTGGAACATGTCCCTGAATGCCTTGGCACACTGCAGCACACATAGAAACGCCAAGTAGGCCCCCATCCACAATGTGCACAGAGGGCCCCCCCCATCACCAATATCACAACCGACCCGTGCACATGTGCTGAATCCAGCAAAGCAGCTGCTCCGTGACCCACACTGACTATGCAAGTAACACTGCATGTCCGATAGCACGGCAGCTGCTCCAAAAAAATGACATGGCCCACGAAGCGACATGGAGGTAGCCAAGTGTGGATCACATCCGTAAAGGAGCAGGTCACACTCCGACGTGTCCACGTGCACCCACAACCCATGCCTCACAATACACGCAGCAGACAAACAATGCACCAGGCCACAAAAACAGTCCGCGAGCACACATGACCCAAGTCAAAAGCAAATCAGGCCCCGAAAAGCACACAATTCAAAGGCACCCCGCCTCAAAGGGAGAAGGCTACACGAAATCAGAGCTGCAGGGGCAACTCACCCACAATGCAGCACACACACATAGCAATCACAGAACATCAGCAATGAAGGTAATGTGGTACAAAGTGCAACACCAGCACCACATGACAGAGCTCACAACAGGTTCTGCTCGTGCGTAGTAACTGTCCACCCACATCTGGCATTGCCTGACACTGTGTGATGATAATGTACGGGCACTACCACACATCCGTCATGTAGTCGAAAAACACACTGACTGCCATCAAATAGCCAGCACTCCCAAAACAGTCACAATGTACATTGGCATGCAGTCTGAATGTATACATCTGCAAATCATCACCATATATGTGAAACTCTGTTAACCTGCATCTCCCCTTTACATTGCAGAGGGACAAACACCACCACCTGCAGAGCACACCATACATCCCACCTTTGATGATGAAGAGGACAACCTGCACACATGTCAAGACACTCTCCAACGCATGTTGGACAGCCTCTGCACCCCACCCCCAGGAGCAGGCCAGGCCAGCTGCCTCGAGGTGACCCCACCACCTGCACAGGCCACACTGCAGGAAACACACACCACCACGGCTGTCTCCCAGGACCACCCCGACCAATACATGGAATTCCAACGGCGTGTGTTGGGTTGCCAGGTGGAGTTGGCTCATCAGCTGCGGGTGGGTTTCGAGCTCGTGGCAGCCAAACTCGATGCCATAAGTGAGTGTCTGAGTCCCATCAGGGACCACGTACAGTCCCTATCGGACACCCCCTGTACGCACCATGCTCTGCCACAGACCTTGGCTAACCTCGCTGGTGCCATGAGTCTAATACAAGCACTGTCTGGTCAGACAGGCACCAGCCATGACAGCACAGAGTTGGCACAGATGCGGAGGGCAATGGACACCATGGAGCAGATGCAGTACTCCAACTTGCCATTGCTGCCACTGAGCCGTTCCCAGATGACTGCAGCGGGAACATCGACATACACAGCTCTGACCCCTGATGTGTCCGTGTTACACTGTGATGCTGCCCCATCACCAACGCAGTCTGATGTGTCAGGGGCACACAGCGATGCAGCCATCACCCCGCCACACACACCGGACACACCGGACACAGAACCCGTGTCAGGGGAGTGAGAAGGGGATGGGAACCACTGTGTGAGGAAGGAGGCAGTAGCATCCATCACCGCCATATGGCCTGTCCCTGCCTGGTCATGACCTATGCATCATGCCCTGGGAAATACCTCCTACTGACCTCCGGAACACCCTGCGACATTCACCCGGACCCCGACACGGACTGCCATTTCTGCACCGCTGGCCAATCACACAGCAATCCTGCTGCGGACTGCACTCTCCCTCTTCCCAATCACTGTGCAATCCCCAAAGGAATCTGGTTGGCCCACCACTGGGCTTCCATGTGATGTGGGCTTGGATGGCCAGGTACAGCTCCAGCCCCGTCAATCACCTGAATGTGAATAAAACATTCTTAATCACACAGATGTGTCATCACTATGTTCACTCACGTATGGAAGTATGGCTGGATGTGGGGAGGACGATTGCACATGAAGATACACCCTGGTAACTGACATCTATGCGCATTTCTATCCCTGAGACACATGGCCAATTGGATGACTGGGAAGGTGAGTACTAGCTGTGTCCCCATTGCACATCAACAGCAATCTCACAACACCCCAAAGTAGGCACACGTCCATGTGTTGAATAGGGCCATGTGTAGGAGTGACCAAAATGGTGGCAGGCCAGGAGTGGTTTCCCGCACCACGTGTGACAGCAGAACTTCACGTCGCAGACCGACTTACACACATCTGTGTGGACACAATCTGTTGTGATGTATGACATTGCTCCACATGGTCAGAGGTTGGACACCATACACACATAGCTGGAGTCAAGTAAGTGCACATGTCATCTAGCACCTATCTGAAAACAATGTCTGGCTCACAGAGGCGGAGCTTGTCAAAGGGACACACCCCCATTGCACATGCGTCAGTCAGTTCCTCCCTGTGTTGTGACGAGGCTCATTGTGGCACACGAGTGGACAATCTAAACAACACACCTCACAGTCAGACACCAGTGGAGTGGCATAGGCTTTATTGGCATGTGCATGTCAGTACGGACGAGGCAACGGCCACAACAGGCAGGGACATGCTTAAGACACTTACACGCAGCATGGGTACATGTCGTGGTTCAGTTGATGGTGGGGCTGAAATGGACAAAATTCATCACGGATGGCAACTCTCACAGCCCACCTTGCCTTGCTGGATGAGTCATGTGTTGTTTGGCGTCTGCACATTGCCCCGTGTGAGGGGTAAGACTCACTGCACGTGGGGTCTGCATGGTGCTCTGCCTCTGGGGTGCGCCGATTGTCTGCTCTGCCGACAGTGATCAGGTGTGAGGGTCCGACAGGTTCACATGTCATGCTACATTGCCATGTGTGTGCTCTCATCCAGCAGTGTGTCTGAATTGGCAACATTGCCAGACGACGCTGTGTTGCTCCGACCATGGACCTGCGTCGCCTTGCACAAGTGTGTGTACACACGCGTTATTCCACGCACATGCATCCAGAGCCTGACCGAAGGCAGACGTGTCCTCTGTTTTGGTGGTATATGTGAGAAATCTCTGTAGGAGAGTAGGGTCTGCTTCACATGGGTACCCCCACTTTTTGCTGATGCTTCACTGTTTTTCGACTTTAGTCTGGCTGGGGCCCTGCTAATCAGAACCCCAGCCTAGCTGCTTCCTCTCTAAAATGGTTTCCATGTACCTTAGGTACATCTTTGATTGGAATCTGGAGTGCCCTTATAAGTCCCTAGTATAAGGTATACTATGTACCCAGGGCATAGGTACCCCAGAGGCCTGCCAGGGGCTGAAGCATGTATTATGCCACCCCTGGAAGGCCAGCCAAAATGACACCACGGCTCTGCTACTGCAGCCTGGGTAAGGTGGTGCATGCACCCCTTACTGTGATATAGGCTACCTATATCACTACAATTGCACACACATATAAACCTATGTCTTGTGGTTTGTGGCCTCCTGGCCTGCCTGGATACGTTGGCATAGGCCTGGCTGCCATGATGGCTTTTGCGCACGTTACTCTTAGCCGTTATTCTGTCGCCCTCTGCTTCTGCCAAGTTATTTTAGAACTGTCTGCATTTTCTGTCTCTCACCTTTTCTCCTGTTCCCTTTGGGCTCAGTCTGAACAACAGTTACAAGGTCGAAAAACAACGTCCCTAGTTCTTGCTGATATGGCCAGTCCCTCGCACCTAGACATAACACTATGTACAGCTGCCATGGAGAAATTGGTGTGCTTTTAATATTGCGTTTTTCCCGCTTAAGAGACACTTGGAGAAAACCTTTCCAGGGAGAAGAGCTATGATTGTCTGCTGATGTAGTTTTGCATCTAGAGACTGAGGTATGGGGGTTCGCTAGTCAAAGCCCAGAGGTCTTCTATTTTTATAATAAACTAGCTTCTAGCACGGGGAGGGTGGAAAGGTCGTTTGGCCCTATGTCCACTGCTTTATGAGATGCTGTCCCCGTTTGTATTCTATGGAGTTGTGGCTAGGCTGGTTATATTATTCTTGTGCATTGTGCTGATGGTGCTGACATGTGTACTGTATCTTAGAGCACGTAAGTTGAAATAAACATTTTAACCTATACTGTGTCTCTTCTTACGCACGTTGTGGACAGGTATGAGTGAGTGACGAAAGAGTGTTCTTGCTTCTGCGAGTCCTGAGAGAGAGATACCGTGTTCTGGGTTGTCTAAGCATTGGTAACCTTGTTGCCAATGGGACGCTAAGGCTAGTCGGGTTGGGGTTTTAGGTGCTAAGGTTTATGTTTGGCTCACCACTATATTCCGAGGTCCTATTATCCTGTGCATAGCTCTGTGTGTGCAGAATCCCTATAACATGGCGCGACCAATGAGTGGGCTGCTTATCTGCGAGACGCTTGTGTAGTGCTTGTGCTTGTCCACAACCCCCTCACATACGCTCCCGGAAGCGTGCGTGACGGTGATACCTCCTATATTGACGTTTTTGTAGGTTCTTTCAAGCTTGAAGTTGTTAAAAGGTTTCTTAATCGAACCTCTATTGTGCTGCCTCCTGTTAGGTTGTCGAACATCCCCGATCGTAATGGCGGGTGTAAACATAGCGGCACATAGCCGCACAGCGCTCCGGGATCACTTAAGGGTGTATGGAGTGCCAGACACGGGAGTCGAACTGATCTTTGTGGTCCAAGCCGATCCGGCTTTCCACTTTGAAGTATTCTACTCTTGGGTCACCTTTCCAGCGGTGGATGCGAACGATAATCTGTTCCATGAATATGAACCCACCGTTGTTCCTGCTGCCTATAGACCTTATACTAATCTTGAAGTACCGCTCACGGCTTGGCAGCACCGTGTTTGGTTTGATGGCGCCCTCCCACAACCGGTAACAATGGTTCGTTTAGGCCCCTTGTCTATTGACGGGGCCTCTTGGCCTGTTTTGGCCGGGTACACCCCACATCCGCGATATATGCAGATACCAGTCGCAGACCTGCGCAATATGTATTCGGCTTTGGTGCGAGTGCATCGCGCTTTAGTGCAATATGTTACAGGCAACATCCAGGGAGCCCCACCTGGAGTTGCGGGCCATCCAGCTGCTGCAGGCGGAGTGACCATAAGTCCTGTCATGGTGAACTCGGTGATGGGCAAGCGCCCACAAAATAAGGATGATTTTCCTTATTGGCTTGCAGAGAAATTTGACCAGTTGGAGGCAGTTTTTCCAAACCCGACACCGGTGGATAAACATAGAATTCTTACGATTAGTTTGCCAAAGGACTTAATTCCCGAGTTGACAGCATGTGACAACTGGGGTAGGGTATTCGCAGCAGTTTATTCGAAGTGTTTCGGCACTCCTTCCATGACGGTTCTCCCCTCTGTAATTAAAAAAGTACAGGATGAACATGGCCCTGAGGCGGCTATGGAATTAGGGATGAGACTGGTGGGAGTGTTTGAAGTAGTAGCTGAGTTGATCCTTGCGAATGTCAAGGGCGATGCAGTGAACTTTCAAGTAGCTAATGCTTTGGCTTTGGTCCCAGAATTGGACAAGCCTCGCGAATTACCAAAAATTATTACCCAGGCTTACAAAACTATTGGCAGGAATAGCCTGGGTAATAAGCCTTTTGCAAAACAGCAAACACAATTGCAACAACAACAATCCAAACCTCAATCTGAGAAAGATGAGAGACCAGTCTTCACTAAAAAGAGCTGGAGGCTGAAAAAACAGGGTAAGCAACAAAAGAAGCCGGGGTCGAGAGGCGCATCCCCGGTTTCAGTCTCTTCTGAACGCACTTATGATTTACGCAATAGGGCAAGAATTAAATCTCCAGATAGGTTTCAGATCCCTGATACGCGTTCTCCTCGTTCTTCACAGGCACAGACAACTTTGCAGGCCGGTGGAGGAGAGCGCCAGGATAGAGGAAGGGGTCGAGAGGCTCCACAGGAACGAGACCAACCTCGACAACAGGTCAGAGGGAAAGCAGAAGACTTTCAACGTTCTCGCCCACAATTTCAGAAGAAGAAAGTTGCCGCTGTAACAGCGAAATATGCCACAGACGGTGAGAACGAGACTCCTGAACTGGACGTGGGCAGTAACCCTCCTAGACAGCACCGCGGAAGTTACCATAGTGCGGGAGGCGCTACGTCCTCATATGGAGGCGACAGCAACTGAAACATTCATTACTGTTGAGACAGCAGACACCAGAGTGGCACCCCCTGACAGACTATTTAATATTGTCATCCAAATTGAAGGTGATATACAGCGTGTAATTAAAAGGATTTTTGGGGAAAATCTGACCTCTTCGTATGACATTTTGTTAGCGGAGGCGGATTGGCCGCCCCCATTTGTACTTGCTGTGCGTAGAGGGGAGGAGGTAATCCTTCTGAGCTTTTCTCGACATGTCCCAAAGGACAAAGCGGAGGCTCTTGCAGCTGAGTGGGCTGTGTCCCTGGCTCCTGCGTTATACCGCAACCACGTGGGCTGGGATGAAGACTCTCCCCCCCCATGAAATACCTTTGCGGTCCCTGCCGCAGCCCCAACCCCAAAATCCCATTAAACGGGAAGCCAAAGGCCCCGTTTCTGAAATTCTGACTCAGTTGGAATATCAGGGAGTAATTGAAACATGCGTGTCACCTATGAACAATCCCCTTTTCGCGGTTTCTAAACCCGATGGATCGTACCGCTTAGTTTTGGATTACCGACATTTGAACTCTCATTGTCGGACCTTTGCGGTGCAAAATACACACAGTTCTGCGCTAGTAGACGGTCTTGTTCGTAAAAAATATAAAACGACACTTGACCTCTCCAATGGATTCTACACGCACAACTTAGCCCCGGAGAGTGGCCAATGGAGCGCTTTTACCTCTGGTGGTAAATTATTCAAATTCAGGCGTTTACCTATGGGCTATAAGAACAGTCCCGGCGTATTCGCCGCCCGTGTTGTCTCTTTGTTAGACGGCATCGACCCAGATGCATGTTCGTACGTCGATGACATTTATCTGACTGACGACGAACTATTCCTGCATCTTTCTCGAGTAGACCGCATTATTTGTGAATTTGCGGTTCAAGGTTACAAGTTCAACTTTGCAAAATCTCACATTGCTGAATTTACCGTTTTGTTCCTGGGCTATGAGCTCAACAATGAAGGTAAGGGCTTAGCCCCCCACTTCCTAGAAAAATGTGCACTTTTGTGCCCTCCTACTACTCTGAAAAAACTTCAGTCTTTGCTGGGTTTTCTGAACTTCGGGCGTACTTACATTCCCGAATACGCCAAGCGTATCAAGCCACTGTATGCCTTGATACAACCTAACTTTTCGAAGTCTAGCTGGCTTCCGGAGCATTCCTCCATTCTGCAGTCTTTGCAGACAGACCTTCTTGAGTCTAAATACCTGTTGACGCGTGACAACCACACAAACCTGGTGATTAGAATAATTCTGGGGGCAGTGGGTTTCACGAAGGTGACACAGTACCCATCGCATACAAGTCACATCTTTACACTTCCGCAGAAATGCGCTTTTCATCTGTGGAGAAAGTTTTGACTGCGGTGAAATGGCGATTCTAAAGGAACGCGCACTGGCACAGGGAAAACGCATTCTGGTGGTAACACCATATCCTGCCCTCGAGGCAGTGACAAAGGCAAGTGTACCGAACTCTAAAGCTTTGTACCCCCGTTGGATTCAATGGACAACCTCTTTGACGTCTCCGGATGTCACTTTCATCTTTGATTCAGCTCTACAGACTCAGGAGTTTTTACAGTATCAATCAATCAATCAGGGGTTTGTTAAAGCGCGACTACTCACCCGTAAGGGTCTCAAGGCGCTAGGGGTGGGGGGGGTGCAGGTTCCATCCATCAAGGAGGGGGTCTGTCGAAGAGCCAGGTTTTGAGGTTTCTTGCGAAGATGGGGAGCGATGTTGTCTGTCTGAGGTGGAGCGGAAGGGTGTTCCATGCTTTGGCCGCGAGGAAGGAGAAGGAGCGGCCTCCCGATCTGGTCTTTCTGGTGCGGGGGATGACGGCGTAGGAGAGCTGGGCTGATCGTAGGGTCCTTTGGGGTGCGTGGAATTTGAGTCGGCTTTTCAGGTATGCTGGTCCGGTGCCGTGGAGGGCCTTGTGTGCGTGGGTGAGCATCTTGAAGGTGATTCTCGCCTCGACAGGGAGCCAGTGGAGTGTGCGCAGGTGCTGGGAGATGTGGCAGTGTTTTGGCAGGTTGAGGACCAGTCTTGCGGCAGCGTTCTGGATGTTCTGTAGCTTGCGGGTGAGGTTTTTGTTTATTCCGGCGTAGAGTGCGTTGCCGTAGTCGAGTCTGCTGGTGACCAGGGCATGAGTGACGGTCTTTCGGTGTTCGAGGGGGATCCATTTGAAGGTCTTATGAAGGAGGCGGAGGGTGTGGAAGCAGGAAGACGAGACAGAGTTAATCTGGCGGTCCATTTTGAGCTCGGAGTCCAGGATGATTCCCAGGTTGCGTGCGTGGTCCGTGGGGGTTGGTGGGTTTCCGAGGGCGGGGGGCCACCAGGTGTCGCTCCAGGCATCGGGGTTTGGGCCCATGATGAGTACTTCTGTTTTGTTGGTGCTTAGTTGTAGGCAGCTGTTTTTCATCCATTTGGCGACGGCTTCCATGCCTTCTCGAAAGTTGCGTCTGGCGGTGTTGGGCTCGTTGGATAGGGAGAGGATGAGCTGGGTGTCATCTGCGTATGACACGATGTTGAGTCCGTAGGTTCTGACGATGGGGGCGAGTGGAGCCATGTAGACGTTGAAGAGCGTTGGGCTGAGGGAGGAGCCCTGGGGACTCCGCAGGTGGTAGGTGTGGGGTCCGAGAGGAAAGGGGGAGTCTGACCCGCTGCGTTCTGCCGGAGAGGAAGGAGCGGATCCAGTCGAGGGCCTTGTCCTGGATTCCTGCGTCGTGGAGTCTGCGTATTAGGGTGCGGTGGGAGACTGTGTCGAACGCCGCTGATAGGTCGAGGAGGATGAGGGCTACTGTTTCTCCTTTGTCCAGTAGGGTGCGGATGTCGTCTGTTGCGGCGAGGAGGGCGGTTTCCGTACTGTGGTTTTTTCTGAAGCTGGATTGGGAGGAGTCGAGGATGTTGTGTTCTTCAATGAATGTGGCGAGTTGGCTGTTGATGGCTTTCTCGATGACTTTCACTGGGAACGGGAGCAGGGAGATGGGTCTGTAGTTTTTGCGGTCGGTGGGGTCTGCTGAGGGTTTCTTTAGGAGGGGGTTGACCTCGGCGTGTTTCCAGTCGTCGGGGAACGAGGTGGTCGCCAGGGAGCGGTTGATGGTGTGGCGGAGCATGGGTGCGATGGTGTCGGCGGCTCTGTTGAAGATGTGGTGGGGGCAGGGGTCCGTGGGGGCCCCTGAGTGGATTGCCTTCATTGTCTTCAGTGTGTCTTCGGTGGTGAGGGCTGTCCAGTCGTCAATCACTGGTTTCCGGGTGTCGGGGGTGGTTGGTGAGGGTTCAGTGTGTTGGTTGTCTTCGTCGAAGTTGTCGTAGATGCTCTTGATTTTGTGGTGGAAAAAGGTGCTGAGTTTGTCGCAGAGGTCTTGTGAGGGAGGGATGTCGGTAGACTCGCTAGTGGGTTGGGCGAACTCCTTGATGATGCTGAAGAGTTCCTTGCTGTTGTGCGCGTGGGTGGAGATTCTGTCTTCAATCGCTTTTTCCTCGTTTCTCTGATGAGTTGATGGTGGGCGTTGGTGGCGGCTCTGAAGTTGTCGTGGGCTTCTGTGGATTTGGTGTTCCTCCAGGCCTTTTCAAGGCGGCGGCATGTTCTTCTGGACTCTCGAAGTTCGGTGGTAAACCATCTGGCTTTCTTGGCGCGGGTATTGTTGTTTTTCTTGAGGGGGGCTATGGTGTTGGTGCTGTCCGAGATCCATCTATGCAGGGTTCGGGCTGCGGTGTTTGGGTCGTCGTTTTCCACGATGGTTGGGGTGGAGTTGTTGAGTGAGGAGGTGAGCTGGTCATCGGTGATTTTGGTCCAGTTTCTTCGTGGAAGCAGGTGCTGGTGTCTGTGGATGGTGGGTGTTCTGAAGGTGAAGTGGACGCAACGATGGTCGGTCCATGGGAGTTCGGTGGTGTGGCTGAAGGTGATGGAGTTTCCTGTAGTGAAGAGGGGGTCGAGGGTGTGTCCTGCTGAGTGCGTGGGCTCGGTCACGATCTGGCGCAGTCCAATGTTGTGGAGGTTGTCCAGGAGGGATGTGGTGTTGGGGTCCAGTTGGTTGTTGAGGTGGAAGTTGAGGTCTCCCAGCAGGGTGTAGTTGGTGGATGCGTTGACCTGCGGGGAGATAATGTCCATGATGGAGTTGGCGAAGGGTCCGCGGGGTCCAGGGGGTCGGTAGATGAGGGTTCCTCGGAGGGTGGCGGTGGGGCTGGCCAGTATCTTGAAGTGAAGGTGTTCCATCAGTTCTGTGGGCTCGTCAGGGAGTGTGCTCAGGCAGAGGCTGGATTTGTGGACGATGGCGATTCCTCCTCCTGGGCGGGTGGGGTGGTCCTTCCTGGAGATCTTGTATCCTTGGGGGATGGCGATGTCCGGTCCCGAGGTGGTGTTGGTCCAGGTTTCGGTGAATTTGTTCATCCTCCTCCTCTGTCATTGCTCCCGCTTGAGGATTACGACTGTGTGATCTACACCGATGGTTCGGCACAACCGGCCACGGGGTCCAAGCATGCTTATTCAGCCGCGTGTGCTATTGTTGCAGGTACCTTTGTGAACGGAAAGTTCAAATCCACTGTGGTGCACACGCAGGCACTCGGGGACAGTACTGCACAATTGGCCGAGCTGCGCGCATTGGTGCTTGCGCTTGAGTTCGCGACTCCGGATGTGACCACTCTTATTGTATGCGATTCTTACTACTGTGTTCAATCTTACAATGACAATCTGTTCTTTTGGTCGCAAAACGACTATAGAGACGCTAAGGGTAGCACAATTAAGCATACAATGCTTTGGGTTCGAGTGGCAGAATTGAGACAACGTCTGCCACTCACACAGGTGGTTCACACCCTTGGCCATCAGCGGGTGGGCGCACACGCTGTTGGTAACGGTTTGGCAGATGAAGCTGCCAAATCAGCAGTAGTCACGTGTTCGGTAGCAGCAGTTACCAGATCCATGTCTAAAATTGATACTGATATTCTAGCAGCTATTGCTGCAACAAAAGAAGGTGCGAATTACCCTAGGGGTTTTCCTTCCAAATATTCTTATCAGTTAGGCCCCGAACAGCTCCCTATGTAACAATACCCGACGTTGGTGATCGGCTGATCCCCAACGCGGACCGCAGACTTTCCTTGATAACGGCAGCACACGAAGGCATGGCTTCGGCTCATGCTGGAGTGTCTGCGACGGTTTCCATTTTGCAGCAGCGTTACTGGTGGCGTGGTTTATATAAAGACACCCGTACTTATGTGCTTTCTTGTGACGTTTGTCAGCAGATTAAGCCTTCCACGGTTACACGACCACCACAGACCTCGCTCTGCATTTCTAACAGACCCTTTGGGTGTGTTTACCTGGATCACTGCGGTCCATTTTCTTCAGACACTGCCTATAAATATATCTTAGTGGCAGTGGACTCGTGCACACGGTTCATCTGGGTCTGGCCACAACGGAGTGCTGACGCTCGAAATGTCATCAGGGATTTGCGTGTCTTTGTGGGAATTTTCGCTTGTGGCACCTTCCATTCTGACCAAGGTCCAGCGTTAGCCTCTAAGGCTTACAAGGACGCAATGGGTGCACTGGGGGTGCGGGTGAAATTTTCGTCTCCGTATCGGCCTGAGGGCAACTCGATCGTTGAACGACTGAACCGTGACTTAAAGCAATCCTTGACAGCTAGAGTCTTAGGTACTGGCAGGAACTGGCTGGCCCACTTGTATACTGTACAACGTGTACTTAATAATCTCCCTAGAAGACCTCTGGGTGGGCGGACCCCATACAAAATGCTCTTTGGCATACGAATGTTTGTGCCTGACCTTGATGGTCTAGACATGGCGGCGCATTCCGCCAAGTTTGATGTAGATAACCATTCTACTATGTTACAGGACTTACAAGAAGCCCGAGACAAACTTGCAATCGCACATTTACCTTCAGCCACAGAAGATGCTCTGCAGATTCCGGTTGCCGGCTGGCTTCCGAAGATTGACGACCTGGTTCGAGAAAAGGTGGAGAACAAGAAGGAGTTCGGCCCCTCTTTTCGTGCACCGGTCCCAGTCCTGGGCTTGAAGGGAACATGTACAGTAATCCTACCACTGCTTCCTGGTCGCAAGGAGAACAGATACATCTCAGTGGAAAATGTCAAGCTACAACATCTGGCCGATCCTGAATAGTGTTACACCAGCGGTCTCTTGTCCTGTCATTTACCGGACTTGTGTTCGTGGCCCCCTGCCCGAACGGTCACTGATGTTACAATTGAGATGGTTGATTTGCCTGAAAGTATACTCGAACCCCTGTCTCCCCCTGCATCGACGAGAACGAGTATACCTATCCCGATACCGAATCGGTGGCACACCTACCAACAACGCCACTGAGCCCAACACGTTATTCCTTTGACTCGGATTCCAGCTCATCTATTGTCCCGTCCAAGTTCAGTGTTTTTGTATCCTGGTTTAGAGACAATTTTCTGATTCCCCCCTGGACATACATCTGGATGGTGCTGTTCCTCATTTTTTTGTTCATGTCCATTGGCTTTGTCACGGTGTTTTTTCTGCTCATCAATGGTCACTATCTACCTGAACGCTCTGCTGTGAACAGTGTCGCTGGAACTTTGGCTCCACATTCCTCATCTCACATCATGAAGCGTGACCATACATTTGTGAACATTTCAGCTTTTCCAGTTGCTGATGGCATTGTATGGGATGCAGTAAATTTTCAAATTCATGGACCGACAGAAATTATTGATGTGCCAAATGTCCTTCGAGTTTCGATGGGTGATGTAGTAAAAAGTAATATTCATTCTGACGATTGGGATGTGCATGCAGTTGAGGCATTGTTTGCTGATTTAAAATATTATGCCTCCTTTAATGCTGAAGATTTGTACATGAACTCTGCGAATTATGCTGATTTGTATTGCTACCAGCATTGGGGCAACCACTTTGTCCATAAACCAAGTGCACTCCGTAGTCCTTTAGCCTACACCCAATGGGAACATTGCCCAAACCCTTTACCGGGTAGCTCCCAAACTCTTAGAAACAAATTTACGTATTTCACAGATTTTAATAGATCGAACCCTGGGTCCTATTATTTTAAATTAAACACACCATCCACTCAGAAAATCATGTTGACCCACACCAAGTTGCTATATTCAGGTTCCTTTTTGAGCACCTTAGCTGTGGGTGGTTATGAATACTGGAAGGACACTGTGGATTTGAAATCCATCTGGGGCTCAAAACCATGGCAGGTGCAAGGCACCAAGGCCCTGCACCGTGCTTGCCTTATCCCGGCCCAAATCGTGTTTCTGAATTCTTCCATCTATCAGACTACGTGTTGGGGTTTGGCTACCACCAAACAATTAAACGCACCGTCAATTCCATCCCTGTCTTCCACTACAAACAACAGCTTGCACTTTAATATGTCCCTTGTGACTTTGCAGGCTTTGTTTCAGAACAATTCGTTTAATGTTTCTACGCTTGTTCAGTCACCCTGGTTGGCTTGGCCCATATCCTCTAATGCGTGCCAACTGCGTTTTCACGACTCAGTCCCTGGCTACAAACAGGACAGGCCCGATCCTAGGTTCTCTGACTCCCGTACTGTCACAACATATTCTGTTGGTAAATTATGTAAACAGTGGTTGCAGCATTCTTCCCTAGAATCTGTAAAACAACATTTATCCCTCCTATCAGGCAACATTGATCTGTCCGACTTTATATTGGGACCTCGTGGTCCACGACCGAAGAGATTCATTTATGAAGCTTATAATGAACTCTGGAAGCTGTCGCAAATGGAAGCTGCTTCCCGTCTACGGGAAATAGACCAAGCAAATTTGGAAAAGGTGCTTGCTGTTGTTGACAATAGTATTAAGACCCTGTCTTCCCGCATTTACACGTTAGAGAATATTGTGTCCTCTGTTGTTGATATTGTACAAGATGATGTTTCTGTGTTGTACCATGGTCAGAATCAATTGCGTTCAGTTATGCAGTTTGCGTGGACTTTGCAGACTCTTAAGTTGGGTAAAGTTCCTTGGCATTTTTTGAACACCACGGCCTTATTTCTGCCTTTTAATTTAACTGACAAACAGCAGTTCATGTCCATGAAAGTTGCAGCATACACCCTATTACATATTGAGAAAGTGGAGCCCTTACCATTCTCTGTGGCGAAATTGGATTCTGCTGTGTGGCTAGTTCATGGGGTTATCGCTTTGCCTTTTTCTTTGTTTGAATTTAGATCGTGCATGAAACATTATCCTGTGGGCCGTTTCCAGCCCTTGGGTAGTGCCTTCCTGCATGAACTTTGGTCCCTCCCTTTCATGTATAAATGCCTTAGAGACGGAAAGGAAGTTTTTCTCACGGGGGAGTCATGCGATTCAACTGTGGGTCATTCCCTTGTTTGTAAACATATTAAACTGCACAGGGCTTGTAACGTTTCCGCTCCGAATCTTGCTTGTGTGTTAAAGGGCATTCCTGCTATTTCTCCTACTTTTACTTTGCTTACTAACGGTAGCTATTTGCTTTTAAATAACGAACACTGCTGTGGCATGCAGGCCGGCATACCCTATATTGTTACGGTCTCGCACAGGGTTGTCTGCTGCAAGAATGTGCTTTTTCCTCCCCCTCACGACATCATAGATAATTCTATTTGGCCTTCCATTCCTACTATGAAGGCGGATTTCAATAAACTGAGCAGAATAAAGGCGCTATTATTGAATGAGGAGGTTATGCTCACGACCGCCCGGGAGACATTCATTCTCCAGGTGGCAAGTACCCACAGTGAAATTCAGGCCCTTTTGAACACTAACCTCCCACAACATTTCGGTGAATTGATTCACCGTATTTTTAACGCTTCTCGCACTGAAGGTCTAGTACACTTTTTTAAAGTTGTGGGATCCGGCCTTGTGTCCACTTTCCAAACTATTTTTGGTGTGATACCGGCATTTATTCATTCCATTTTTTCCAGCGTCTTTGGCGGCTTCCCATTAATCCTCGCTTTGGCGGCTGGTGTACTGCTGTTGATCTGTTTTCTCCGCAATGGCTGCTCCCCAATGGGCCCTTCTCGACCCAGGTCGCCTCCACCTGCTCCGTGAGCGCCTCCTTGCTGGTTTCGGCGTTCTGCCATTGGCGACACTGAGTGTGTCTTATACCCTTTCTTTTCGCTTTGCGTATTTCACTTGCGTGCAACCTGTGATGTCTTGCATCCGCTGTCCTTTCACCTGGACCATGGATTATTGCCTCTCCAATACGTCGTTGTCTGTTCCGGATTTTGTTCGGTTGATTGGTCCCTTGGAGGCCCATGAACGGGACTGTTCCGCTGCAGGCTACATGACACGTGCGGCTGCACTGGGGATTTTGGCGCTATGGGATATCTGGGCGGCTGCTCAGAATCTCCTACAACAAAGTTATGTGGAGTATCACGCAAGTTGTCCCGCATTGCTATTGGATGCTCCCTCCTGCGAGGAGCATTCCTGCTGCTTTGATTTAATGGACTGGATGGCGTCTATGTTTTCTGACGATTCCAACGATGTCCTCTTAGAGAGTATAGCGTTATTCTGCACTTCCACGCTATTGGTTTGATGTGGCCTTCGCTGACTGTCTTTTTTGACCCCCCTTTTACTTTTATTTTTTCCGTCCCTCTCCCATTTGTTCTCCTTCAAAGTGACTACATCCACTATGGACGTTTCTGTTCTGCTCAGGTTTTGACCTCTGTCTTCGTCCTTTGTCTTGGCCGATGGACTGTCCAGGGGAGGGTGTCTTGTGGTTTGTGGCCTCCTGGCCTGCCTGGATACGTTGGCATAGGCCTGGCTGCCATGATGGCTTTTGCGCACGTTACTCTTAGCCGTTATTCTGTCGCCCTCTGCTTCTGCCAAGTTATTTTAGAACTGTCTGCATTTTCTGTCTCTCACCTTTTCTCCTGTTCCCTTTGGGCTCAGTCAGAACAACAGTTACAAGGTCGAAAAACAACGTCCCTAGTTCTTGCTGATATGGCCAGTCCCTCGCACCTAGACATAACACTATGTACAGCTGCCATGGAGAAATTGGTGTGCTTTTAATATTGCGTTTTTCCCGCTTAAGAGACACTTGGAGAAAACCTTTCCTGGGAGAAGAGCTGTGATTGTCTGCTGATGTAGTTTTGCATCTAGAGACTGAGGTATGGGGGTTCGCTAGTCAAAGCCCAGAGGTCTTCTATTTTTTTAATAAACTAGCTTCAAGCACGGGGAAGGTGGAAAGGTCGTTTGGCCCTATGTCCACTGCTTTATGAGATGCTGTCCCCGTTTGTCTTCTATGGAGTTGTGGCTATGCTGGTTATATTATTCTTGTGCATTGTGCTGATGGTGCTGACACGTGTACTGTATCTTAGAGCACGTAAGTTGAAATAAACATTTTAACCTATACTGTGTCTCTTCTTACGCATGTTGTGGACAGGTATGAGTGAGTGACGAAAGAGTGTTCTTGCTTCTGCGAGTCCTGAGAGAGAGATACCGTGTTCTGGGTTGTCTAAGCATTGGTAACCTTGTTGCCAATGGGACGCTAAGGCTAGTCGGGTTGGGGTTTTAGGTGCTAAGGTTTATGTTTGACTCACCACTATATTCCGAGGTCCTATTATCCTGTGCATAGCTCTGTGTGTGCAGAATCCCTATAACACCTATAAGTCACTCCTATGGCAGGCCTTATCAATCCTGAAGGCAGAGTGCTTGGTTTTTGTGTGAGAGGGTGCCCCTGCATGAGCAGAGCCCCTCTGCAGTGTTCGGAGTCCCTCCTCTGATGCTGTTTGTGGTACAGCCTGACCATATACTCTTAAGTGCATTATATCCTCGCGGTACAATGCTAACTTTGGACTGGCTGCACCAAAACATGTCGTGTTTGGTGTCAAACATCTTGGAATACTACCCCCCGCCAATTCTGGCGGCGGGGGTAGCATTCCACCCTTCTAGAGGGAGAGGCATGTACACACCGGGCTACCCTGTAACTTCTTTCCAGAGCCCTGGCATCACAAAATGGATGCCGCTGCCACAGACACGGGTCTGGCCTCCTGCTGCTGACTGAAACTACGGTAGGAGAGGCCTGGACAATAGGTTTCCTGTCGAAGGGAGGTGTAACCACTTCCCCAGACAGGATAGTGTGTATTGGGGCTGGGCGGGAGCACCCTCTGGTGCTTTGAAGTCCTGCACTGGGGGCACATTTGGTGTCCCTGTGCATATGCCAGTTCAAACCGGTTGCAGGGGCTACCTGCCCCTGCTCTGGTGCGAAACTGGACAAAGGGAAATGGGTGTAACCACCCCTCTTCCCTGACCCTCCCATAGGTGGGTCCCCAGAGTATGTCCAACCCCCTAACTTTGTATAAGTATGGGACCCCAGTCCTTAGGACTTTAGATATCCCTGGATGAAACTCTGTAACTGAATCCTGGAACTTCGACGCTCTACTCAAGACTAGAGGACTGAAGAATCTCCCTTGGGGTCAAGGAGTGACTCCCCTGCTTGGCATGCACCAAAGAAGCAATTGTCCGGTCTGCATTGCCAAAGCTCCCGCTGGACGCCGAAGTCTTTGCATCCCCAGAGGTGGATTTCCAGATTTTCCCGAGGCTGCCCTGAGTCCCCAGCAAAGCTGAGGCCCGTAGCTGTCGTGGGTAACGTGGAACCGTGACCCCTGGACACCAAGCACATTTGCAAGTGCATCCTCTTCCTGGTCTTCCATGAAGTTGTGCTTTGGGCTCCAAGTAGCCCCTGCATCCAGCACCGACTGCACCGAAGATCACTGGCCTCCACTCCACGAGTGTCCTGTGAGCCAGCTCCAAGTGCGTCCACTTGAGGCTCCTTCGCGGTCGCTAGTCCATTGGCTAGTGGGCCCTCCTGAAGGCTACTCTTCTTATACTTGGGTTTCTCTGGTTGCTTTAGACGTGCCCTGACTTACCCTCACTGGGTGAGTCCCTCAGACCTTGCTGGTCTGTACCACCGTCCTTCTTCTATTTCCACGGGACTTGCCGTTGCCAAGGCTTGTTGGGTCCAATCCAGTCGCCAACACCCCAGCAATCGACAGACGTCGTGGGGCAGCTTGAATCCAGCTCCTGGTTATCATCGACACCTCTTGGTCCTCGTGGCTGAAGAGTCAAGATGACTGTCAACCTACCTGAAGCACCCGACATCGGTGGGCATCTGCTCATCACCTTCCTGGTCACTGGCTAGTGACCCAGACTCTGTCCCCTCTGCTTTCAGGTTCTTCAGATCTTCGATCCACCTTTGGATCCACCCGAACACTTTCGACTTGGTCGCCAGCAGCACTTTGCAGCTGATCGCCATTGAAAACGACGACGAAACCCGACCCCGAAAGGCACCTATGCACCCGGCTTCCCTGGGTGAGGTAACATGAGTACTCCGGTGCTCCCGTGGGTATTGACTCTAGAACAGCCTAGTTCTAAAGGGGTTTGCTCCAAGTCCTCCTCTAAGTGTCCTTTTTCTTTAAAACTCCAACCGCGACATTCCCCATAGAAGTCAACAGCGGCTCGTGGCTGTGTTCTCACACTGCACGCGTCCCCCGTGGGTCCCCTGTGTCACTACCTTGGGTGGTTCCTTGAGGGCCAAGCACTTCTACAGGCTCTAGGCCTTGTGTCTAGCTCAGTCGTGGTTCTTATACCACTTTATTGGTATATGGTTTGGTACGCCCCTAGGGCTCAAACGTGTATTTGTGCTATTACTGTTGATATTCGACTTGTAACTTATGTACTTCGAACTCTAGCCTCATAAAGAGACTAGAGGGGTGTGTTTAAGACTAAATACATATATTTTAAATATATACATGGTGTGGTCCTCTTTCATTTGGTCACTCAAGAGATTATAGACTGGTAAAACAAGCTGCTTAACATTCCTTCAAGACTTAGCCTGAAGGCTGCTCTCCATAGCTACCACTAGGATAGCTTTCAATAAAGGTTGTCTTTAACCTATCTCCAATAAGGGGTTGTTTGGACTGGTGCAAGGTGCCCACTATAATTAGTGGACAGCATATACCAGGCCAACTTCTCACATTGGTGTGCAGCGGGTGGGATTCCAGCTTGCTATTGTTTTACCAGATAATCTCAATTGAATTGATCAACTGAAAACCACTAAGGTTATCTTTGGTACATATAAATCAAGCTTAGGATACAGTAAGTTCTACTGAACTTAGAGTTGTGTGTTAAGGGATAGCACAACCTTTCTACAACTCAAGAGAGTTTAGTAGGCCACACTAGAGTAGGTAGTGCGTACACCACACCACACTAGTAATGTCTTCACTGCCAGGAACCAGGGAGCCCCTGCCATCCAGATATGACAACCTCACATTCTTGGAATTGAGAGAGTTGTGCAAAGTTAGGAAGTTGAAGATAGGCAAAAGTGCCAACACCCAACGTCTCCTGGAGATGCTTCTGCTGGATGATCTTAGAAGACCCATAAGGTCTGAAAGGGTAGGCAGAGAGGGTGGGGCAGAAGATGAGGGAAGGGCCAGGGATGAAAATGCCCAGGACCTGACCTCTGAAACTGGCCAGGGGGATGACAATGATCCTGACCTGGAAAGTGCAGCTACTCCTGAGGAAGAGGAGGAGGCCCAGAAGGACCTCCCCTTTGTCCCCCCAGGAAGAGTTGAGAGTGTGCCCAGAAGGCCTAGATCTCCTTCTCAGGAGTCTAACCACTCTGACACCTCAGTAGGGACCTCTGTCTCCTCCCATGGGAGGGAATCCTCTCATGAGAGGAGAAAAATACTGATTCAGTATGAGCAAGCCCAGCTTGAGCTCAGAAAACAGCAGTTGGCTATAGACAGGGAGTCCCTAGATATCTATAGACAGAGAAAAAAGATGGGACTAGAGTCCCATGGTGGCAGCAATTTCCCCAGAGATAGGGAAAGGTCTTATGACCACAGAAACCTGAGCAAGATTGTCCCTCCCTACCAGAGTGGGGATGACATCCACAAATGGATAACTGCACTGGAGAGGGCCTGTAAAGTACAGAGGGTCCCTCAGGAGCAGTGGGCAGCAATCTTGTGGCTCTCCTTTGCGGACAAAGGTAGAGATAAGCTCCTCACTGTTAGAGAGGAGGATGCTGACAATTACAAAGTCTTGAAGAGTGCTCTGATTGATGGGTTTGGCCTAACAACTGAACAATACAGGTTAAAGTTCAGAGATACCCAAAAAGCACAGACTCAAGACTGGGTGGACTAAGTGGATTGTTCTGCTAAGGCTCTGGAAGGTTGCTTGATGGGCAGTAAGGTATGTGACTTCACAGGATTGTACAATCTTATCATGAGGGAGCAGATTCTTAATAACTGTCAAAATCAGCTGTTGCATCAGTACCTGGTGGACTCTGATCTGACCTCTCCCCAAGAATTGGGAAAGAAGGCAGACAAATGGGTCAGAACCAGGGTGAGGTAGAAGGTACAGAACCAAGGTGGTGACCCTAAGAAGCAAGATTCTAAAAACTCTGATAAGGGTGGGGGAGAAGGGTAAAGACCAGAAGTCTTCACAAGGCCCCCAAAAATCTTCTTCAGGTGGGGATTCACAGTCTAATAAGGGAAAAGGCCAAAAGAAACCATGGTGCAAAGTCTGTAAGCAAAAGACACACTGGACCAGTGATTGCACCAAGTCCAAAGACTCTATTCCAGCCCCCACCAATGCCCCTAAGGCACCTGTTCCCCCTAGTGCAGTTACAATTGGTGGTGGGAGTACACAGGCCAAGGGTTTAGTAGGGTTGACCCTGGGTAATGAGGTGAGCTCTGGCCTAGTCAGAGAACTCACTCAGGCTGTCCTAGTCTGTGATGGAGGCATGGATGTGACCTCCTCTATGAGTCCCAGTAATCTGGGCAAGTACAGGCAACAGCCATTAATCAATGGAAAAGAGGCTTTGCATTTAGGGACACAGGGGCGAGTGTCACCATGGTGACACAAGACCTTGTGGATCCTGGGCAGATTATACTTGGTGAGATGTACCAAGTGACCAATGCTAGCAATGTCAGAACAGACCATAATCTGGCAGTGGTTAACTTCTCCTGGGGAGGGGTAACTGGCCTTAAGAAGGTTGTGGTGAGTGCAAACCTACCAGTAGAATGCTTGCTTGGCAATGATCTTGAAACTTCAGCTTGGGCAGAAGTGGAGCTCAGGACCCATGCAGAAATGTTGGGGATCCCTGCAGATGTGTTTGCTGTGACCAGGTCACAGAGCAAAATGTCTAACACTGAACAGGCCTTGGATCCTGGAAAAATGGACCAAGTGCCATCCAAGAGGAGGAGTAGTAGGGTTAAGGCAGTGCCTTCCCCCTTGGCTCAGAAGGAAGATCAGTCTCTTGAGGGGGATGATCTCAGTCCTGAAGAAGGAACTGTCCCAGAGGAGCTTGAACCTGACCAGGTTGAGTTCTTGGGGACAGGGGGCCCTTCCAGGGCAGATCTGAGCCAGGAGCAGCAGAGCTGCCCCTCTCTTGAACCCCTCAGACAGCAAGCTGCTGCTGAGGCTGCTGGGAATGCTAGTGGTCCCCATAAAGTGTATTGGGATGATGGACTCTTGTACTTAGAGTGTAGAGACCCCAAGCCTGGTGCCACCAGGAGGTTGGTTATACCTCTGAAGTTCAGGGCTTCCTATTGACCCTAGCCCATGACATTCCTCTAGCAGGTCACCTGGGCCAGAACAAGACTTGGGACAGACTTGTCCCTCACTTTCACTGGCCCCACATGTCTGAAGACACCAAGGAGTTTTGTCGCTCCTGTGTAACCTGCCAAGCCAGTGGGAAGGCAGGTGGCACCACAAAGGCACCCCTGATACCACTACCTGTGGTGGGGGTGCCCTTTGAAAGAGTGGGGATTGATATTGTTGGTCCCATGGATCCCCAAACAGCATCTGGGCACAGGTTTATCCTAGTGGTGGTGGACCATGCCACTAGGTACCCAGAGGCTATACCTCTTAGGACCACTACAGCACCTGTAGTGGCAAGAGCCCTCCTGGGAATTTTCTCAAGAGTGGGCTTCCCTAAGTAGGTTGTATCAGACAGGGGTTCAAACTTTATGTCTGGATACTTAAAGGCAATGTGGAAGGAGTGTGGAGTGACTTACAAGTTCACCACACCCTATCACCCACAATGCAATGGTTTAGTTGAGAGATTCAACAAAACCTTAAAGGGCATGATTAAAGGGCTCCCAGAAAAGCTCAGGCGAAGATGGGACATACTCTTGCCCTGCCTTTTGTTTACATACAGGGAGGTGCCTCAAAAGGGGTTGGCTACAGCCCTTTTGAACTTTTGTTTGGTCACCCTGTCAGGGGTCCATTGTGCTTGGTGAAGGAAGGATGGGAGTTACCTCTCAAGCCCCCAAAGCAAGACATAGTGGACTATGTACTTGGTCTCCGCTCCCGGATGGCTGAGTACATGAAAAAGGCAACTAAAAACCTTGAGGCTAGCCAGGAACTGCAAAAAGCCTGGCATGACCAAAGGCTGTACTGACTGTTTACCAGCCAGGACAGAAGGTGTGGGTGCTGGAGCCAGTGGCCCCAGCAGCTCTCCAAGACAAATGGAGTGGACCCCATACCATTGTTGAACAGAAGGGTGAGGTTACCTATTTAGTCTACCTAGGAACACCCAGGAGTCCCCACAGGGTTCTCCATGTCAACAGATTGAAACCATATGTGGACAGGGCAGACATGGGCTTGCTCATGGCTACTGATGAGGGACAGGAGGAAGAGAGTGACCCACTCCCTGACCTGCTCTCACAGAACCCTGATGATGGGTCAGTGGGTGGTGTAGCCTTGGCAGGCAGCCTCACTGCTCAGCAGCAAACTGATTGCAGACAGGTGCTCAATCAGTACAGACATATGTTCTCTCTGACTCCAAGTCAGAACACCTGGTGCACTCATGAAGTGGACACTGGGGACAGTCTGCCTATTAAAAATAAGATTTATAGGCAACCTGACCATGTCAGGGACTGTATCAGGACAGAAGTCCAGAAAATGTTGGATTTAGGAGTTATTGAGCCCTCAGATAGCCCTTGGGCTAGTCCAGTGGTCCTTGTGCCAAAACCTCACACCAATGGTGGGAAAAGAGAGATGAGGTTTTGTGTGGACTACAGGGGTCTCAATGAAGTCACTAGGACTGATGCCCATCCAATACCTAGGGCAGATGAGCTAATAGACACTTTGGCCTCAGCCAAGTATCTAAGCACATTTGACCTGACAGCTGGCTACTGGCAGATCAGACTAGCTGATGATGCAAAGCCAAAAACAGCATTCTCAACCCCTAGTGGACATTATCAATTTTTGGTAATGCCCTTTGGTCTGAAGAATGCACCTGCCACTTTTCAGAGGTTGGTGAATACAGTCCTTACAGGTCTGGAGGCCTACAGTGCAGCATATCTAGATGATATTGCTGTCTTTAGCTCCACCTGGGAGGATCACCTGGTCCACCTCAGAAATGTTTTGGAGGCCCTGCAAAAGGCAGGCCTCACTATCAAGGCCACCAAGTGCCAGATAGGGCAGAGTCAGGTTGTGTACCTGGGCCACCTTGTGGGTGGAGGCCAGGTTCAACCACTGCAGAGCAAAATCCAGACCATCATGGACTGGGTTGCTCCAATCACCCAGACTCAGGTGAGAGCCTTCTTAGGCCTGACTGGGTACTATAGGAGATTTGTCAAGGGGTATGGATCAATAGTGATGCCCCTGAATGACTTAACTTCCAAGAAAATTCCCAAAAAGGTTCAGTGGACAGCTAGCTGTCAAAAGGCATTTGATGACCTGAAGCAGGCCATGTGCACTGCTCCCATTCTCCAGAGTGCTGATTACTCCAAGAAGTTCATTCTCCAAACAGATGCATCTGAATTGGGGGTAGGGGCTGTACTGTCACAATTGAATGATGAAGGTCAGGATCAGCCAGTAGCTTTTATTAGCAGAAGGCTGTCCCCTAGAGAGAAACGGTGGTCAGCCATAGAGAGGGAGGCCTTTGCTGTGGTTTGGGCTCTGAAGAAGTTGAGGCCATACTTGTTTGGTACTCACTTCCTTGTTCAAACAGACCACAAGCCCCTCCTATGGCTAAAACAAATGAAGGGTGAAAACTCCAAACTGCTTAGGTGGTCCATTTCCCTCCAGGGGATGGACTTTACAGTGGAACATAGACCTGGGAGTAACCATGCCAATGCAGATGGACTCTCTAGGTTTTTCCACTCAGAACATGAAGACTCAACTGGTCAAGGTTAGTTTAATGTCCCTGCGTTTGGGGGGGGGGGTTGTGTAACCACCTCCCCAGACAGGATAGTGTGTATTGGGGCTGGGCGGGAGCACCCTCTGGTGCTTTGAAGTCCTGCACTGGGGGCACATTTGGTGTCCCTGTGCATATGCCAGTTCAAACCGGTTGCAGGGGCTACCTGCCCCTGCTCTGGCGTGAAACTGGACAAAGGGAAATGGGTGTAACCACCCCTCTTCCCTGACCCTCCCATAGGTGGGTCCCCAGAGTATGTCCAACCCCCTAACTTTGTATAAGTATGGGACCCCAGTCCTTAGGACTTTAGATATCCCTGGACGAAACTCTGTTACTGAATCCTGGAACTTCAACGCTCTACTCAAGACTAGAGGACTGAAGAATCTCCCTTGGGGTCAAGGAGTGACTCCCCTGCTTGGCAGGCACCAAAGAAGCAATTGTACAGTCTGCATCGCCGAAGCTCCCGCCGGACGCCGAAGTCTTTGCATCCCCAGAGGTGGAATTCCAGACTTTCCCGAGGCAGCTCTGAGTCCCCAGCAAAGCTGAGGCCCGTAGCTGTCGTGGGTAACGTGGAACCGTGACCCCTAGACACCGAGCACATTTGCAAGTGCATCCTCTTCCTGGTCTTCCACGAAGTTGTGCTTTGGGCTCCAAGTAGCCCCCGCCTCCAGCACCGACTGCACCAAAGATCACTGGCCTCCACTCCACCAGTGTCCTGTGAGCCAGCTTCAAGTGCGTCCACTTGAGGCTCCTTTGCGGTCGCTAGTCTGTTGGCTAGTGGGCCCTCCTGAAGGCTACTCTTCTTCTGCTTGGGCTTCCCTGATTGCTCCAGACGTGCCCTGACTTACCCTTGCTGGGTGAGTCCCGCAGACCTTGCTGGTCTGTACCACCGTCCTTCTTCTATTTCCACAGGACTTGCCGTTGCCAAGGCTTGTTGGGTCCAATCTGGTCGCCGACACGCCAGCAATCGACAGACGTCATGGGACAGCTCGAATCCAGCTCCTGGTTGTTACCTACGCCTCCTGGACCTCGTGGCTGAAGAGTCAAGACGACCGTCAACCTACCTGAAGCACCCGACATCGGTGGGCATCTGCTCATCGCCTTCCTGATCACTGGCTAGTGACCCAGACTCTGTCCCCTCTGCTTTCAGGTTCTTCAGATCTTCGATCCACCTTTGGATCCACCCGAACACTTTCGACTTGGTCGCCAGCAGCACTTTGCAGCAGATCGCCATTGAAAACGACGACGAAACCCGACCCGAAAGGCACCTATGCACCCGGCTTCCCTGGGTGAGGTAACACGAGTACTCCGGTGCTCCCGTGGGTATTGACTCTAGAACAGCCTAGTTCTAAAGGGGTTTGCTCCAAGTCCTCCTCTAAGTGTCCTTTTTCTTTAAAACTCCAACCGCGACATTCCCCATAGAAGTCAACGGCGGCTCGCGGCTGTGTTCTCACACTGCACGCGTCCCCCGTGGGTCCCCTGTGTCACTACCTTGAGTGGTTCCTTGAGGGCCAAGCACTTCTACAGGCTCTAGGCCTTGTGTCTAGCTCAGTCGTGGTTCTTATACCACTTTATTGGTATATGGTTTGGTACGCCCCTAGGGCTCAAACGTGTATTTGTGCTATTACTGTTGATATTCGACTTGTAACTTATGTACTTCGAACTCTAGCCTCATAAAGAGACTAGAGGGGTGTGTTTAAAACAAAATACATATATTTTAAATATATACCTGGTGTGGTCCTCTTTCATTTGGTCACTCAAGAGATTATAGACTGGTAAAACAAGCTGCTTTACATTCCTTCAAGACTTAGCCTGAAGGCTGCTCTCCATAGCTACCACTAGGATAGCTTTCAATAAAGGTTGTCTTTAACCTATCTCCAATAAGGGGTTGTTTGGACTGGTGCAAGGTGCCCACTATAATTAGTGGACAGCATATACCAGGCCAACTTCTCACAATCCCCACTATGGAACAAGTTGTTGGGCCATGTGCTGTGGGTGGCAATCGGATGTGGCTGCAGGAACGTAGTTACTCGTCCATGAATGCCCGTGCAGCTTCATTTGCAATGTGTTCCAATAGTACGTCGTTGTCGTGTTCAAGGAACACCAGGGTGAGCCAATCCATTAGGTGGACCGGGCAGGTGTGCTCAGCCCACGCCGTCTCACCGATCCGCAACACAGCCCAATAGGGGAGCGCCTCAATGTGGTCACTGCACATGAGAAATTGTGCAATCTCCCATGCACAACTACCAATACATACACAGTATGTCAAGGCATCCCATGCACGGCTGTCTCTGTTACACTCCTGTTCGTGATCCAACAGGGGGCGCAGACACAAGTCATGGTCCAATTCATCAACAGTTGTGTTGGATAGACAGACATCCATGGGACACTCGAATGTGCATGTTCGGCAGTGGAACCAGGGCTGGATGCAGGTGACGTGGGCAATGCGGAAGCTGAGCCTGTAACTGATCCGCAGCACTGCCAGTGGCAGTGCGCCCAGTAAATGCAGCATACGTGCACTGTACTGTTCCACGTGACAGGGGTTGTGCATGTGCCCGGTATGGCCTGCCATTGCATTGGTGCATCTCGTGAACAGGCACTCTTCTGGACTGCGGCAGTTGTGTGGAGGATATGCCACAGCTCTGAGCAATGATTCGTATGTGTGTGCAACATTGTGGGTTATGGGTTGCTGTTTCCGTGAGTGTCAAGGGCATCCCATGCGGGGGTACCACAGGCAGGGGCTTCTATGTGTGGGCTGTGGATGAGTTGGATGGTTCATTTGCAGAATGCGTGGCATGGGAGTCGTCCCCATCTGCCATTGTATCTCTATCAGGGTGTTCCAGGCGCGTTCTGGACCAAGGTCGGAGGTGCAGGTGTCCTCCCGAATTCTGCATTGGGACAATGGTGCTTTCATCCCTGATGTTTGTCTGACTACTATTTTCATTTTCGGAATGTGATGTGGGTCTGGCGCTGAGATTGGGACACGGCCTTGGGCTCATGGTGTACGGATGGTGATGCACAAACACATGTTGGCATGTGGAGCCAGGTGCCCGAGCGGCCTTGCGCTGCTTGTGCTATCTCACTCCGTCTCTCTCCCTCGCTCTCTCCCTCTCTTTCCTTTGTTGGGCGCATGGCACACCTTCTTCTCTTGGATTTGGTCTTCCAGGCTGTGTGCTACAGAATGTCCAGTGAGGAGCAGCTAGGACTCATCCTAAGGGTTGTTTCTGCTTTTGATTGTATGGGGTTTTGTGTTGGTGATTGCATTGCTGTATGACTGATGCTCCATTTTCTGGCCACGCATGTATGTTTATTTTCCTGCTTGTGTGACATCAGGCAAAATGTTTGTTTTGGGATTCGTGGTGTTGGTGTGCAATTTCTTAGTCCGGGGTTGGGGGTGGTCCCGGTGTGGGGGGTGTTGGGGCCTGTGGGTGGTGGCGGTGGGTATTGTGGCCCTCTTGGGTGTCCGGGCTGCATGATGAGTGACTCCATGGCATCTGTTGCCCTTTGGATGTGGCCCTGGGCTGTGCTCCCTTTTGTGGTGCTGGCTGCCGTCCGACTTTTCATCAGGTCAGAGCAGATGTAGATTTCCTGGTGCTAACGCGCCTTATCGCCTGTTTTGTGTTTTTATCGCGGATGTGGCTGGTCGTTGTGAATGTTGAGGTGTGATGTTGTCTCGACTTTTGTCACGGGAACGCCTACTCTGCATCTCATTAGCGATATTTGCGGGGGTCATCTGTGGCGATGTTTTTTGCGGCTGCTATCGTGGGTAAACTGGTGCTGTGGGCTGTTTACACCGGCTTGTGAATGGGGGGGTAAATTTATCACGACTTTGGCTGCGATAAAGTGCCGTTAATTCGGCGATAGCTCCTTGTGAATATGCCCCTTAGGGTTTCCCTCAGCATTCATTGCCTGAATGAATCGGACAATCATCTATCAATAACCCTAAGATGTATGCCTTTTTCATCATTAAATTAATCAAACTTACAGTGTTTGATGAGTGTGTCAAGTCTTTCTACAAATTAATTGATGGTTTTGCCAGCTTTCTATTGTTCTTGACTGAAAATATATCTTTTGTAGTCGACATTGGGCATTAGATTGAACTTGAGATTCAAAGTCTCTTAATCAGACAGTGTGTGATTTCTTTGTCAGTCCATGCCATTTTCTTTACGACTTCCTTTACACCATCACCAACAAGATTTTTAAGGTATTTGATAATCTTTTTGTAATTGGTCTCTTCAAGTGCATCGATAAAATCTTCAAATGTCTCTATCCAAGCAGTCGATCGATCAAGAATATTTTGCTTTTTGGCGGTATTGAATGATGATGGTAATTTCAGGAAGGCGGCAACATTTTAACCATTTTTGGAAATTATTGACGTTGAGAGCAATGTTTTATTTGTCACTCTGTGGTGATCTTTTTCATACAAACTATCTCTGAGGCCTTACGATGTATAGCCTTGGGGTCATCTTTGACACTGATGAGAGACTTAGCTTCTTTCTCCACTGCCATTGAAAACTTGCACTATTCTGATCTTCTATCTCGACTTTCCACTCTGTAATGACCTGTGAAGTTGTTCTGAGCCCCACTCATCAACGTTGATGGCATGCCTCTTCAGATATCGCGGCTCTGTAAGCACAACTCCTCGCACTTCTCCTTGGGCCGCTTTGACCAGTGCTGCAGTATGAAGACTCTCTCTTAATTAATTCTGGTAAGCAAAAGACCACATTGCATTTGGCGTCTCTGTGCACTTACTTACACCTGGCCTCACAGCACTTGTAATCCCAGTGTTAATCTGTGCTTGGCTGTCACTTTGTACCTTTTGACACGTGGTTGATCTCTGCTTGGCAGCACCTGTAATCGCGGGGTACCTTTATGTCTGGCCTGACAAATAGGTTCTCGAGCAACAATGTGTAGATTCTCTGTAAATGCTTTGGTTTTCAACTGCTTCACGGCGTCTGGAACTACGCTTTGACTCCACATGCATAAAGCGCCGATTCCATACTTCATCCACTGCACACGTGGAACGCATTAGTAGTTTGCCTCGGTCATGGCAAACTCTATGAGAGAGCACTTTCAATCTTTGGGTTACTTATCCCAAATCTCATTGCCATTTGTAGCATCTCCCCAACCGCAGCACCCATCAATGATACTCCACACATGGAGCTTGATATTACACTTCTTTATTCATCTGTGTGTAACTGCAAACTCAGTATTCTAAATCAACCTTCATTGCAATACGCTCTAACAACTGTCAAAGCTCTACAGAGTCTATCAGGAGCCAAAATGGTTCTGTCATTGCTACCTCGCAAGACACTAGAGAGGGTACACCCCACAATACAAAAATATCAGCTAGCCTGTCAATGACTCTGTCATGGGTGGTCAATGACATATTTTCCACTAAGGCAAAATGTGAGTACTCATCAATACCTACCATGATATGATGGCAATTGTTTAAGGGTCCAAATAAATCAACTGTTATTTGTCCCATGCTCACTCAGGAATGTCAGACATATTTAACAGTTGCTGTGTTGTCTAGAAAGATAGGCAGTTACACAGGTGACATGCTTTCAGTTCCTTCTCAACTCGTTTGTCAAGGTGAGGAAAGCACACTCGTTCTTGGAGGGCTCTCTTAGTGGCTACAATGCCACAATGTCCTTTGTGTGCCAGTTCAATGACTTGTTGTCTTAAGCTCTCAGGTATGACAATCCTCCAACCTCTTAACCTTCATGAGCGACAGAAATTTCTTCCTGCACATTCTTCAATTTTTGATATTCAACGCCAACTGTGAGAGGTCGCGTATGCTTTCTCTATGTTTGCACTGCAATTATACCCTTGAGTGTGAGCATGTCTCTCTGTGTGTTGGTAGCAGCAATGATCTTCTCAATAGATAGAGCTGCAGGGGTGCTACACTTTACTATGAAATTGATGTATGCTTCAGCTGCTTTAAACGTTGCACTGTGACGCTGTAATGGTACTCATGAGAAGTAATCTGTGGGGTTTTGATTCTTCCTTGATTTATGCACAATAGTGTAGTCATACTTTTGCAATCTCAACGCCCACCTCTCGATGCAAGGGGCCATCTTGGCTTTCGCATTTTCCAAAAATGGTGAGCAATGCCTGGTGGTCAGTGACAAGGGTGAAATGCTTTCCGTACAGAAACACATGAAAAGGTTCACAAGCCCACACTACAGCCAGGCTTTCCCTTTCTAGATGTGAATAAGCACGTTCAATCTGAGATAGACTTCAGCATGCATAGGCCACAATGTGTCTCTGAGCATTTGGATGTCCATTGTGATGAGTAAGGATCACGTCAAACCCCATGGGACTTGCTTCTACAATGATAATAATAATAATACTAAAATTATTTATTAAGCTTCTGGTTACTTCAACCGAAGTGTCCCTCTACTAAGAATTCATAATCAGGCAGCACCTATGAAGCATGATCCAGAGATGGCCTTTAAGTCAGTCTGAACAGCCAAGTTTTAAGTTTCTTTCGAAAGGTCTGTTCCGAGCTTTCCTGTCTGAGTGCCAGAGGCAGGGTGTTCCACTGTTTAGAGGCCAACCAACTAAAAGAGCAACCTCCCATGGGAGTTCTTTTGACAGTAGAGATGGCGGCTAAAAAGGCCCCTGCAGACCTAAGACTTCTGCTGGGTAGGTAAGGTTCTACAAGTGGGTGCAGATACCATGGCCCTTTTCCATTCAGGATTCTATGACAATAGAACATAGCTTTGAAGGACACTCTCTTGCACAATGGCAGCCATTACAATTTTGCGAGGGCAGGACCCGTAGGTGATCGCCTTAGAAGGTTAAGTAGCAGACAAGCAGCCACATTCTGCACCCTCTGTACTCTCTGTAGTCTGCATTGTGAGACTCCCAGGTACAGCACATTGCAATAGTCCAGACCATAGCTTGGACTGCTGACTTTCTAATGGCTTTTGGTAGAAATGTCAGGATCTTTTTCGGAATTTTCAGAATCCGGAAACATTACACTGCTAGTCTGGTGATCTGATGTCGAACAAGAGACTTGCTTCAAACCAAATGCTGAGGTTCTTAACTTTTGCCTTGGGGTCAAGTAGTGGCCCAAGTGCCTCTGGTCACCAAGCAGAGGACCAGATTAATGGTTGCTTCCCTAGAACAAGAACCTCTGTTTTCACAGCATTTAGTGTAAGGCAGCTATGGTTCATACACTTAGTCAGTTCTAGCAGACAGGATCTTAACAAGGCTGTGTGATTCTTTCATCCTGTGACAGGGTAATAATAATCTGTGTGCCATCGGCTTACGACATGATATTGAAGCCATAACACTCAATTATATCAGCTAATGTGCACGTGTAAAGATTGACGGAAGTGGGACTCAATGCTTAGTCCTGTGGCAACCGCTGTCGCAGCCGAAATCCTAAAATCTAAAAGGTTTTTGAGACACCTGGAAAGTGCGGTTCTGGAGGAAAGAAGCTAGCTACTGCAAGGCCTTAGCTGCAATACCATAGTTTCACAACGGTTTGAGCTGAAAGCCATGGGACATGCATCAAAGGCCACACTGAGATCCAGCATTATCTGTGCCACAGTGTCACCCCAGCCACATTCTGCCTAAGGGATTTAGGGACTAGCAGCAACGCAGATTCTGTGCTGAACAGCAGATGGAAACTCAACTGGGTCTCATGGAGCAGTTACCTGTCCTCAATGAAGCTCGACAGCTGTTTATTTATATGGTTCTCAGCCACTTTAGAAAAGAAGGGAAGCAGAGAGATGGGCCTAAAGTTTTCTGGCTTCATGGGGTCCGGTAGAGGCTTTTTTAGAAGTGGAACTATGATAGCATATTTCCAGCTCATGGAAACCTGACTTAGCTTCAAGGAGTTATTAAGAAGGTCACAAAGCATGGGTAGTATTGCCTTCACACTCGTTCCAAGGTAGGTAGGCGAGGAGGGTGCAATGGCAAGCCTGATTTAGCCTCTGTCAACAAGAGGATCTGCCGTGGTTAGAGAGTTAAAGCTGGAAACTACTGCCCGATCAGTGGATGGTTCAAACCAGACTTAAAGACACTGGACATCTCTGACTGCCTCCGGAAAAGTAGCATAGACAGCAGAGACATTGTTAGAGAAAAACTGAGTGCTCGAGTTGTAACAAGCTGCTGAGGGAATAAAAGACGCTGACATGGGATCCAATGAGGATAGCAAATTTACGATGGAGAACAGTTCCCGGGAGGAGTTTTGAACCTACTAAATTTTTTCCATGTAGAAATGACTGCGTGTAACCCTGATCTGTTTATGATATTCCTTTAGGGCTCCACAATAATTGCCTTGATCGTTAGGGTTAAAATGTCTACTCCAAACACTTTCTAGTAGTTTGCAGTTCTTTTTTATCAAACGTAGCTCCACATCAAACTGAAGTCGAAGGTTTAGTGCCTCTGACCGTATAGTTAATAGTGGAAGCAATTTGATCAAGTGCCCCTGTTATCCATCCCTCCAGTTACACATTAGCTGTATCTACACTGTCACTCAGGATGGGACGGTTCTCCACCAACACCTCTGTGAAAGCTGCAGGCACAACCTAGACCCATTTCTATATTTTAACCTGTTTCCCTGCATTAGATGCTTGCCTTGGTGTAGTCAAAGACACCTGGAAAGGTATGGCACAATGATCAGACCAGATAAGAGGAATAGATATCCTACCAGACTGGTAGAGTTAGAAAATATTGGGTTCTAACGTATGTGTGGGGGCTTGTACCAACTGATTAAACTGAAGAGCTTTGTCCTCCAACTGAAGATTAAGATTCTCTATGACTATAAAGTTGGCATATCATAAAGAGACAAAGGCAAAATCTCTGCTAAGCTGGCAGTGAAATTGGAAGCTGTACCCGGGCGATAGATCAAAATCCCTGCTAGTGTGAAGTTATTGGATAGGGCGAGAGTAAAAAAAGGCTGCTTCACAGCCTACAAGCATTGTCTCTGCAAATGTACAAAGGATAGTCTGTTTAAAAATAATAGCTATCCCACCTCCCCTTTGTGTCTGCCTATCTAGCGCATATCCTTGGGGGATGGCGGAGAGCACATCAGGCGCTGAGCTATCTGTTAGCCACATCTCAGACAGAACAAGCATTGGCATAGCCAATAGGTCTCGCTTTTGGGACCTTATAAGTGATTAGCCATGCAACACTTGATGTTGTTTAATGAAGGATATTGTGCTGGATAACTAAACACTTATAATGTCCCAAAGGCGAGACCTATTGGCTATGCTTTGGGGGGCCTTATAAGTGTTTAGGTAGAGCTATTGACTTTGCTAATGTTTTTAAGCTGTTCTGTAGGGAAGTGTGGCTGCTGTGCAGCATGCTGAGAAGTTGTAATTAAAAAGTGTAAGAAGCACTGAGTGATGCTGTGGTGTCATTGAGTGATGCTGTGCTGGCCCTGAGTTATTCAGCAGTGGCGTTGTGTGATGCTGTGCTGGCCCTGAGTGATGCTGTGGTGGTGCTGTGTGGTGGTGCTGACTGATGCTCTGGTGATGCTGATTGATGCTGTGGCGCTGCAGAGTGATGCTGTGGTAGTGCATAGTGATGCTGTGGTGGTACTGAGTGATGCTGTGGTGTTCCTTAGTGATGCTGTGGTCGCGCTGAGTGATGCTGTGGTGAAGGTGATTGATCCTGTGGTGGCCACTGTTCCCAATAACGTGCGCGCATGCGCGCTCGCGCTCCTCTGTTACATGTAGCGCGCAGTGCTGTGTGTGGAGCGCGCACACACACAGCACATCAAACGAGAACGTTCGCGCCACTGCTTTTAAAAAGCGAGCGGTGTGAAAAACGGGTGTTTCTTCCACATAGAGCCAGGCTGTGGTGCATACTGTGTGCTTTTGTTTAAGTATTCATGTTAATTGCAGCGCCGTCACGAGCTGCAATTAGCATGAATACTTTAAACAAAAGCACACAATCTGCCCATCACCCTGCAGCTGCGGCGCTCTATTAAGAAAAGAAATTCAGCAAGTCTACAAACACGGCGTGAAAAGCACACGTCGTGTTTGTAGACTTGCTGAATTTCTCTTCTTACCAGAGATGGGCTGCTGGGTGATTGTGTGACTTTGTTAAAGTTTTCAGGTTAATTGCAGCTCCAGACAGGCGCTGCGATTAACCTGAAATCTTTAACAAAGGCCCACAATCACCCCGCAGCCCAGCTCTGTTAAGAAGAGAAATGCAGCAACTCTACAAACACAGCGTGATAAGCACACGTCATGTTTGTAGACTTGCTGAATTTCTCTTAACAGAGCTGGGCTACATCTCACCCCAGAATGGCAAATTTACGTTTCCCCGAGGTACAGAGTAGGACCGTGAGAAAACGGAATAAGAACTCATATGGAGAGGGCGGAGGTAGCAACTCTAAGCGCTGCAGCTCGAGTGAAAACAACACAAATCTACTTGCCAGAAGAACAATACTTTAAATGTAGAATACCTTCAATTTTCGATTCCGTTATTGATTAGCTGCTTTTTTAAACTGCCACCTACACCAATATGCAAGATGAGCTCTCCTCCCAGATTCTTACAAAGGAGGATCCCACAGATCACAAAGATGGCCAGGACGGTGTTAAAGCGAGCTATTTAACGCCACAAACAAAAAGTGTTTAAAATCCATTTTAAAATAAATATCTAGAGCAGAGTTTCCCTCTAACGCCCTTACTAAGAAAGCCCTTGGAATGTGTGACGTTAAACACAAACAATGATTTCTATGTGTTTCTACTTTCGAGCTGCTTGCACATTCAAATAACTTGTCATACATAACCTATCAAACGTAAATATGTACACCCAAATATTAAGGCACCTGATATGAAGTATCAAGATCTCTTTTGAAATCCCTCAATGCAAAATAAGCATGGAAAATTTTCAAAGGGGCGTGACCAGTGTAATTAAGAGCGTGGCTTAAGACACATAAGCTAAAAATCTGTGCTTAGCATAGTGTGCCGCCCGACTTATATTTTGCTGTTTCTGTCATTGCATCCAGTTTTATAATACAACAAGTAATATCATACCTACAAGTCAGGACTATTGGCTTTGTCAATGGTTGTTAGTTGCATAAGATAAATAAGCAGCAACTATGGCTTGTATGTAACATTGAAAAAGCTTCAACTTAAAGCCCTGGTGACACCACGACAATGTTGCTGCTCCTGAGTTTCAAAAGAGAAGGGAAATCCAGAGAGAAAATGACTCTCTTTAAAGGATTTCCCTTCCCCTACAAGTAGGGTGACTAGATCGTGCGACCCAAAAACCGGGACATTTCGCTAAAATAGAGGAAGGACTACAAATTTACATCAATAAAGTGGCAAATAATGACAGTCCTCATCCTCATAGAAACACAGAACAGGCACTAAGAAAATAAATAAAATGTAGTTTTTAAAACCAGCATCATGCCTGTTAATTAAACTGCTTACTTATAACAGCTGCTTACTAGCCCTGCTTTGGAACACCTAAAAAATTGCCTCTCACTGTTTTTAGTTCACCCTCTCAAAAAACCGGGACATTAGCCACTTTTACCGAAATCTGCCGGGACAACTGTTGAAAAACCGGAACGGTCCAGACAAATCCGGGACTCCTGGTCACCCTACCTACAAGGCTCACCTGGCATGTCATCATGCCCTAACTTCTCTACTAGTGAGAAGTGAGCAGTGTGAGCACGCGCACATCGATGTGCCTAGTGTCACTGCAGTCTGGAAAAAAACGGACTGCCTGTGCCAGGGCACAAAACAGAGCCCGGTAGAGACCCGTTTCGAGGCCCCTTTTAAAAAACTGCCGGTGCTCAGCACCGGTGAGGCCCGGCCCACTTAAAGCCCTGATCATACCTACAAGTCGGACTATTGACTTTGTAAGTGGTTGCTAGTTGCATAAGATAAATACGCAGCAACAATGGCTTGTATAAATTAAATCCATCTGAATTTGAAAACAGCGAAACTCTCCAGCCATCTTTCTAGTTGTGATGAGGCTGCCAATGACAGAGACTTGCTTGAGTGTCTGTTATGGTCACGCTGGTAGTACAGTTTTAACAACCCCTTTTGACAAAATGTGACATTTTAACAAGAAGCAGTTTGACTGTTAATGATTCCCTTTTTTGTACTTGCATATATTAGGGCGAAAGGGGGTGATCTTCTGTACAAAACTCAGCTCTGAAGGTCATCAGGTTAAGCAGACTGTCTTGTGATAGGAGCTTGCCATACATCTAGTAGTGCAGCTTCCATACTGTGGTTGGGACAGAAAAGTGACTAATGGGAATTTAACAGTTGGCTTGCTTCTAAATATTTTTCAAATTGTAGGGAGATTATTCTTTCCAGGTTTAATGGGGTCAGAGGAAGGAAGAAAGGGGAAATGTTTGTGGTATTTCTCTATTTTTTTTAATGTAGGTGCTCATTATGGCAAGTCTGAAGAATAGACAAGATAAACCTTGACCCAGTGAGACACTGATGATGGTAACAGTAGTCTGGAGCAGTGGAGGAGCAGAGTCTTTTTTAGGGTCTTAATTATTGTTCTATTATTGTCTTGAGAAACTGACATCTAGAAAGAGTGTGTTTTTTATGCATGATGATCTGTGGCCTGAGCATTCCACTGGACTAGGTGATGTACCAGTGCAGTGATGGTGCAGGTTTTCACAGATCTCTTATCAGCGTTGTAATGTTGGTCTGTTTGTATTTTTTCAAGGATTTGAAAGTTGCATAGCAGTTCAGTGATCACTTTTCTCACCTATAAAAGCCTCTAAGCGCACTGCCCACTCCTAGTCATCCCGTTTCACTTCATCTGAAAGTTTTCTTGTTAATTGCAGCTCCAGAAGGGTGCTGCGATTAACCTGAAAACTTTAACAAAGGCACACAATCACCCTGCAGCTGCGCTCTATTAAGAAAAGAAATTCAGCAACTCTACAAACAAGGCGTGTAAAGCACACGCCGTGCTTGTAGACTTGCTGTATTTCTCTTCTTAATAGAGCTGGGCTGAGGGGTGATTGTGTGACTTTTTAACCTTTTCTGTGCTTGGCATAGTGTGCCCCCGACTTGTATTTTCCTGTTTCTGTCATTGCATCCAGATATATTATACAAGTAACATCATACCTACAACAAGTCGGACTATTGGCTTTGTCAGTGGTTGTTAGTTGCATGAGATAAATAAGCAGCAACTATGGCTTCTATATAATATTGAAAAAGCTTCCACTTGAAGCACTGGTGACACCACGACAATGTTGCTGCCCCTGAGTTTCAAAAAGTGAAGGGAAGCAAGTGTTAGTGAAGAGAATACTCCCGGCAGATGGATCAGTCATTTACACACTCGCAGCTGCCATCTGCTCAGACCTGCATCTTGGCAAGATTAAAAATCTTGGCACGGCCTAACCAGCCTTCCACCCTTCTTAGTTCGTTCAGGTGAGCACAGTTACATAGAGCAAGCGTTTAGAAATGACGAGATGGCGAAAAAGGCTCCTTATAGAACCCCCCAACGTCGATATGCAGAGACGCTACTTCTGAAGCATTGCCATACCACACTCGCTGTCTTCTCTGACATATCTTTTGTCCTTTTTTCTTCCACTCCCCAGCTGCTCTCGCCGTCTCCTTCTCTTCTTTTTCTTCTTCCTCATATCAGTCCCGCTCCACGTTTACCCACTTTACCCTTCTCCCCATCCCATTCTTGTCTCCATTTCCCTCTCACTGCCTGTTCTTTGCTTTCTCTCTTACCGGTTTTCCGTTCTCCCTCCCAGTTCTCCAAAGCCTCTGGCTGCCTTTCTCATTCCGTCCCTCTCTTACCAATTTCTCCATTACCCCTTCCCCATTTCTCGTCTTTGAGCCCTGACTTTCTTTCTACTTTGTTCCTCTCTCCCCCTTTCTCTGCCACTAAATCCTATTTCTCACTAGTCTCCTCTCCTTTTCCTTCAGGCTATGTTACAATTTTGAAAACACATACCACTATCCCTGAATATTAGATGGAAGCACATTTAGAATTTGGACCAGTGTGCCTCTGCAGTGTCGGTGACCTGGCCAAAAAGGACATGAAAAAGCTGAAATTGGATCATAAATCCAAAGCTGTTCTAATCAGGGGCCCCAGAAATAAGTTTGGCCCAGGCACTCAAAATCCTTAAGATGTCCCTGTGCATATGTTAAAGTTTTCATGTTAATCGCAGCACCCATCATGAGCTGCAATGAACACGAAAACCTTAACAAATGCACACAATCACCCCACAGCCCAACCCTATTAAGAAAAGAAATGCAGCAACATAGCTGCCAAGGTTTCAAATTGCAATGTGGGATGTTTTCATAATTTCACTATCATTATTAGTGCCATTTGAACAGGGCCGGCTTTAGTGCTGGTGGCGCATGGTGTGACAATGTTTGTTGGCGCCCCAATGACCACCTCCGCCACGGATACTCTCATTACCAACCTTTAACAGTGACCCTCAAGTCTCCATAATCCCTCTCTCCTTCATATTTATTTTGTTTAATAGCGCCACTCATACCAGTGTAAGGTGTTAGGCACTTTACATCGCATACACATTACACAGAGACACTGAATCATAGTGTGTAAATCAATGTATAGGAAATGTTACATCAGACAGAGGAATAAAATGTCTCTTCTTAACAGAGCTGGGCTGCTAGGGTTTTAAGCAAACGTTTGAAGTGATATTTGGCGCTGCACACACGGCGCACATAGCCATGGCAGCAGCGCACAGAGACCCTACACTGCCGCACACAGAGGAAAAAAATTAGAGGGAACATTGGTGGTGGCCCTGTGTGATGCTGTGGTGGTGCTGAGTGATGATGTGGTGGTGCTGACTGATGCTGTGGTGGTGCTGAGTGATGCTGTGGTGGTCCTGAGTGATGCTGTGGTGGTGCTGAGTGACACTGTGGTGGTGCTGACTGATGCTGTGGTGGCGTTGAGTGATCCTGTGCTGGCCCTGTTTGATGCTGTGACGCTGCTGAGTGATGCTGTGGTGTTCCTGAGTGATGTTGTGTTGGTGCTGAGTGATGTTGTGGTGAAGGTGAGTGACGCTGTGGTGGCACTGAGTGATGATGTGGTGGTGCTGAGTGATGATGTGGTGGTGCTGACTGATGCTGTGGTGGTGCTGAGCGATGCTGTGCTGGCCCTGAGCGATGCTGTGGTGGTGCTGAGTGACGCTGTGGTGGTGCTGACTGATGCTGTGGTGGCGCTGAGTGATATTGTTGTGTCCCTGAGTGATGCTGTGGTGGTGATGACTGATGCTGTGGTGGTGCTGAGTGATCCTGTGGTGTTGTTGAGTGATACATTGTTGGCCCTGAGTGATGATGTGGTGTCGCTGAGTGATGCTGTGGTGGTGCTGAGTGATGCTGTGGTGGTGCTGAGTGTTGCTGTGGTTGTGTAGAGCGATGCTGTGGTGGCGCTGAGTGATACTGTTGTGGCCCTGAGTGATATTGTTGTGTGCTTGAGTGACGCTGTGGTGGTGCTGAGTGTTGCTGTAGTTGTGCTGAGTGATGTTGTGGTGGCGGTGAGTGATGTTGTGGTGCCCCTGAGTGATGTTGTGATGGTGCTGAGTGATGCTGTGGTGGTGCTGAGTGATGCTGTGGTGGTGCTGAGTGATGCTGTTGTGGGGCTGAGTGATGCTGTGGTGGTGCTGAGTGATGTTGTGGTGGTGCTGAGTGATGTGGTGGTGCTGAGTGTTGCTGTGGTGATGCTGAGTGTTGCTGTGGTGATGCTGAGTGATGCTGTGGTAGCGCATACTGATGCTGTGGTGGTACTGAGTGATGCTGTGGTACTACTGAGCGATGCTGTGGTGGCGCTGAGTGATGCTGTGGAGTTCCTGAGTGATGTTGTAGTGGTGCTGAGTGATGCTGTGGTGAAGGAGAGTGATACTGTGGTGGCCCTTAGTGATGCTGTGGTGGTGCTGAGTGATGATGTGGTGGTGCTGACTAATGCTGTGGTGGTGCTGAGTGATGCTGTGGTGGACCTGAGCGATGCTGTGGCGGTGCTGAGTGACGCTGTGGTGGTGCTGATTGATGCTGTGATGGCGCTGAGTGATATTGTTGTGTCCCTGAGTGATGCTGTGGTGGTGCTGAGTGATGCTGTTGTGGTGATGAGTGATCCTGTGTTGTTGTTGATTGATGCAGTGTTGGCCCTGAGTGATGCTGTTGTGGTGCTGAGTGATGCTGTGGTGGTGCTGATTGATGCTGTTGTGGTGCGGAGTGATATTGTTGTGTCCCTGAGTGATGCTGTGGTGGTGCTGAGTGATGCTGTGGTGGTGCTGAGTGATCCTGTGGTGGTCCTGAGTGATGCTGTGGTGGTGCTGAGTGACGCTGTGGTGGTGCTGAGTGACGCTGTGGTGGCGTTGAGTGATCCTGTGCTGGCCCTGAGTGATGCTGTGGTGGCCCTGAGTGATGCTGTGGTGATGCTGACTGATGCTGTGGTGATGCTGATTGCTGCTGTGGCACTACAGAGTGATGCTGTGGTGGTACTAAGTGATGCTGTGGTGTTCCTGAGTGATGCAGTGGTGGTGCTGAGTGATGTTGTGGTGGTGCTGATTGATGCTACGGTGGCATTGAGTGATCCTGTGCTGACCCTGAGTGATGTTGTGGTGATGCTGACTAATGCTGTTGCGATGCTGATTGATGCTTTGGCGCTGCAGAGTGATGCTGTGGTGGTACTGAGTGATGCTGTGGTATTCCTGAGTGATGCTGTGGTGGTGCTGAGTGATGCTGTGGTGGTGCTGAGTGTTGCTGTGGTTGCGTAGAGCGATGCAGTGGTGGCGCTGAGTGATGCTGTTGTGGCCCTGAGCGATATTGTTGTGTGGTTGAGTGACGCTGTGGTGGTGCTGAGTGTTGCTGTAGTTGTGCTGAGTGATGTTGTGGTGGCACTGAGTGATGTTGTGGTGCCCCTGAGTGATGTTGTGGTGGTGCTGAGTGATGTTGTGGTGGTGCTGAGTGATGCTGCGGTGTTGCTAAGTGATGTTGTGGTGGTGCTGAGTGATGCTGTGGTGGCGCTGAGTGATGCTGTGGTAGCGCATAGTGATGCTGTGGTGGTACTGAGTGATGCTGTGGTGGACCCGAGTGATGCTGTGGTGGTGCTGAGTGACGCTGTGGTGGTGCTGATTGATGCTGTGGTGGTGCAGAGTGATATTGTTGTGTCCCTGAGTGATGCTGTGGTGGTGCTGAGTGAAGCTGTGGTGGTGCTGAGTGATCCTGTGGTGGTCCTGAGTGATCCTATGGTGGTCCTGAGTGATGCTGTGGTGGTGCTGAGTGACGCTGTGGTGGTGCTGACTGATGCTGTGGTGGCGTTGAGTGATCCTGTGATGGCCCCGAGTGATGCTGTGGTGGCCCTGAGTGATGCTGTAGTGATGACTGATGCTGTGGTGATGCTGATTGATGCTGTGGTGCTACAGAGTGATGCTGTGGTGGTACTAAGTGATGCTGTGGTGTTCCTGAGTGATGCTGTGGTGGTGTTGAGTGATGCTGTGGTAGTGCTGAGTGTTGCTGTGGTTGCGTAGAGCGATGCTGTGGTGGTGCTGAGTGATGCTGTTATGGCCCTGAGCGATATTGTTGTGTGCTTGAGTGACGCTGTGGTGGTGCTGAGTGTTGCTGTAGTTGCGCTGAGTGATGCTGTTGTGGCCCTGAGCGATATTGTTGTGTGCTTGAGTGACGCTGTGGTGGTGCTGAGTGTTGCTGTAGTTGCGCTGAGTGATGCTGTTGTGGCCCTGAGCGATATTGTTGTGTGCTTGAGTGACGCTGTGGTAGTGCTGAGTGTTGCTGTAGTTGCGCTGAGTGATGTTGTGGTGGCGCGGAGTGATGTTGTGGTGCCCCTGAGTAATGTTGTGGTGGTGCTGAGTGATGCTGTGGTGGTGCTGAGTGATGTTGTGGTGTCGCTGAGTGATGCTGTGGTAGCGCATAATGATGCTGTGGTGGTGCTGAGTGATGCTGTGGTGGACCTGAGTGATGCTGTGGTGGTGCTGAGTGATGCTGTGGTGGTGCTGAGTGATGCTGTGGTGGTGCTGAGTGATGCAGTATGTAGTATAGTGTGGAACAAAAGCTAGCAAAGGGAGTAAGTTAGACCAAAGATTCAGATTTCATCATCACTAAGAAAGCGGCGACGAGTCATGTAAAATTGCAGAAATCATCATGTGAAAGTAGCTGAACTGTGGTTGTTCAAGTATTTTGTTTAAACATCATGCACACAAGTCAGAACTATTTTTAGAAATGCACAAAGGAAAGGAGTTTTGTCAAATATCACTCATGGCAGGCTGAAAAGGTACCAGAAAAATAATTCTTACTAGACACAATTTGGGAGAGCAAGTGAGAGGAAAGCCAGATGGCGCCTGATCGAGCGATGCGAGGAATGCGCGTTACTGTGCGCGTAACCTCACGCTCTAGGCCACCCAAAAAGCTGTGGTCGGCTTTTTAAAGCCCACTCACAAAATGTCTCGCCAGACCAGCGCATGCGCTGGCTCAGGCGAGACCTAAAAATGGTGTCTGGCTTATGGTCAGTCAGAAAGTCCTATAGCTCTAATTGGTGCTTAACCAAGGAGCAGCAGTTGAGCGAATTGCAGCGTGCCATCAGAAGGGGGGGGGGGGGCAAAACCTCATTAGGAGCCACGAAATGCTGCATATGGTGCTGAACATCCCCAATTTTTTCTCCCACAGGTCGACTTCTGGAAACACTTCACTGGCTTCCTATAGAGGAAAGGATATCCTTTAAAGACTTGTGTTATGTTCACAGAATATTGCAGGGCAAAGGCCCGAGATACCTTCTTCCAATGATTCGACCATACCATCCTTTGCGCTGTCTGAGATCTGCTGGAACAGGACTGGTTGGTGTCCCCAAATTCAACAGAAAGCGCTTTGGCGGTAACTCATTTATGTTCCTGGCAGCCAAACAGTGGAACTTACTTCCTCTACATCTCATACTGGAGCCCTCTAAAACGGTTTTCCGAAAACATATTATAACCTGGTTGTTTTGGAGAAGTTCAAATCAACAGTAGTGTCCGCCCAGTCTTCTTCTCCCTCTGCCGGTCCTGTCGAATTCAGCACAGGGACACTCCGAATTGGAGTAACCATGCGATTTACAAGCTGCCAACATAAACATAAACATGAACATGAATCCTCACTTCCCGCAGCCCGACATCTTGGGGGATAAATCCAGAGAGTGACAACACTCTCTCGAGATAGTGGAAGTCAATTGCAATAGCTCCATAGAAGTATAGTGCCTGATAGATGACCTCACACAAGCAGGGGTCCTGGACCCTGGTGCCGTCCAAGCGTGGACAGACGCAGACAGGCTTGCCTTTGGCACATCTGCGCCAGCATCAGCAATTTATGGCTGTTAAAGGGTAGCAACTAAATAGCTAACCCACAGTATGGCGGCAGGTCCACCCGGAAGTGTGACAAATACAAAAATACAAAGCGAGCTTTCTCCGCACAAATAGCCCAGAGGGACTGCAGCGGACTCGAAAGCATGACGATGTGAATTAAAAGTGAGTTGTGACCCAATCAGATCAATTTCACACAGCACATAGAGCAATAACAGTTTTGAAAAACAGGATCTTGCCTGAGTTGAAGCCACTTGTCCGCACTGGCATTGGCAATTTATGGCTGTTAATGGGCAGCAACTAAACCACTAACCCACAGTATGGCGGTAGGTCCACCTGGAATTGTGACAAATATGAGAACATATGCCCAAAGAATTTGAGCTCAGTTTGTGAAACTCACACTTTCCTGTATTTAGCGTGAGACCTGCATCATCTAGCAAATGGCATACTTGTGTGAGAGCTTTGTCATGATCCTTTCGTTTGACCCCAAACACTAATACATCATGACTGTAACTAAAAGCATGTGTGACAGGTTGAAGTACTTGGCAAATGACATCCTGATTTCTGCAGCCGAAGACACACCGTCTGTATCTGAACAAACCAACATGAGTTGAAAAATTAGCAATGTACCTATAGTTCTCTCCCAGTTCGAGTTGATGGTAACCTTTGTTCAAATCAAGACTTTGGCACCATTCTGCTGTGCAATCATGTTCACTGTGTGTGGACCTGGATGTCTTTCTCTCTCAATTGCTTTGTTGACCTGGCTCATATCAACTCAAAAGTGCACTGCAAAACCACTGTATTTTTTGGCACTACAACTATGGGCAAAACCCATGGTTTCAGACCAGTAGAGTGCTCGATGATGTCATGCTTTAATAATGTTTTTAGTTCTTTCTCAACGGCCTCCTGCAAATGAAAAGTAATTCGACTGTGTCGCTGAGCAACAGGACTAATGCCCTCATTAATGTTAGGTTGCACCTTCATTGTCTTCAGTTTCCCTAGTCCATGAAACAATGACAGGAACTGACTCACTATTTCAGAATGTGCACTGAGGTTGTAGTTGATGGATATCAGTCCCACTTCAGCAGCAATGCTGAAAATGATTAGACATGCACTCACCATAGTAACTTGGAGAACATAAATTGATGCTTTTGCAGTTTTTTTTCTTATGCCTCATGGTCACTACAAATGACCTTGACTTTGCAATGATGAGGAGGCAGCCCATGTATACACCTTTGTTTTCAATGGCTCTAGACGTGGTACCAGAGACAATTCGTTGCACTTTTCTGCTGGCATGATATTGATCGATGTACCACTGTTTATAATGAAAGTTGTAGAGCAGCCATTTACCTTAAGTGTGATCTTGGGACATTTCTCGTGGCAATCTCTTTTTGACTTGTGTTCTTCCCTGCAAGCAGCCAATCCTACATGTGCATGTCTTTCTACGGTCGACATCGCCATTGCGCATCCATCTTCTTCACTGTCGCTCGATGATGAGGCCGAAGAGCCCTTGGTAGATTAATTTGATGACGATCAAATTTGTTTACTCTCTACTTGCCTCAATTGATATTGATATTGCCGTTTGACTTTGGAGGCGTGGCTAGAACGCTTCTGGAACTTTCTGGCATCCATTTTCTCTTCTCGTCGTGACGCATGTAGTTTCTCCTTCGCTCTGCAAACTGTTGTGAAATGGTTTTCTTTCCCACAGCCCTTGCATATCTGGCCAATGCCGGGACATTTACCTTTATGTGGCAATGAGAATCCACATCGGAAACACAATTTATTTTTCTTCTGAGATATCTTATTCTGGGCTTCCACTTTAGGTTTCTGCTTACTTTTCATGATCAACGCTGATTCATTTTGGGTTGTTCCAGCTTCCATGTCTGCAGCCTGTCAATCTGCATGTTCCTCAGCTCTCGCAGCCATGAGTACCTTTTCTAGACTGAGTGTCTCTCTCAGCATGCGTCATTGGAATGAATCGGATAGGCAACCATCGATGACTGAATTGCATGGCTTATACGTCATTAAATTCACTGATGTGAAGTACATGTTAAGGTATTAAGTCTTTCAACAAAATCATCCATCGTTTCACCAGCTCGTTGTCTTGCCTGGTTGAAAATGTACCTTTCATAATTAACACTCATCATTGGATTGAACTTGGCTTCCAACGTTTCTTTGATTTAACGGTGCAAAATTTCATCAGTTTGTGATATTTTCTTTATTACTTCTTTTATTCTATCACTTGCAAGGTTCTTTAAGTATTTGATCATCTTTTTGTTATCTACTTCATCCATAGCAACTATAAAGTCATCAAATGTTTCAATCCATGCTGTCCATCGGCACCAATATTCTGTTTTTTGGCGGTGTCGAATGGCGGTGGTGCTTTCAGGAACGCCGCTGCACCGTATTTGGTGCTCTTTTCTGTAGCCATTTGAGAACTTCAATTTCTTGAAGATATTTTGAGTTGCACTGAATGCCACCAGGTGCCTTTTTTGTCATTTCTGCAGGAACCAACAGCTTTGTAGACACAATCCCTGTATTTGTGTTTGAGTCGCCTCGCAGGATTTTTAGGTCATAAGGCTCATTGTCTATTCTTCGCTGGTGAGTAATGGTTCATTTCTTGCACCTGATTGCCGCTGCCTTTAGCGTTTCTTAGCACCTGGTCGTCTCTGACTCTAGCACTTTCTTGCACCTTGCTGTCGCTGCCTTTAGCATTTCTGCTTTATATGGACGATGGCTCTGTGTTACACTATGGTGCAGTATCCCATCTTCTGGCCTTACCAGTAAGTTTCTGGGAGGCTTTCTGATGGTGCTTCTATGTAGGGCCTTCAGCTTCTTCGAAGGCATTGTAAGAGCTAGAGCGGCACGTTGACTGGATATACGCCAACAGTAGCTTGCTTCCTAAGGCGCACATGGTACTCACAAACCATTTGCTGGACCTTGGCAACCTCTCAGCGAGAGTAGTCTTGTTTCTTCGGGGAACAAATCCCCTACTCGTCACCAGTTTTTAAATCCACCCCAGCTCTGGACCACACAAATGACTACGCTGTACACGGAGCTCTGTAATGTATGTCTTTATTTTTCAGCATGCAACTGTTAACTGAATGAACTGTGTCATAGACTCAGGCACACCCAAATACCTCTCAACTGATTATGTTACTTTGTAAAAAGTGTGCCTAGGACCACAAGGGTCCTACTGCACCTAATCATACAACACTACACCTCAGTACTTGCTTTCTTCCATCAAAATGACCTAATAATTCCATGGACCAAATACTCATGATCATGAATGTCTGTCTCAGCTGCGTATAGGGCCACCTTGCCTCTCAAACCACCCCTGGGCTGTCTTGGTCATGCCTCTCAGCTTCTAAGGAGATTTCCATCCCTGAGCCTACATTTAGCCCAGCCCTTCCGCAAAATATGGCAACACTCTATTAAGTGTAGAGACTCTGTATTCGTAAAGATACCACTCGCAAAATTGCATTGTAAATAGCACACAATAGGAAACGAACACGAAAGTGTAAGTTTACCTTTGTGAATAAGGCCCTATGTGTTTCTATTTTAACTTTTTATCCACAGTCATAACTTCCAATTACCTACTGAACTTTCATCTCAATTGCTGTGCCCCACTTCTAATTAGTTTGCTTCTCCTCCGTGGTCAGTGCTCTTTTAAAAATGTTCTCATTTCTTTTTACACTCTTCAAAGATTCCACCCAAACTGTTGCTGGTTCAGCTATATATCCTAGTAGCACTTATAAGTTCACCGTACATAATTGATTTTGCAATCATTATGAACCAAGAGCATTCTTTAGCAGAGAGAAATAGAAAACAGTTTCTCATGCTTACAAAACAATGAAACATTAAACATATGACAATTGAAGATGTAATTCTTCTATTCTCTTTTTTAGGCCTCACTAGAGGCTGCTTTAGTTGTCTGAAAGTCCCCGTGTTACCAATACTTAAAAGAAAGTACATACAAGAAGCAGTACAGAGAAAGAACGGGCTTTCGGTCAGTGCAGTTCAGGCCCTGGCTTTCATGTGATTTTCATGGTTTGCCATTGCTTGGATGGGCTGTCCATCAAGCAAATTTAGTGGAGGGTTACATTAGGATTTGATATGCGATGTATTGATGTATTGAGTAGGATTGTGTGGGGCTACAACAACAGTTTTCACACACAATTGTGGATGTGAAAGAAAACCTTGTAGAGCTAAGCCAAAGTCTTAGTTTACACAACAGAAAATAGAGGGAAGGACAGATGTGTAGAATGAAGGATGGGTACATAGATCGAAAAAGACGTAAAAAAGAATTGAGAAATGTAACAAATGGAAGAAAAAATATGTCAACCACCCCCTCCCCTTAGTGCTCGGATTGCTTGCATCACTTGCTCACACAGTACTCTTTTGGTTTAGTTCTGTCGGGTTTTATTTACAGGCTATCCCCTAGCCCAAAGCTCAGATCTCTCACATGTCTGCCTCTAACCTGCAGGTCTACGTTAGAGTCATCCTCATCGAAGAGAACCACATCCTGGACATCTCTCAATCTGGATTCTGAAGCAACCACAGCACCAAGACTACACTCCTCAGTGCCATCAACGACATCCGTTCCCTCCTCGCTCAAGGCAAAACCACAGCCCTCATCCTGTTGGATCTCTCTGCCGCCTTCGATACCGTCTCCCACCACACCCTAATCACGAGATTCCATGTCGCCGGCATCAGCAACAAGGCCCTGGACTGGATCCACACCTTCCTTACTGGCCAAACACAGCGAGTCACACTATCTCCATTCATCTCAGAACCCACAGAGATTAGCTGCGGAGTGCCCAAGGGTTCCTCCTTGAGCCCTACCCTCTTCAACGTCTCCATGGCCCCCCTCAATGCCATTGTCAGGAACCACAGACTCAACATTGTTTCCTACGCTGATGACACCCAACTGATCCAGATAGTTGCCTCAAAATCAACTTGGACAAGACTGAAGCAATCATCTTGGGACCCACCCCCTCAGCTTTGGATGACTCCCGGTGGCCCACGTCATTGAGAACCTCCACGGACGACCCACGTAACCTCGGCATCATACTGGACTCCTTGCTCACAATGAACCGCCAGATCAACGATGTATCCTCATCATACTTCCACATGCTCTCTTTTCTTTGAATGACATTCAGATGGATTCCCACAGAATCCAGAAAGATGGTCACCCACACACTCATCACCAGCAGACTCAACAACGGCAACTCACTCTATGCTGGCGTCATCCAGAAACTTTTCAGGAAACTACAGAGTGTTCAAAACGCCACAGCCAGACTGGTCCTCAACATCCCCCACCACAGCCACATCAACGAACACCTTTGAAGAACTCCACTGGCTCCCAGTCAACAAAAGAACCACCTTCAAGCTCCTCACACATGCCTACAAAGCTCTCCACGATGCAGGACCAGCATATCTGAACCAAGGCCTCTCATTCCACATACCCACCAGACACCTTCGCTCTGCCCAGCTGACCCTGGCCACTGTCCCATGGATCCACAAGACCAGAGCCAGAAGAAGATCCTTCTCCCACCTCACCGCCAACACCTAGAACACCCCGCCTCTCCACCTCAGGCAATCCCTGTTGCTAACCCAATTCAGGAAGGATCTCAAGACCTGGCTCTTTGACTGAACCTCTGCACCCAGACAGACCAGCAGTGCCCCTCCCCCCTCAGCACCTTGAGACCCTTACGGGTGAGTAGGGGTGCTATATAAACCCCTGATTCATTGATTGATTGATTGAGAGTAAATTCATGAAATCATTTTCCTATGTACAAAAAAGAAATAGCTGGTACTCTTTCAAAATGACTTTCCACAGGTTTTGCTCACCACATTGGGCACACATCGTTATCACTGGTAACAGTGTTGGTAACAGTGATGAAACCAAAAATACTGGAAATGTAGTTTTTATAAAATAAAACACGTTTCTAATTTTTTAAGTTATCTAGATTGTCATTGCATTTGTTCTATGTGTCCAGAACTACTTACAGCCCCATGCTACATCAAAGTTTCTGTTAAGGTCAGTGCCGATACAGTCACTTCCAGGGTTTTTGAACGATTCTTTCTCCAAAGGCGATCCTAAAAATTGAACCAATAAAATTTCTGTCAATATTTGTAGATTGACTCCAGCCAATAACTCTGCATTTGAAACTTTTGGAAAAAAAATAAGTCAGCTGAAGTATTCATTGAACTCTTCGCAGCCCTTGAGAAAATGAATGGAGTTAGGTATTTAATTGTCTTTTTAAGGGCGACATTGGGCTGCTGGAGTTCATGTCAAATAAATGTCAGACAATAGCGGAGCAGATTATGTTTTTGGAGCTGTTACATGGGTTTTAGAGGAAGGGGATGCAAGGGACAATATAAGCCCCAGATTTTGCAGTGTAAACAATGCATAACATTGTTTACACTGCAGAGAAAACATAGGTCTCTGAAGTCATGCTACACATTGTCTATCTCTTTCTGTGGGGCTGTGTGATCTCTTTGTTTTAATAATTCATTATCGTCAGTCATTGAGGTGTTGAGCTTCTTCTAAAATAATTCTGTTTCTCCAGCCTGGCGAGCCAGCAGAGTAAGGAGCAGGAGTAGATGCTCTTTTCTGTTAACGTTATTGCTAGCTTGCCGCATGTGGGAGAAAGAAGGACTTTAGAAGGCTCAGCATCTAAATTACCTCAAGTGAATATTTACCAAATATGAAGAGGTCTCAGAGTTTGCTCTGAAGGCTACAGTTATGTTTGATCCTCAGCGCCTGTGGAAATATGCATAATCACAAATTTAAATCTTATGACTACAAACACATAAGTACGTATATATATATATATATTCACTGAAAAAAACATAGGTTTCAGGCACATTATAGTTAGAAATTAGCATTTAAAAAACCTTAGAAATTCACTGAAAAAACCATAGGTTTTAGGGACGTTATAGTTAGTTGGACATTTCACTCGTACAAAACCATAGAAATTCCCCCGTTATAGTTAGTTCAGCTAACTATAACTCGTGCCCCCGCAATGCACTGCTGATAACGTCACATATTACATCACTCATGACATGGTCATTGACATCACTGATGACATCACTGATGACATCTCAAATGACATCACTGATGACATCACTGATGGCATCATCCATGTGATAATTTGATGCATCTTCTCACACCCTAATATAACCTTTGATACACCTACTCTAAATTACAGACTGCCATTCATAAAACCATAGACACTCCAACACCAATAACTACATACCCACTCACTGATTCTTAGGTCTACACACATATCCACTCACTCACTCACCCGTACAGTCACTCATACTTACGGTAACTCAGTACAGGACTATCATATGCACTCATACACCTATATAGACACTCACACACCGACACTCATCCATAGAGTTACTCACACACCTAGTCAGTCATGCAAATAATTAATCACACTCCCATTTGCTCACCTATATAGTTATACACACACCAGCTCACTTACTCATACAGATACTAGCACATTCTTACGCTCTTATACAATCACTGATACAAGCACACACTCATCCATACAGCCACTCTCACAATCACACACTCTCACTTATAGCTATTTATATACTCCAACACACATATATACTGCCTTTCACATATGTAGTTACTCACACATGTACCACTGAGATATACATTCACTCACTAACACACCCATACACACACTCACCCACCCATACAGTCCATCACAGATGCACTCTTGAAACCATGCACCCAGTGAATCACCCACTCACACATCTATGCACAGAGTCACACACACCCCACCCTCACAAACACTCAGGCACCCATACAGATACTCAGACAACCAATCAATAACCCATATACACACTCATGTAGCTATTCAAAAACCCATGCAGCCGCTTACACATCAACAGACAGACGGATACAGACATTCACACAGTTTAGTCAATAACCCATGCATTCAGTAAGATACGTTTAATCACTCACTTATAGAGTCAGTCCCGCACCTACTAAATCATCCATTCAGACACTTATACAACCACTCATTCTTCAATACACCTTGGCCTATATATATAAAACATATTTAAACTTTACAGAAACACACAGTCACTGGATGATGCTATCAGTGATGTCATCAGTGATGTCATCAGTGATGTCTTTTGAGATGTCATCAGTGATGTCATCAGTGATGTCACTGACCATGTCATGAGTGATGTAATATGTGATGTCATCAGCAGTGCATTGCGGGGGCGCGAGTTATAGTTAGCTGAACTAACTATAACGGGGGAATTTCTATGGTTTTGTACGAGTGAAATGTCCAACTAACTATAACGTCCCTAAAACCTATGGTTTTTTCAGTGAATTTCTAAGGTTTTTTAAATGCTAATTTCTAACTATAACGTGCCTGAAACCTATGGTTTTTTCAGTGAATTTCAAAGGTTTTTAAATGCTAATTTCTAACTATAACGTGCCTGAAACCTATGGTTTTTTCAGTGAATTTCAAAGGTTTTTTAAATGCTAATTTCTAACTATGCCTACAAAGGTAGGACATGTGAAGAAAGAAGAAGAAAAGCGCAGAAAGAAGCAAGACAAATGCAGAAAGAGGCAACAGAAGTACAGAAAGACGAAGAAAAGTGCAGGAAGAAGCAAGAGATGTGCAGAAAGAACCAACAGAGGAGCAGAAAGTCCTCCTGTGCCCCCAACTTTTACTGACGGGTACTGGTGGTAACTGACTCTGACTAACCAGGACCGGAGCCAGTGCTATGCTAAAAGACACTTAGAATACAGTGAACACACCTACATACACTAGGGAACACTATGCGTTGAGGTACCCCTGTGATTAGCATGACCTCCTATGTATTTGCCATGAATTAGTGCCTGGGTCATTGCATGAGTACATGGGTAGTGACTGGATGATTAGAGTGCTGCAAGGACAGTGCATGGTTATTTTATAACCGCTTGGGTTTTGGCGGAGTGATTGGATGAGTACATAGTGCTGGCTGGGTGATTGGAGGAGTGCATGGGTAGTGACAGAGGGATTTCTGGAGTGCATGGGTACTACCTGGGTAATTGGAGGAGTGAATCAGTAGTGTGTAGGTGGTTAGAGGTCTGCATGGGAAGTGCTAAGGGTATTGTAGCAGTGCATGTGTTAGTGCCTGGGCCATTCCATGAGTACATGGGTACTGACTGGAAGACTAGAGTACTGCAAGGAGAGTGCATGGTGAATTTATAAGTGCTTGGGTTTTGGTGGAGTGATTGGATAAGTACATGGTGCTGGCTGGGTGATTGAAGGAGTGCATGGGTACTGACAGGGCGATGGCTGGACTGCATGGGTAGTGCTTAGGGTATTGTAGCAGTGCATGTGTTAGTGCATGGGTCATTGCATGAGTGCATGGGTACTGACTGGATGATTAGAGTATTGCAAGGAGAGTGCATGGTGAATTTATAAGTGCTTGGGTTTTGGTGGAGTGATTGGATAAGTACACACATGTCACATCAGTCCCGCCCCTCCCTTCACCACTCTGCAAACGCACCCCTGGCAGGTTTTAAGTTGGGAATTAATTCCCCTGAATCCTGAGGGTCCCTTGGGTCCAACTAGCCCACCAGGTACATCCAGTAAGCGCCACAGAGCTGCGTTGCAGAGAGGTGGTCCAAGGCCATGCCCCTTTTTACACCTCTCTGCAATGCAGCTCTGTGGTGCTTACTGGAGGTACCTGGTATGCTAGTTGGACCCAAGGGACCTCAGGATTCAAGGGACTTAATCCCCCAACCTACAACGCACTAGAGGGCTCGTTTGCACAGTGGTGAAGGGAGGTGGGCCTGATGTGACAAGTGTGCAAACGCGCCCATGGCGCGTTTTGAGTTGGGGATTAAGTCCCTTGAATCCTGAGGGTCCCTGGGGCCCAACTAGCCCACCAGGTACTTACAGTTAGCACCACAGAGCTGCGTTGCAGAGAGGCGGTCCGAGGCCACGCCCCTTTTTTTACCTCTCTGCAACGCAACTCTGTTGTGCTTACTGAAGGTACCTGGTGGGCTAGTTGCCCCCAGGGACCCTCAGGATACAAAGGGATTTAATCCCCCAACTTAAAACGCGCCTCGGAGTGCGTTTGCACACTTGTCACATCAGGCCCCACCCCCTGCCTTCACCACTGTGCTGAACACCTCTCTGCAACGCAGCTCCCTGGCACATACTGGAGGTACCTGGTGGGCTAGTTGGCCCCCAGGGACCCTCAGTATTCAAGGGAAATTAATTCCCCCACTTACAACGCGCCAGGGGTCGAGTTTGCTGAGTGCTGCAGTTAGGGGGCAGGGCCTCCGTCGCGATGCAGCTTTTTAATTTTTTTATTTAATTTTACAAGGGGGGCTGTATGGCCCCCCTCCTTTTACATTAATTAGGGCCCTGGGGACCCCATCCCCTAGGGCCTGCTTTTTTTACACATTTTTTTTACAAAAAAAACAGGAAGGGAGCCGCGTGGCCCCCCTCCCAAGGCCAATTTCGGCCCCAGGGACCCAACCCCCCGGGGCATGGCCACATTTTTATTTTTTTTAAATTATTTTTAAAGGAGGGGGGCTGCGTAGCCCCCCTCCTTAGGCCTCAAGTGGCCCTGGGGACCCCATCCCCCGGGGCTGTGCCATAGTTTTAAAACATTTTTTTATTAATTTAAGGAGGGGGCCACGCGGCCCCTGGGCCACTTCTGGCCCCGGGACCCCATCCCCCGGGGCCTGGCCTCTCTGGGCCTGATTCACAGAACTAACTTACGTCAAAAACGTAAAGTTAGTACTTTTTGGTATTCACAGAATGAACTTACTCATTTCGGTATTCACAGAAATTAGTAGTTCTAACTTTAGGACTCCTAAATGCCTTCTGTGAATACCGAAAGTCTTAAAGTTAGGATTTTCTCTGTTCAGGAGTAGTAAAGTTAGGACTCCTAACTTTAGGACTCCTAAATGCCTTCTGTGAATACCGAAAGTCTTAAAGTTAGGATTTTCTCAGTTTAGGAGTAGTATAGTTAGGACTCCTAACTTTACTACTCCTAAACTGAGAAAAATCCTAACTTTAAGACTTTCGGTATTCACAGAAGGCATTTAGGAGTCCTAAAGTTAGGAGACGTAACTTTACTACTCCTAAACTGAGAAAAATCCTAACTTTAAGACTTTCGGTATTCACAGAAGGCATTTAGGAGTCCTAAAGTTAGGACTACTAACTTCTGTGAATACCGAAATGAGTAAGTTCATTCTGTGAATACCAAAATGAGTAAGTATATTCTGTGAATACCAAAAAGTACTAACTTTACGTTTTTGACGTAAGTTAGTTCTGTGAATCAGGCCCACAGTTGGGGACTGTGGGGGGAGCCCCAATGCCCCCACGGTCCCGCCGGCTCCCCGCGTCCTGCGGGAGCCGGCATTGCTTTTCCACATGGGGAGCTGCTGACATGCAGCTCCCCGTGTGGAAAAGCAATTGTGCTTTCCTTCATTGAAGCGAGAGCAGGTTTCCCTGCTCTCGCTTCAATGAAGCAAAGCAGTTTGCAATGACAGGGGGGGAGCCGCGAGGAGGGTGGCGGTCCCCAGGGCCATCACGGGCTCCAGGAGGTGGGCCACGCGGCCCCCTCCCTTCAATTACAAAGCCCCGGGGAGGTGGTGGTCCCCGGGGCTCGGGGGTCCGTAACGGACCCCCAAATTTGCATTTTAGTGCCCTGGGGAGGTGGCGGTCCCCGGGCGTGTGGGGGCTTGAGCCCCCCACACAGGTTTATGTTTTTAAAAAAAAAGAAGCCCGGGGGGTGGCGGTCCCTGGGGCTGCGGGGGGACATGTGCCCCCCGCAAATAATTCATGGAAGCCCCGGGGGGTGGCAGTCCCCGGGGCTTGGGGTTCCTTGGAGGCCCCCCACACATTTAAAAATTAACCCCGGGGGGTGGCGGTCCCCAGGGCTGCGGGGGGGAATGCGTGCCCCCCCGCAACTCAAATCAAGCCCCGGGGAGGTGGTGGTCCCCGGGGCAGTGTGGGGGGATTGGGGCCCCCCCACACATTTTTTCAGTGCCCCCGGGACCTGGCCCACCCGGGGGCTTCAATGCAATGAAGCGCGGGAGCCCGCGCTTTGTTTTTTTTTATTTTCTCTGCCAGATTCGCGCACCCAGCGCGAATTCGGCTGATTTTTTTTTTTTTTTAAATGCTTTTTCGGGCCCTGGGGGTCCTTGTGGAACCCCCTGAGCAGGCCTAGGGGGTCAGGGTATTTCTACCCTGCCCACTTTTCTTGTTTTTCGCGTTTGTTTTTCTCTTTTCTTGTGACTCGGTTCTACAGAGTCACAAGATGGCTGCCAACACTTCCTGGTTTGGAGTGTTGACAGCCAATTAGAATGTAGCTCGTGGTAGGGAGGGTCCGCGGATCCTCCGTGCCTCTAGATATCGAAACTTTTATTTTTTGATTTTCTCAGCAACTACTGAACGGATTTACACCATTTAAAAAAAGGACACTTTCTGAACCAAGCACTGCCTTTTGCCAAATTTGGTGTAATTCCGTTCAGCAGTTCGAGCTGTAGCCGTGTCTAAAGTTTCCTATGGGAAATTGATTTTCCGACCTCTTTTTAAAAATTTCTCAGGAACTACTGAACGGATTTACACCATTTAACAAAAAGGGCTCTTTCTGAACCAAGGGCTACCTTTTTGCCAAATTTGGTGTAATTCCGTTCAGCAGATCGGGCTGTAGCCCTGTCGAAAGTTTCCTATGGAAAATAACATGGAGAAAACATGTTTTGGGACCCCCCTTTTTTCTCGGCCCCCGCTTGGCGAATCACCCCAAAACTTTCAGGATAGGAGGTGACCGGAGCGGGCCACAAGTTTTGAAACTTTCGTGAAGATTCGTCAACCGGCGCCAAAGTTATTGGGAAAAGAAAAACGCTTTTCCTATGGAAACTAGGTCCTAACAATAACTATCTACTGGCGACCGCCAGTAGATAATATATATATATATATATTCACTGAAAAAACCATAGGTTTTAGGGACAGTTATAGTTAGTTGGACATTGCACTCGTACAAAACCCGTGAAATTCCCCCGTTATAGTTAGTTCAGCTAACCATAACTCGCGCCCCCGCAATGCACTGCTGATGACGTCACATATTACATCACTCATGACATGGACAGTGACATCACTGATGACATCACTGATGACATCTCAAATGACATCACTGATGACATCATGCAGTGACTGTGTGTTTCTATAAAGTTTAAATATGTTTAATATATATGCCAAGGTGTATTGAATAATGAGTGGGTGTATAGTGTCTGGATGGATGATTTAGTAGGTGCGTGACTGACTCTATAAGTGAGTGATTAAACGTATCTTACTAAATGCATGGGTTAGTGACTAAACTGTGTGAATGTCTTTATCCGTCTGTCTGTTGGTGTGTAAGTGGCTGCATGGGTTTGTAAATAGCTACATGAGTGTCTATATGAGTTATTGATTGGTTGTCTGAGTATCTGTATGGGTGCCTGAGTGTTTGTGTGGGTGGGGTGTGTGTGACTCTGTGCATAGATGTGTGAGTGGATGATTCACTGGGTGCATGGTTTCAAGAGTGCATCTGTGATGGACTGTATGGGTGGGTGAGTGTGTGTATGGGTGTGTTAGTGAGTGAATGTATATCTCAGTGGTACATGTGTGAGTAACTACATATGTTGAAGGCAGTATATATGTGTGTTGGAGTATATAAATGGCTATAAGTGGCGTTGGAGTGTCTATGGTTTTGACAATGGCAGTCTGTAATTTAGAGTGGGTGTATCAAAAGTTATATTAGGGTGTGAGAAGATGCATGAAATTATCACATGGATGATGTCATCAGTGATGTCATATGAGAGGTCATCAGTGATGTCACTGACCATGTAATGAGTGATGTAATATGTGACGTCATCAGCAGTGCATTACGGGGCGCGAGTTATAGTTAGCTGAACTAACTATAACGGGGAATTTCACGGGTTTTGTACGAGTGCAATGTCCAACTAACTATAACTGTCCCTAAAACCTATGGTTTTTTCAGTGAATTTCTAAGGTTTTTTAAATGCTAATTTCTAACTATAACGTGTCTGAAACCTATGGTTTTTTCAGTGAATTTCAAAGGTTTTTTAAATGCTAATTCCTAACTATAACATGTCTGAAACCTATGGTTTTTTTCAGTGAATTTCAAAGGTTTTGTAAATGACAATTTTTAAATGTATTATTTGTTATATTTATTTTTTTGATACTGATTTACTACATTTTTTAAACTATTTATTTTTAGATATTTTATTTTTTAAATTACATTGTAATTACATTATACATTACATTACAAAATATACTTTCTCAGAATGAATTACTTTAGTTTAAATACTTTGCAAATAGGCAATAGACTTTAAGTACAGTAGTTACAGTTGTTGCAATGGGCAACACAATTTCAAACACAATGCAACATTGAGCTCAATGTGAATTTCTAGTTAAATGCAATTAGTTACTTTATGGATTACTTTTCTAACCACAGGACTGGATCCTAGATTCAGTCCTGGGACATCTCCTGCAAACAGTTGAGTAAAAGCGTTTTGGTTACAGTAGTGATTTGTAAGGAATATTATTGTATTTTAAAACTTGACACTTAGAAACTTTTTCACATAGAATCACAAATGTTATCCTATGGGAGGAAATTCACTTAGCAGGTAAGTAGTGATATCGTTACTTTTTCTTACTCAGTGGTGGATCCTGGATCCAGCACTGGTGCATCTCCTGTAAACAGTTGAAAGAATGCGTTTAAGTCATACAGGCGATTTTTAAGGAATATTTGTAGTTTGTGAAAATCGACACTTTGAAACTTTTCTGCTGAAAACCAGACAATGGATTCCTATGGAAGGAAATACAAGTTACTGGTAAGTACGGTTAGAATTACTTTTCAGGGTCAGTGCTGGGCTAAAAGATGCAGCACTGGGTTCTCTCCTGATAACAGGTGAGTAAATCGGAATTCGTAGTTCAGCTGATTTTAGAGGAATATTATAAAGTTCCAAAACTCCACACTTAGAAGAATTTCCAAGTGAAACCAGTCAATGTTAGCCTATGGAAGGAAATTCAAGTTACTGGTAAGTACAGTTAAAATTACTTTTCAGGATCAGTACTGGGCTCAAAGATGCAGCACTGAGGTCTCTCCTAATAACAGGTGAGTAAATCGGAATTCGTAGTTCGGCTGATTTTAGAGGAATATTTGCACAATGGTGAAGGAAGGGGGTGGGGCCTGAGGTGACATGTCTGCAAACACGCCCTGTGGCGCGTTTTAAGTTGGAGAATTAATTCCTCCTCAATCCTGAGGGTCCCTAGGGGCCAACTAGCCCACCAGATACCTCCAGTATGCGCCAGAGAGCTGCGTTGCAGAGAGGTGTTCAGAGGCCACGCCCTTTTGCACCTCTCTGCAACGCAGCTCTGTGGCGCTTTCTGGACGTACCTGGTGGGCTACTTAGCCCCAGGGACCCTCAGGATTGAAGGGATTTAATTCCCATCTTAAAACGCGCCACGGGGCCTGTTTGCACACATGTCACCTGAAGCCCCGCCCCCTCCCTTCACCACTGTGCAAACGCGCCCCGTGGCGCGTTTTAAAATGGGTATTAAGTCCCCTTGAATCATGAGGGTCCCTGGGGTCCAACTAGCCCACCCTGTACCTCCAGTATGCGCCAGGGAGCTGCGTTGCAGAGAGGTGTTCAGAGGCCACGCCCCTTTTTACACCTCTCTGCAACGGTTGTATGTTGGAACAACGAGTTCCCCAACCACGACTTCCCTAACAACGAGGTCGCAACCACGACCTTGTCTAAACCACGATTTTTTACCACGCATTCCTTTACCACGATTTTTCATGGTAAAGGAATGCGTGTTAAAAAAATGCTTTCCAACTAGTACCCCGATCCCCCCACCCTTAAAAACGAATTCCCCCAGCCTAAAAGTAACCACGATCACCCACACACACTAAACTAATTCCTCCCACCCTAAAAATATACTCGATCACCAACACATCCTTAAACCAAACACGATCACGCACACCCCTAAAAACTAACCCCAAACCCCTTAAAACTAACCCCAAACCCCTAAAAACTAACCCCAAACCCCCCCAACCCCTGCATACTAACACCAATCTCCCCCGCCCTCCTAAAACTAATTCCCCCACTCTAAAAATCAACACGATCACCCACAAACCCTAATAACTAATTCCCCCTTCCCTAATAATATACACGATCACCCACACTTCCTAAAAACAAACACAACACCATTTTAACTAATTCCCCCACCCTAAAACTAAACCCCAAACCCCTAAAAACTAAACCTAAACCCAAACCCCCACCACCCCCTGAAAATGTACCCCTCTTACCTGTTCCTCGACGATCTCCTCTGCGACGCTCCTCGGAACTCCGCCCTGCCCGAACACTAGACCGATCAGCCTTAACCACGCACATGCGTGGTTAAGGCTGAGTCGTTGTTCGGGCAGGGCGGAGTTCCGCTTTCGTGACTCCGGAACTCGTTGTTCCGGAGTCGTTGTTCAGGATGTTTCCCCTCTGCAACGCAGCTCTGTGGCACTTTCTGGACGTACCTGGTGGGCTAGTTGGACTCCAGGGACCCTCAGGATTGAAGGGGATTTAATTCCCCATCTAAAAACGCGCCACAGGGCCTGTTTGCACACATGTCACCTTTAGCCCCACCCCCTCCCTTCACCACTGTGCAAACGCGCCCGTGGCGCGTTTTAAGTTGGGGGATTAAGTCCCCTTGAATCCTGAGGGTCCCTGGGGTCCAACTATCCCACCAGGTACCTCCAGTAAGCGCCACAGAGCTGCGTTGCAGAGAGGTGTAAAAAGGGGCGTGGCCTGGACCACCTCTCTGCAACCCAGCCCTGTGGCGCTTACTGGAGGTACCTGGTGGGCTAGTTGGCCCCAGGGACCCCCAGTATTGGATGGGAATTATTTCCCCAATTTAAAACGCGCCACAGGGCGCGTTTGCAGAGTGGTTAAGGGAGGGGGCGGGGCCTGACGCTCGATCGCGTCTTTTACTTTCTTTTTTGAAGGGGGGCTGTGTGGCCCCCCTTCTTTTTACTTTTGGGGCCCTGGGGACCCCATCCCCAGGGCCTGATGCCTTTTTCTTATTTAAAAAAATACTGTACGGGAAGGGGGCCACGTGGCCCCCCACCCGTGGCCGATTCCGGCCCCGGGGACCCCATCCCCCGGGGCATGGCCACTTTTTTAAACTTATTTTTTGAGGAGGGGCTGCGTGGCCCCCCTCCTAAGGCCTCTATTGGCCCTGGGGACCCCATCCCCCGGGGCCGGCCTTTATTGATTTTTAAAAAAATTATTTTTGGGGAGGGGGGACGTGTGGCCCCCCTCCTGGGCCACTACTTGCCCCGGGGACCCCATCCCCCGGGCTGGCCCTATCCTTTGGGGTCCGTGGGGGGACCCCAACTCCCCCACGGACCATGCCGGCTCCCCGCCTCCTGTGGGAGCCCGCATTGCTTTTCCACATGGGGAGCTGCAAACATGCAGCTCCCCGTGTGGAAAAGCAATGTGCTTTGGATATTGGAAGCGAGAGCACTTTGCAACTCCAACACACATATATACTGCCTTCAACATATGTAGTTACTCACACATGTACCACTGAGATATACATTCACTCACTAACACACCCATACACACACTCACCCACCCATACAGTCCATCACAGATGCACTCTTGAAACCATGCACCCAGTGAATCATCCACTCACACATCTATGCACAGAGTCACACACACCCCACCCACACAAACACTCAGGCACCCATACAGATACTCAGACAACCAATCAATAACCCATGTAGACACTCATGTAGCTATTCAGAAAGCCATGCAGCCGCTTACACACCAACAGACAGACGGACACAGACATTCACACAGTTTAGTCACTAACCCATGCATTCAGTAAGATACGTTTAATCACTAACGTATGGAGTCAGTCACGCACCTACTAAATCATCCATTCTTTAATATGCCTTTCCCTATATATATTAAACATATTTAAACTTTACAGAAACACACAGTCACTGGATGATGTCATCAGTGATGTCATTTGAGATGTCATCAGTGATGTCATCAGTGATGTCACTGACCATGTCTTGAGTGATGTAATATGTGACGTCATCAGCAGTGCATTGCGGGCGCGAGTTATAGTTAGCTGAACTAACTATAACGGGGAATTTCACAGGTTTTGTACGAGTGCAATGTCCAACTAACTATAACTGTCCCTAAAACCTATGGTTTTTTCAGTGAATTTGTAAGGTTTTTTAAATGCTAATTTCTAACTATAACGTGCCTGAAACCTATGGTTTTTTCAGTGAATTTCAAAGGTTTTTGAAATGCTAATTCCTAACTATAACATGTCTGAAACCTATGGTTTTTTTCAGTGAATTTCAAAGGTTTTGTAAATGACAATTTTTAAATGTATTAATTGTTATATTTATTTTTTTGATACTGATTTACTACATTTTTTTAAACTATTTATTTTTAGATATTTTATTTTTTAAATTACATTGTAATTACATTATACATTACATTACAAAATATACTTTCTCAGAATGAGTTACTTTAGTTTAAATACTTTGCAAATAGGCAATAGACTTTTAAGTACAGTAGTTACAGTTGTTGCAATGGGCAACACAATTTAAAACACAATGCAACATTGAGCTCAATGTGAATTTCTAGTTAAATGCAATTAGTTACTTTATGGATTACTTTTCTAACCACAGGACTGGATCCTAGATTCAGTCCTGGGACATCTCCTGTAAACAGTTGAGTAAAACCGTTTTGGTTACAGTAGTGATTTTTAAGGAATATTATTGTATTTTAAAAAGTTGACACTTAGAAACTTTTTCACATAGAATCACCAATGTTGTCCTATGGGAGGAAATTCACTTAGCAGGTAAGTAGTGTTATCGTTATTTTTTCTTACTCAGTGGTGGATCCTGGATCCAGCACTGGTGCATCTCCTGTAAACAGTTGAAAGAATGCGTTTAAGTCATACAGGCGATTTTTAAGGAATATTTGTAGTTTGTGAAAATCGACACTTTGAAACTTTTCTGCTGAAAACCAGACAATGGATTCCTATAGAAGGAAATTCAAGTTACTAGTAAGTACGGTTAGAATTACTTTTCAGGGTCAGTGCTGGGCTAAAAGATGCAGCACTGGGTTCTCTCCTGATAACAGGTGAGTAAATCGTAATTCGTAGTTCGGCTGATTTTAGAGGAATATTATAAAGTTCCAAAACTCCACACTTAGAAGAATTTCCAAGTGAAACCAGTCAATGTTAGCCTATGGAAGGAAATTCAAGTTACTGGTAAGTACGGTTAGAATTACTTTTCAGGATCTGTACTGGGCTCAAAGATGCAGCACTGAGGTCTCTCCTGATAATAGGTGAGTAAATCAGAATTCGTAGTTCGGCTGATTTTAGAGGAATATTATAAAGTTCCAAAACTCCACACTTAGAAGAATTTCCAAGTGAAACCAGTCAATGTTAGCCTATGGAAGGAAATGGAAGTTACTGGTAAGTACGGTTAAAATTACTTTTCAGGATCAGTACTGGGCTCAAAGATGCAGCACTGAGGTCTCTCCTGATAACAGGTGAGTAAATCAGAATTCGTATTCTGCTGATTTTAGAGGAATATTTGTATGTTGCAAAATTCGAAACCAAAACTTTTTCAGCAAAAAGCAGGCAATGATATCCTATGGAAGGAAATTCAAGTTACTGGTAAGTACGGTTAAAATTACTTTTCAGGATCAGTACTGGGCTCAAAGATGCAGCACTGAGGTCTCTCCTGATAACAGGTGAGTAAATCGGAATTCGTAGTTCGGCTGATTTTAGAGGAATATTATAAAGTTCCAAAACTCCACACTTAGAAGAATTTCCAAGTGAAACCAGTCAATGTTAGCCTATGGAAGGAAATTCAAGTTACTGGTACATACGGTTAAAATTACTTTTGAGGATCAGTACTGGGCTCAAAGATGCAGGACTGAGGTCTCTCCTGATAACAGGTGAATAAATTGGAATTCGTAGTTCGGCTGATTTTAGAGGAATATTTGCACAATGGTGAAGGAAGGGGGTGGGGCCTGAGGCGACATGTCTGCAAACACGCCCTGGTGTGCGTTTTAAGTTGGAGAATTAATTCCTCCTCAATCCCGAGGGTCCCTAGGGGCCAACTAGCCCACCAGATACCTCCAGTATGCGCCAGAGAGCTGCCTTGCAGAGAGGTGTTCAGAGGCCACGCCCCTTTTTGCACCTCTCTGCAACACAGCTCTGTGGCGCTTTCTGGACGTACCTGGTGGGCTAGTTGGCCCCAGGGACCCTCAGGATTGAAGGCATTTAATTCCCCATCTTAAAACGCGCCACGGGGCCTGTTTGCACACATGTCACCTGAAGCCCCGCCCCCTCCCTTACACCACTGTGCAAACGCGCCCCATGGCGCGTTTTAAGTTGGGGTATTAAGTCCCCTTGAATCATGAGGGTCCCTGGGGTCCAACTAGCCCACCCTGTACCTCCAGTATGCGCCAGGAGCTGCGTTGCAGAGAGGTGTAAAAGGGGCGTGGCCTCTGTACACCTCTCTGCAACGCAGCCCCTGGTGCATACTGGAGGTTCCTGGTGGGCTAGTTGGCCTCAGGGACCCCCAGTATTCAAGGGGAATTACTTCCCTTCTTAAAATGCGCCAGGGGGCACGTTTGCAGACTGCTGCAGGGAGGGGGCGGGGCCTCCGGCATGATGCCGGTCTTTTTTATTTTTTTTGTATGGGAGGGGTGCTGCATGGCCCCCCTTCCCTCGGCCACTTTTGGCCCCGGGGACCCCATCCCCCGGGGCATGCCCTCTTTTTTTTAAATTAAAATATTTGGAGGGGGGCTGCGTGGCCCTCCTCCTCAGGCCATTTAAGGCCCCGGGGACCCCATTCCCCGGGGCCGGCCTTTACGTTGTTTTTTTCTATAATTTAATTTGTAGAGGAGGGGGGCCATGTGGCCCCCCTCCTAGGCCACTACTAGCCCTGGGGACCCCATCCCCCGGGGCTGGCCCTCTCCGTTGGGGACCGTGGGGGGGTCCCCAATCCCCCACGGTCCCGCCCGGCTCCCGCGTCCTTCGGGAGCCGGCATTGCTTTTCCACATGGGGAGCTGCTAAGATGCAGCTCCCCGTGTGGAAAGCAATCGGCTTTGTTTTTGGAAGAGAGAGCAGGTTTCCTGCTCTCTCTCCAAAACCAAAGCAGTTTGCTATGACAGGACGGGAGCCGCGAGGCTCCTGTCCTGTCATAGCAAACTACAGTGTCCCGGGGTAGGTACCCCGGGACACTGCAGGAGCCGGCCCTGGGGGTGGTGGTCCCCAGGGCCATCAAGGGCTTCGATTTTTTTTATCGGCTAGATCCGCGCACCCAGGCGTTTTTGCCGATTTAAAAAAAATTTTTTTTGCCCTGGTGGTCCTTGTAGGACCCCTGAGCAGGCCTAGGGGTCAGGGTGTTTCTACCCTGCCCCCTTTTGCGTTTTGCATCTGTTTTCTCTTTTCTTGTGCCTCGGTTCTACCGAGGCACAAGATGGCTGCCAACACGTCCTGGTTTGGAGTGTTTACAGCCAATTAGCATACAGCTGTGATCGGGAGGGTGCGCGGATCCTCGCGGCCATAGATATATATGTGTTTTTACTTTTCATTTTCTCAGCAACTACTGAACGGATTTATACCATTTAACAAAAAGGGTTTTTCTGAACCAAGAACTACCTCTTTGCCAAATTTGGTGTAATTCCGTTCAGCAGTTCGGGCTGTAGCCGTGTCTAAAGTTTCCTATGGAAAATTGCATGGGGAAAACACATTTTGGGACCCCCCTTTTTTCTCGGCCCCCGCTTGACGAATCACCCCGAAACTTTCAGGATAGGAGCGGACCGGAGCGGAACACAAAAGTTGAAAATTTCGCGAAGATTCGTCAACCGGCCCCAAAGTTATTTCAAATAGAATGTTGCTGATTTCCTATGGAAAATAGGTCCTAACTATAACTATCTACTGGCGACCGCTAGTAGATAATATAAAACACATATATATCTATGGCCGCGGAGGATCCGTGCACCCTCCCGATCACCAGCTGTATGCTAATTGGCTGTCAACACTCCAAACCAGGAAGTGTTGGCAGCCATCTTGTGACTCGGTAGAACCAGTCACAAGAAAACAATAGAAAAAAGTGCACAAAAACGCAAAAAGGGGGCAGGGTAGGAACACCCTGACCCCCTAGGCCTGCTCACGGGGTCCCACAAGGACCCCCAGGGCCCAAAAAATATTTTTTAAAAAAAACAAAAATCGTCGAGATCCGCGCACCCAGCGCGAATTTTGGCCGAAAATTTTAAAAAAACGAAGCGCGGACTCCCGCGCTTCGTATTCAAAAAGCCCCTGGGTGGGCCAAGTCCCGGGGGGCAGTAAAAAAATGTGTGGGGTGGCCCCAATCCCCCCCACACTGCCCCGGGGACCGCCACCCCCTGGGGCTTTGCATTAATATTTGCGGGGGGCACACGGCCCCCAGCAGGCCCGGGGACCGCCACCCCCCTGGGGCTTGTTTTATTAAAGTTTGGGGGGCTTTAAGGCCCCCCCAAACCCCAGGGACCGCCACGCCCCCCGGCTCTCATTAATAATATTTGCGGGGTGGGGACCGCCACCCCCCGGGGCTTCGTTTAAAAAAAAAAATAAACCTGTGGGGGGGGCTCGAGCCCCCCCCAAACGCCCCGGGGACCGCCACCTCCCCGGGGCACTAATATTGTAATTTGGGGGTCCGTTACGGACCCCCGAGCCCCGGGGACCACCACCTCCCCGGGCTGTGCAATTGGATGGGAGGGGGCCGCGCGGCCCCCTCCTGGAGCCCTTGATGGCCCTGGGGACCACCACCCCCAGGGCCAGCTCCTGCAGTGTCCCGGGGTGCCTACCCCCGGGACACTGCTGCTTGTAATCACAGGACGGGAGCCTTGCGGCTCCCGTCCCTGTGATTGCAAACAGCTTTGCTTCATTGAAGCGAGAGCAGGGAAACCTGCTCTCGCTTCAATGAAGCAAGCAGAATAGCTTTCCATAAGGGGAGCTGCATGTCAGCAGCTCCTTATGGAAAAGCAATGCTCGGCTCCCCGCAGGACGCGGGGAGCCGGCGGGACCGTGAGGGGATTGGGGACACCCCACGGTCCCCAATGAGTGCCAGGCCCGGGGGATGGGGTCCCCGGGGCTATTAGTGGCCTGGGAGGAGGGCCACGCAGCCCCCTCCCCATAAAGAAAAACAAAAGAAAAAAAAAATAAGTTAAGGCCGGCCCCGGGGATGGGGTCCCGGGGCCTTAAATGGCCTGAGGAGGGGGCCACGCAGCCCCCCTCCAAAAATTTAAATAGAAAAAAAGAGGGCATGCCCCGGTGGTTGGGATCCCTGGGCCAATAGAGGCCCAGGGAAGGGGGGCCACGCGGCCCCCTTCCCGCTTTTTTTATTTAAAAACAAAAACAAAATCCTCAGGCCCCGGGGGATGGGGTCCCCGGGGCCAAAAGTGGCCGAGGGAAGGGGGCCACGCCGTCCCCCTCCCATTAAAAAAAAAAACAAAAACAAAAAAAAGACCGGCATCTTGCCGGAGGCCCCGCCCTCTCCCTGCAGCAGTCTGCAAGCGCGCCCTGGCGCGTTTAAGAAGGGAAGTAATTCCCCTTGAATAATGGGGGTCCCTGGGGGCCAACTAGCCCACCAGTAATCTCCAGTATGCGCCAGAGGCTGCGTTGCAGAGAGGTGTACAGAGGCCACGCCCTTTTACACCTCTCTGCAACGCAGCTCTGTGGCGCTTTTGGAGGTACATGGTGGGCTAGTTGGACTCCAGGGACCCTCAGGATTCAAGGGGACTTAATCCCCAACTTAAAAGCGCCACGGGCGCAATTGCACAGTGGTGAAGGGAGGGGCGGTGCTTCAGGTGACATGTGTGCAAACAGGCCCCGGGGCGCGTTTTAAGATGGGGAATTAAATCCCCTTCAATCCTGAGTGTCCCTGGGGGCCAACTAGCCCACCAGGTACCTCCAGTAAGTGCCAAGGAGCTGCGTTGCAGAGTGTTGTAAAAAGGGGCGTGAACACCTGTCTGCAACGCAGCTCTCTGGCGCATACTGGAGGTATCTGGTGGGCTAGTTGGCCCCTAGGGACCCTCGGGATTGAGGAGGAATTAAAACTCCAACTTAAAACGCGCCACAGGGCGTGTTTGCAGACATGTCACCTCAGGCCCCACCCCCTTCCTTCACCATTGTGCAAATATTCCTCTAAAATCAGCCAAACTACGAATTCCGATTTACTCACCTGTTATCAGGAGAGACCTCAGTGCTGCATCTTTGAGCCCAGTACTGATCCTAAAAAGTAATTTTAACCGTACTTACCAGTAACTTCAATTTCCTTCCATAGGCTAACATTGACTGGTTTCACTTGGAAATTCTTCTAAGTGTGGAGTTTTGGAACTTTATAATATTCCTCTAAAATCAGCCGAACTACGAATTCCGATTTACTCACCTGTTATCAGGAGAGACCTCAGCGCTGCATCTTTGAGCCCAGTACTGATCCTGAAAAGTAATTCTAACCATACTTACCAGTAACTTGAATTTCCTTCCATAGGCTAACATTGACTGGTTTCACTTGGAAATCCTTCTAAGTGTGGAGTTTTGGAACTTTATAATATTCCTCTAAAATCAGCCGAACTACGAATTCCGATTTACTCACCTGTTATCAGGAGAGAACCCAGTGCTGCATCTTTTAGCCCAGCACTGACCCTGAAAAGTAATTCTAACCGTACTTACCAGTAACTTGTATTTCTTTCCATAGGAATCCATTGTCTGGTTTTCAGCAGAAAAGTTTCAGTGTCGATTTTCACAAACTACAAATATTCCTTAAAAATCGCCTGTATGACTTAAACGCATTCTTTCAACTGTTTACAGGAGATGCACCAGTGCTGGATCAAGGATCCACCACTGAGTAAGAAAAAGTAACGATAACACTACTTACCTGCTAAGTGAATTTCCTCCCATAGGATAACATTGGTGATTCTATGTGAAAAAGTTTCTAAGTGTCAAGTTTTAAAATACAATAATATTCCTTAAAAATCACTACTGTAACCAAAACGCTTTTACTCAACTGTTTACAGGAGATGTCCCAGGACTGAATCTAGGATCCAGTCCTGTGTTAGAAAAAGTAATCCATAAAGTAACTAATTGCATTTAACTAGAAATTCACATTGAGCTCAATGTTGCATTGTGTTTGAAATTGTGTTGCCCATTGCAACAACTGTAACTACAGTACTTAAAATCTATTGCCTATTTGCAAAGTATTTAAACTAAAGTAATTCATTCTGAGAAAGTATATTTTGTAATGTAATGTATAATGTAATTACAATGTAATTTAAAAAATAAAATATCAAAAAATAAATAGTTAAAAAAATGTAGTAAATCAGTATCAAAAAATAAATATAACAATTAATACATTTAAAAATTGTCATTTACAAAACCTTTGAAATTCACTGAAAAACCATAGGTTTCAGGCACGTTATAGTTAGAAATTAGCATTTAAAAAACCTTACAAATTCACTGAAAAAACCATAGGTTTTAGGGACAGTTATAGTTAGTTGGACATTGCACTCGTACAAAACCCGTGAAATTTCCCTGTTATAGTTAGTTCAGCTAACTATAACTCGCGCCCCGCAATGCACTGCTGATGACGTCACATATTACATCACTCATGACATGGTCAGTGACATCACTGATGACATCACTGATGATATCTCAAATGACATCACTGATGACATCATCCAGTGACTCTGTGTTTCTGTAAAGTTTAAATATTTTTAATATATATAGGGAAAGGCGTATTGAAGAATGAGTGGGTGTATAAGTGTCTGTATGGATGATTTAGTAGGTGCGTGACTAACTCTATAAGTGAGTGATTAAACTTATCTTACTGAATGCATGGGTTAGTGATTAAACTGGGTGAATGTCTGTATCCGTCTGTCTGTTGCTGTGTAAGTGGCTGCATGGGTTTGTGAATAGCTACATGAGTGTCTATATGAGTTATTGATTGGTTGTCTGAGTATCTGTATGGGTGCCTGAGTGTTTGTGTTGGGTGGGGTGTGTGCGACTCTGTGCATAGATGTGTGAGTGGGTGATTCACTGGGTGGATGGTTTCAAGAGTGCATCTGTGATAGACTGTATGGGTGGGTAAGTGTGTGTAAGAGTGTGTTAGTGAGTGAATGTATGTCCCAGTGGTACATGTGTGAGTAACTACATATGTGAAAGGCAGTATATATGTGTGTTGGAGTATATAAAAAGCTATAAGCGAGAGTGTGTGATCGTGAGAGTGACTGTATGGATGAGTGTGTGCTTGTATCAGTGATTGTATAAGAGCGTAAGAATGTGCTAGTATTTGTATGAGTAAGTGAGCTGGTGTGTGTATAACTGTATAGGTGAGTAAATGGCAGTGTGTTTAATTATTTGCATGACTGACTAGGTGTGTGAGTACCTCTATGGATGAGTGGCGGTGTTTGAGTGTCTATATAGGAGTATGAGTGCATATGATAGTCCTAGTACTGAGTGACCGTAAGTATGAGTGACTGTACGGGTGAGTGAGTGGATGTGTGTGTAGACCTAAGAATCAGTGAGTGGGTATGTAGTTATTGGTGTTGGAGTGTCTATGGTTTTGCGAATGGCAGTCTGTAATTTAGAGTGGGTGTATCAAAGGTTATATTAGGGTGTGAGGAGGTGCATCAGATTATCACGTGGATGATGTCATCAGTGATGTCATCAGTGATGTCATTTGAGATGTCATCAGTGATGTCATCAGTGATGTCACTGACCATGTCATGAGTGATGTAATATGTGACGTCATCAGCAGTGCATTATGCGGGCGCGAGTTATAGTTAGCTGAACTAACTATAACGGGGGAATTTCACGGGTTTTGTACGAGTGCAATGTCCAACTAACTATAACTGTCCCTAAAACCTATGGTTTTTCAGTGAATATATATATATATATATATATATATGTGTGTGTGTGTGTGTGTGTGTGTATAGTGTTACTTTGATTTAAGGTATGATAATTCTATTTATTGAATCCGTTATCTAACACTAATTGAATAACTGAATACAAAGCAATGCCCTTTGGTGTTTAAAGGAAGAGAGAAGAATTTAACCCAACAGTTTCTGAACTGCACAGTATGCAGCCTGGCCTTAAATCCCAGCCTACCCACTTGACCAAACTGTTTCAGCTAGGGCCCATCGCTTCAATCTCATTAACCCTTCAGTTTGAGAGCACATTGAAGTAATTCAAAACAAGATCTGAATTCTACAAACACTTCACTTATATATGACTAGTTGTTTGGTTTATATAAAATAATCTTACTTCACATTTAAAAAGAATAACTAGACAACATGACTAACTAACACATTTTAATTAACTTGTATCAGTTTCATAAGAAGAGTGTGGTATTCTTGAATATTACTTTCAATAAATGTCACTCACTTCAGCTATATTATTGTATGTGCTTTATTGTCTCTCCTAGCCTTTGTAGCTGTACCCTACCATAAACCCATAAGGTGAATGTTGCACAGTTGTGTTAGGAAGGGTGAACCATGTGAATGAATGAACAGGTGATTAAATAACTGAAACCCTAAATAAATACAAAAATATGGTGCAGCTAGTTTTTGTGTTCAACTCATACATTTTCACATCAACGATTTTTCATGGAGACATTTCAAAGCCATCAGGCATTAATACATAGATTGCACCTCATAAAACACATTGTGTTCTAGCTACAGTTCAATGCCTCTTTGAAAAAATACATTCATGGCTTAGGTTTTTGGACACATTGGACCTTTATTATTAGGACCTATACAGAGAACTATGACTTATTTTACAGATAGGGGGCAAGCTAGGCAGGGAATTTTCTAGTGTATGCTTAGTATTTTGCACCTGTCCTCCTCAAAGGCTATTGATCTTTATGCTGCAGCTGTTTCAGAACCATATAAAGTGTGCACTTGTAACATCAGGTTTTGACGTATTCAAAGGTTTTCAGTGTGAATTTACAATGGACTAGTCTTGTTACACTACTATTATCTAAGGGGTTGGGTTTTTTTCCTGGTTGCACGCTGGGTTTGAAAAAACATACAAGACATAGATTGGCCTGCTCTGCATAATTGTTATCAAGATGGCAGCCAAGCCCTCATGTGAGGCCTTCAACATCAAAAAAAATTCTCACCTCTCCTTGTCAGTTTACTACAATGTGTCCCTCTGAAACTTTTTGTAATTCTTTATCTGATATTTCTGTACAAAAATGGAAAACATTTGAAAAACTTTTGCTTCAAAGCCCTTAAACCCTGAACACCTTCAGTATGTTTATAGAGTTAGCTCCCCTTTTTCAAACCTTGGACAATTTTCCTCCTTGCACAACTGAATCCCCTCCAATATGGATTTTGTATAGATTACTTGGGGCATGTTTTAGAGTTTGGCAGACTGGTACTCCATCACAAATTGTCCGTGCATAAGGATATAATGAATTTCTACTAAGGTAGACAGAATATCTGTTATGTTTGTGACAGTGTACCTGTCCACCGAACTCTAAATCAGACCCCTTATCCTTCAGTAGAGCGATGATGCAATTTAACAAGCTAATGCTTGGTCAGATTCGTCAGGCCAGATCTCCAACCTCCAGTGACGGATATTGTGTGCTAAGTGGAGTGTGATGTACACAGAACATGTAGACCAGCTGCTCTGAAGCCTTTGACTGTTTCCTACACTTCTAGATTATTCACTCACAGACTCTAATGGCCGTGATGCAAGTGGGTTGATGCTTCTCCCTGCAGCACAAGAAAATCACATAGGACTCCTGTTAGACCTGTCAGCCTTATGGTGGTCTTCCCCCAAACATTTTACCTTCACTCTTCCTATTTTTGTTGAATTTGTTTTTGTTGGCCCTAGGACTCTGTGCACTTTGCCACTGCTAACTAGTACCACAGCACTTGTGCTCACTCCCTAAATCATGGTAGGATTGCCATACACCTGATAGCCATATTTAATTTACTCGTAAGACCTTAGTAAAGTAGTGCTCCATGTACCCAGGACCTGTAAATTAAATGATACTACTGGGCCTGCAGTACTGATTTTACCACCCACTTAAGTAGCCTTTTAAACATGTCTCAGGCCTGCCAATGCAGCCTGTGTGTGCAGTTTTAAACTGCCATTCCCACCTGGCAAAATAAACCTTTTGCCAAGCCAAAACCTTTCTTTTTAATACATATAAGTAATTCATAGGGTAGGCCATTAATAGTCCATAGGCAGGGTGCATCGTATTTAAGAAGTTGGACATGTATTTTAAGTTTTATATGTCCTGGTAGTGAGCAACTCTCAAATTATTTTTTCACTATTGCAAGACCTACCTCTCACATAGGATAACTTTGGGTTACTTTATTACATTTAATAAGTGCTAACTTAAGATTAGGAGCCAGTAGGAAAGTCATGTTTAGTGTCTGAGAAATTGTAATTTAAAATCCTCTTTAATGGTAAAGTTGGATTTTCGATCACAATTTAAAAATGCCATTTTTAGAAAGGTGGCATTTTCTTGCCCTAATGATTTGGTAACTACAGCCTGTTCCTGGGTCACATGACTAGGTGTGAGTCGCATTGGCCTTTGAATATTCCTCCTACACAGTAGAGGGATTAGGTGTGCCTGGATGGGCCATCTCAGGCAGGATGTCGGGCAGAGCTGGGTACAACCCAACTTGCAATTCAACAGACTGTGCCCTGCTCAAACACAAAAAGGATTTCACACTAAGCTATTGTGCATTTAGCCAGGCTGGAGCCAGGGAAGGGAGGTAGAATTTTCCAAGCACCTCTGAAAAGGGGACTTCTAGAAACTTCTCCTACTTCAAAGAAGACATCAGGTATAAAATAGGACCCTCAGACCCACTCTTCAGATCACTTCTGGACCTGTGGAAAACTCAGAAGAAGGACTGCTTTGCTGTCCTTCTGCATGAAGGACTGCCCTTTTGCCCTGCTACTCTTCTGCCCTGCTATTCTTCTGCCCTGCTGCCTGAGTAAGACGGACTGGACCTATACCTTGGACCCAGGACCACCAGAGTGAATCCAAGGTCTAATTGGCTGGCCTGATCATAGGCTCAGGTTCAGAAAAGGCTCCAACCATCTTAAATCCAGCACCTGGTCTCTGCCTGCTTCAAATCCATACTTCCCCCCCAACTGGTGCCTCTCCAGTCTGGAACCTTGGAAGTGGGGATAAAAGTACTCTTCCAGGCCAGCTGGGGTATCCACCAGAACCAATAGTGTGAGACGCATCCTCGACATGGACCTTGCATCGTTCCGCGGAACCGCTGCTGTGGCACAAAGCTTCACATCGAGGACTTATGGTACATTTCTCAACGAGCCTAACTTGGTCACCATAGCTGGCCTGATCTCCATCATGGTCAGCCTGAAATTATGACTTTGTCCCAGTCTGGCACAACCAGATATGCACAGTTGGCGCTTTGTGCTTTTAAGTACTATTTTAACCTACATATTTTTAATTGTGTATCTCTGGTTCTACTAATTGGATTTTAGGTGTCAAATAATTTATTACATTTTACTCTATTTTTCCAAATTAGATTGCGATTTTTCTTGTGCTGAATTTTTACTTTATTGCTGTTTATGTGCTGCATAAATACTTTACACATTGCCTCTAAGTTAAGCCTGACAGCTTTCCTGCCAAGCTACCAGAGGGTTAAGCAGAGGTTCATTCAGTGACTTTAGTGGTTCACCCTGAGGGGGTTGTGACTGGCTTGAAGAGGGTTCACACCCCCCTCTATCAACAACCCAATTTCTCAAAGCTCCAAATGAGAGTAAATGTTGATGAGAACAATTTCTGGAGTGTGCAATTTCTTTCTGTTAAAGGAGACCCTGACAAATAATGAAAAATCAATGGCTTGATATATGCAGAATTTGCTAATGTGGTATAAGTAGGGACATTACAATTCTTCATTTGTAAAAATGTATATGAGATCCATTAACAAACCATATAAATAAAATACATTGTTTCATGGAGCACATAATTGGTTAAATGAATTGGAATAGGAGAGTTTTAGGTCAGTTGTTTATAGCTTCCATATATTCTTTATCAAAAGGTGAATACTTTGAATGAATATTGACAAAAAGGAACCAAAATGCCCTCCTCATTGTAGTAAGGGATCAGTTTGTCCCATTCATAAGGCTACAGTATGTTAAGTCAATGGGTTACTCCATCTAAGTATTGTCTGGCCATTATATTGTTGTTAAAGTATTGTGTCTACAAAAATATTGTGAACTAAAATATTGAGGGCATGTTTCAATAATATTGAGGTTTAATATAATATTTACTTTAGTACTGATTTTATTATGGTGTTCAACTGTATTGTTTTATGTTTTCATTTAATTATTATATATGTTACAATATCTATAATACAGAGGGGGTTGCACAAGTAAATGTGGGCCTTTCTTCAATATCATGGGGCCCAAGCATGCAGAAACTGAGCGCACATACCTGTTGCGAGCCTGGATCACTCAGTATAATACTGCCCCAAGTGGCATATGTGAGCTGGGCTTCAACCATAGGCATTCACAAATATCAAGTGCCTCAGGCATAGAAACGGAGGTGACTCTATACCAAGACTACAGTGAGTTTAGAGTAGGATATTAGTTCTGACAGGATTAATTGCGTCTTCACAGTGGTTAAATTGTGCAATTCTTTTAAACAAATTTGCAAACTGCGTCCACTGACATTTGCCAGTCCTTTTGTTTACCAATGTGTCTGATTTTCAAAAAAGGATCAAAAGTACTCAGCATCAACTCAAGAAAAGGGTCAAAATTAATCAGCCTCAACAGCGTGGAAGTTGCAGTGCCAAGTCACCACTCTCAAACTAAAGAGAAAACTGACTTTGCAACCAGTGCGGAAAGTACTGTGAAAGAAATGGTCTCTAATTGATATCAGACACAATTTCCCTGAGCAACCACACATGTAGTAACACAAATTGTCCAAATGTTCTTTTAGATTTCCAAGCGGGTTTATTTCTTCATAGTTTCTTCAGATCAAGTTGATATAGCCAACACGTGTTTCGTCAGATCACGATGTCATCACATCTCTGACTTCATCAGGGCTATAATAGACAAACAACAACATCATCTGAGATCCTATTACTACTCATTCTCGTACCATCACCAAAAAACCCTGGTGAGTTCGAGCACTAGATTATCAAAATACAAAGTTCAGATGTTTTATCATCTTCGAAAGAGGGCGTCCTCCAGATTAAATAATCACAAGTCACTTAGTAAGAATTAGAAATTTGGTGTTAAAAGAAGAGACAGATTTGTGAAAAACAAGTAAATACTTGTGTCAAGTGGAGAGATTTATGTATCTTTAAATTTACAACCTGACATGCATACCCAAAGAGCATATATTACATCTTAGCAGACACCAGTGTAGCCATGAGAGTGCCAGTTCAAACACTAATGAATCTAGTGGTGAAGTTCACCTTCTTCAATTGTACATTTGTAATTTTCTAATATGACAGCTTCCAAATTCTTATATGTAGTTCATTCAAATGTCCGTTAAAATCATGTCCTTTTCCCTATAAATGTTAGGTATTAATTATAAATATATTGATCCAAAGCGTTTGTTTAAAATCATCATTAACGTCATAATCTATATACTATTCTCACACACCATTATTCTTCATTTACCGTCTGAAATCAACAACATGCCGTAAAATCTCGGCACGATCCATTATTATGATATCCATTAAACCCGACATTATTATTCAAAACGCGGTCACTATTCCAAATAATAATGATATCACTCAACAGCAACTATCAAAGCTCAACAGTAATCACAGCGCTGCTACCACCAGCGCCTTGATTCAATACCAACACACACCACTTATACTGTCTCATACTCTACTACAACGCTGCCCCATACCATGCATGTATATGCGCGTGCACGAAAAACCAAAGCAGCCCATCAATTCGATACCATCACACGCCAATTATACTGTCTCATATCCAACTGCTATCTGGTTATTGAACAATACCTCAAAACGGGGGACGGAGAGTGCTCCTTGTACAAAACCCGACGGCGTAGTGAACAGTCGCCATCTTGTTTCCCGCTTATATAGTGGATGCATGAGTCACAATGTAATGTATCACAGAAATTGTTAATTATATCAACACTACTGATATGTATAATACGAGCCTTCAAGACAATATATATGTCCAAATAAGATTAATTTGTGTATGAATTGAAAGTGAGTCTGATTTATTCAGAACACACTTACCTAATATATCGCCAACAACCTCATTATGTCGGTTGTGGGTTTACCATCATGGCGCTTTGTCTTTCCCAATATGACAACATACTTCTAAAATTAAAATTATAGGTGACTTAACAATTAGAATATCTATTCTTAATTAAGAAATTGTTTTAAGTAATTTACGCAATTTAAATCACGAGGAACCGCATTTTCACAAAAAGCCCGAAAAGAAACTTTTAATATTTATAGTAAAAACTACCAAAATGGAGTCTAGAATATTCCCGATATAATGGATCGCTAGCATGTATAAGTAAATGCCTGTAAAATTATGGCTGTTACTCATCAAAACCTGTATCTACATAACATTGCCAAATTAAAAACTCCTTATCACAAGCATCCGAACTAGCTCATCTCATGACCACTTGAATAGGCTGAACAACAAAGTTCCGTTATATTTCAAAAGGGACATTTCTCATTAGATCATGTATATAGACAGTTCACATCAGAAGTCACATAAGGAGGTAGTATAATATACAAATATGAGTTTGAAGTCTTCATTTACCCCACACTTGAAACATACTTTTTCCATTTTCAGAGTACAAATAAATAATATATTGATTCAATAAAATCTATATCACAGTACTACATCAATTTCTTCATCACAAAAATACTGCATCTCATGATCTATATTAAGCCCCTAGTTCTACTGATCTCATGGTCATTATCCAACGGGCTTCACTCTGCCGTAAATGGAGCTCTCTATTGCCACCCCTGGGATTATTTGGTACCATTTGTAAGCCATGATAGCGAAATTGAAGATGTCTCCCCTGTGCTGGGCATTCACACATATGTTGCGCAATCGGATATCTCATATCCCTCTGTTTGATCGCTCTAAAATGTTCCATAATCCTCTCTTTAACTGGTCTTATGGTACTTCCTATGTAAATCCTGCCACAATTACATATAAGTACATATACTACATAACGTGTAGTGCAATCAATATGCGTCTTAATTTCAAATCTGCGTGAATTATTAAAACTAAAATCCTTGACTTTGTCAACGGTCAATTTGCACATGGTACAATGTCCACACTTATAGAACCCACTGGCTCGTGTATTTAGCCAGGTCGCTTTTTTGGTACCATAGGATAACTGGGGCTCAAGGCACTCTGAATTGTATTTCCTTTCTATATGTAATGTTTGGTCGAGATTTGACAGACTCATGTAGATCACTGTCTCCTGTTAACAGGGACCAGTGTTTATTTAAAATGTTATATAGTTTCTGTGAGTGCGGGTGATACTTTGTAACCATCCTGACCACTTTCTCTTTCTTACTTTTGTCATTATCTTCCTTATCCTTGAGGGTGTCAACTCTATCCAATTTGCATATTCTAGCATCCGCTTTCTCTACCACTTGACTATTGTATCCCGTTTTGCAAAACGAGCCTTCATGTCATCTAAATTCTCTCTAAAAGTGTGTTCCTGGCTGCAATTTCTTCGTGCTCTTAACATTTCTCCATATGGAATGGAGTTGATTTGACTTCTGGGGTGCAGAGCTGCCCGCATGTAAAAGAGAGTTACATGAGGTAGGTTTACGGTGCATGCGACTATGGATTCTATCTTCCACTATGTAGAGTTCTACATCTAGGAAGATCATTTCTGTCTCACTCCTCACCATAGTGAAAGTCATGTTAGCATCATTATTATTCAGAAACGTATGAAATCCGTCTAACCTTTCCGCAGTACCGGTCCAAATCATCAAACAGTCATCAATAAAACGCCCCCAGTAATGGATATCATTAATTCATTCACGACCGCGAGGGCCCCAGATATGCGTCGCCTCAAACCAACCCATGAATAGGTTGGCAAAAGACGGCGCAAACCTGGATGGGCTCCAGGTCTACATGAGTCTGTCAAATCTCGACCAAACATTACATATAGAAAGGGAAATACAATTCAGAGTGCCTTGAGCCCCAGTTATCCTATGGTACCAAAAGAAGCGACCTGGCTAAATACACGAGCCAGTGGGTTCTATAAGTGTGGACATTGTACCATGTGCAAATTGACCGTTGACAAAGTCAAGGATTTTAGTTTTAATAATTCACGCAGATTTGAAATTAAGACGCATATTGATTGCACTACACGTTATGTAGTATATGTACTTATATGTAATTGTGGCAGGATTTACATAGGAAGTACCATAAGACCAGTTAATGAGAGGATTATGGAACATTTTAGAGCGATCAAACAGAGGGATATGAGATATCCGATTGCGCAACATATGTGTGAATGCCCAGCACAGGGGAGACATCTTCAATTTCGCTATCATGGCTTACAAATGGTACCAAATAATCCCAGGGTGGCAATAGAGAGCTCCATTTATGGCAGAGTGAAGCCCGTTGGATAATGACCATGAGATCAGTAGAACTAGGGCTTAATATAGATCATGAGATGCAGTATTTTTTGTGATGAAGAAATTGATGTAGTACTGTGATATAGATTTTATTGAATCAATATATTATTTATTTGTACTCTGAAAATGGAAAAAGTATGTTTCAAGTGTGGGGTAAATGAAGACTTCAAACTCATATTTGTATATTATACTACCTCCTTATGTGACTTCTGATGTGAACTGTCTATATACATGATCTAATGAGAAATGTCCCTTTTGAAATATAACGGAACTTTGTTGTTTAGCCTATTCAAGTGGTCATGAGAGGAGCTAGTTCGGATGCTTGTGATAAGGAGTTTTTAATTTGGCAATGTTATGTAGATACAGGTTTTGATGAGTAACAGCCATAATTTTACAGGCATTTACTTATACATGCTAGCGATCCATTATATCGGGAATATTCTAGATGCCATTTTGGTAGTTTTGACTATAAGTATTAAAAGTTTCTTTTCGGGCTTTTTGTGAAAATGCGGTTCCTCGTGATTTAAATTGCGTAAATTACTTAAAACAATTTCTTGATTAAGAATAGATATTCTAATTGTTAAGTCACCTATAATTTTAATTTTAGACGTATGTTGTCATATTGGGAAAGCCAAAGCGCCATGATGGTAAACCCACAACCGACATAATGAGGTTGTTGGCGGCCATATTAGGTAAGTGTGTTCTGAATAAATCAGACTCACTTTCAATTCATACACAAATTAATCTTATTTGGACATATATATTGTCTTGAAGGCTCGGTATTATACATATCAGTAGTGTTGATATAATTAACAATTTCTGTGATACATTACATTGTGACTCATGCATCCACTATATAAGCGGGAAAAAGATGGCGACTGTTCACTACGCCGTCGGGTTTTGTACAAGGAGCACTCTCCGTCCTCCGTTTTGAGGTATTGTTCAATAACCAGATAGCAGTTGGATATGAGACAGTATAATTGGCGTGTGATGGTATCGAATTGATGGGCTGCTTTGGTTTTTTCGTGCCGCCGCATATACATGCATGGTATGGGGCAGCGTTGTAGTAGAGTATGAGACAGTATAAGTGGCGTGTGTTGGTATTGAATCAAGGCGCTGGTGGTAGCAGCGCTGTGATTACTGTTGAGCTTTGATAGTTGCTGTTGAGTGATATCATTATTATTTGGAATAGTGACCGCGTTTTGAATAATAATGTCGGGTTTAATAGATATCATATTAATGGATCGTGCCGAGATTTTACGGCATGTTGTTGATTTCAGACGGTAAATGAAGAATAATGGTGTGTGAGAATAGTATATAGATTATGACGTTAATGATGATTTTAAACAAACGCTTTGGATCAATATATTTATAATTAATACCTAACATTTATAGGGAAAAGGACATGATTTTAACGGACATTTGAATGAACTACATATAAGAATTTGGAATGTGTCATATTAGAAAATTACAAATGTACAATTGGAGAAGGTGAGCTTCACCACTAGATTCATTAGTGTTTGAACTGGCACTCTCATGGCTACACTGGTGTCTGCTAAGATGTAATATATGCTCTTTGGGTATGCATGTCAGGTTGTAAATTTAAAGATACATAAATCTCTCCACTTGACACAAGTATTTACTTGTTTTTCTACAAATCTGTCTCTTTTTTAACACCAAATTTCTAATTCTTACTAAGTGACTTGTGATTATTTAATCTGGAGGACGCCCTCTTTCGAAGATGATAAAACATCTGAACTTTGTATTTTGATAATCTAGTGCTCGAACTCACCAGGGTTTTTGGTGATGGTACGAGAATGAGTAGTAATAGGATCTCAGATGATGTTGTTGTTTGTCTATTATAGCCCTGATGAAGTCAGAGATGTGATGACATCGTGATCTGACGAAACACGTGTTGGCTATATCAACTTGATCTGAAGAAACTATGAAGAAATAAACCCGCTGGAAATCTAAAAGAACATTTGGACAATTTGTGTTACTACATGTGTGGTTGCTCAGGAAATTGTGTCTAATTGTTTATAGGACTGGATTTCTAGTCCGAATTTGGGGACATTAAGTGGCAGCCCCCTTCCTTTGGAGCACCAGTTAAAGATTGGTTTTTACCGATAGGGTTATACCCTAAAGAGTTTGCGCATGTGACCCTGCCACTTTCCCAGTTTAAAATTGTTATATAGGGCCTGCAGCACTCAATACCCTTTGAGAATAACTGAAAAAGAGTCATAAGGATTTATTTTTGTGCTATAGTGCTGATAAAAATGAGTGTGAGGAGAGATAGAGATAGGGTAGCAGAGGATCTCTTCAAAGATTTGAGTGCAGGGGTTACAGTTAATAAAGCAGTGACCCAAGGAAATATTAAAACGAAAGAGGGACTCAAACAAAAATTCTTGAGGTTAGAAAGACTCAAGAAGACGGAAGCTTCGAAATGGTGGGATGGAGCAACTTTAAGACAATACCAGAAACTAGGTAGGGTTCCCCGCGGTTTACGCTCCCAGCTGTTCCCAACATACGATGACTTAGAAGAAGACCTTTTAGCACAATGGGAAAAGGAATTAACAAATAATTCAAATAATCTGATGAATATTCTTATTGAAAATGCCAACAGGAAAATTGAGAAGCTAGCAAAAGAGATAGACATATTAGAGAAGGAAATAGCTGAACTCAATTTAGATGAACCAACTAAAAAGAATTATGAGATTCTTGAGGATATTTTGAGCAAACATGAGGATGAAATTAAGCAACGTAAAGCAAGGAAACTTAAGAGAGATGAAGCGGATTACCTTGGAGGGAGAGTCTTTACATTTGCTAGACGTTTTGATTATTTAATTAGACAGGATACTACACCAGGTGCTAGCAGATCATCATCAATCAGTGAGAAGAGTGGGTTTTCAGCTGGAAACATGTCTACTAGTGGTGATGAGGACCCTGGAGAGGGCACCTCAAACCAATCTAATGCTTTTTAAGGGAAGTATGGAGAATCTCGAATGGGCAACAAAGATCAGAGCAAGAGACCAAGGGGAGGAGATACATTAAAACCAGGAGAGGATGTAGAGGCAGTAAATGCTCCAGGAGAAAGAAAGGGGATGCGAACCAGGTCGTGGAACAAACAGAAGTAAGGCGAGCCTAAAATTTGGATATGAGAGTTGTTAATCTGTCTGATAAAATACTTTCGAAAGAAATGATATCTGTTCTTAGTAAAGGCATGAGCTTTTGTCCGGTGCAATTGTATGATATGGTTGATATCAAAATAGATCTATATAAATTTGTGCGACAATTGAAATTAAAGAAGTTCTTTGAAAGCAAAATTATGCCTGAAAGAGATATTCAATCAGAGATAACACCTGGTATTCACACTATAGCTGATATAAAAAACACTGCATTATTACTATCAATCACTGAAAATGAGGAAGACCCTATGACTGTGTGCAGGTTATTACAGGATTTGGAACTTATTCATGATTCAAGTGAGGATAGTGGTTTAAGATCAAAATCAAGATGGACGCCGCAATTACAGACAGGCAACAACATTGATTTGTTTCATAAATCGGTTTTGAGAGATCTGGACAGATGGGAAGAGAAAGATATTGCAAAGAAAAATAGAAAATACATCCACGACAATCTTAACCCTTTGGAAAGAGCTGCCCTTAAGGACTTAATGGGTGATCAAAGTATAATTACTAGAGAGGCGGATAAAGGGGGTTGTATGGTTGTAATGCGCAAAATTGACTATCACAATGAAATCTTGATGCAGTTGAGTGATGTTATGTGTTATGTCAAATTAAGTATAAATCCAATGTATGACATTTTACGTAGTATCAATGGGCCCTTGAAAGAGTGGTATGAACGAGATCTAGTGAGTGATGACGAATATACATTTTTAACAGTTGACCATCCAAGATTCCCATGCCTGTACATGTTGCCAAAGGTTCATAAGGGATTACCTTTCCCTCCAGGTAGACCGATCATCTCAGGCATTGGAGGGCCAACCGAAAAACTTTCACAGTTTGATGATGTTTATCTGAGACCCCATGTTTCTAATTTACCGTCCTATATCAAGGACACAAAACATCTATTGAACATGTTATGTGATGTAAAGTGGGAACTGGGCATGACCCTTGTGTCATTTGATGTAGTTGCCCTCTACACGAATATAGAACATGAGAAGGGCATCAATGCACTGAGATATTTTTTGGATAGACGCCAAATTGACTACCTGATGCATTCAGAGATGTTACTGGAGATGGCACAGTTGATATTAGACAATAATGTTTTCCTCTTTAATGGGCAGTGGTACAGGCAATTATGTGGGACTGCGATGGGCTCCAGGTTTGCGCCGTCTTTTGCCAACCTATTCATGGGTTGGTTTGAGGCGACGCATATCTGGGGCCCTCGCGGTCGTGAATGGATTAATGATATCCATTACTGGGGTCGTTTTATTGATGACTGTTTGATGATTTGGACCGGTACTGCGGAAAGGTTAGACGGATTTCATACGTTTCTGAATAATAATGATGCTAACATGACTTTCACTATGGTGAGCAGTGAGACAGAAATGATCTTCCTAGATGTAGAACTCTACATAGTGGAAGATAGAATCCATAGTCGCATGCACCGTAAACCTACCTCATGTAACTCTCTTTTACATGCGGGCAGCTCGCACCCCAGAAGTCAAATCAACTCCATTCCATATGGAGAAATGTTAAGGGCACGAAGAAATTGCAGCCAGGAACACACTTTTAGAGAGACTGTAGATGACATGAAGGCTCGTTTTGCAAAACGGGGATACAATAGTCAAGTGGTAGAGAAAGCGGACGCTAGAATATGCAAATTGGATAGAGTTGACACCCTCAAGGATAAGGAAGATAATGACAAAAGTAAGAAAGAGAAAGTGGTCAGGATGGTTACAAAGTATCACCCGCACTCACAGAAACTATATAACATTTTAAATAAACACTGGTCCCTGTTAACAGGGAGACAGTGATCTACATGAGTCTGTCAAATCTCGACCAAACATTACATATAGAAAGGGAAATACAATTCAGAGTGCCTTGAGCCCCAGTTATCCTATGGTACCAAAAGAAGCGACCTGGCTAAATACACGAGCCAGTGGGTTCTATAAGTGTGGACATTGTACCATGTGCAAATTGACCGTTGACAAAGTCAAGGATTTTAGTTTTAATAATTGACGCAGATTTGAAATTAAGACGCATATTGATTGCACTACACATTATGTAGTATATGTACTTATATGTAATTGTGGCAGGATTTACATAGGAAGTATCATAAGACCAGTTAAAGAGAGGATTATGGAACATTTTAGAGCGATCAAACAGAGGGATATGAGATATCCGATTGCGCAACATATGTGTGAATGCCCAGCACAGGGGAGACATCTTCAATTTCGCTATCATGGCTTACAAATGGTACCAAATAATCCCAGGGGTGGCAATAGAGAGCCCCATTTACGGCAGAGTGAAGCCCGTTGGATAATGACCATGAGATCAGTAGAACTAGGGCTTAATATAGATCATGAGATGCAGTATTTTTGTGATGAAGAAATTGATGTAGTACTGTGATATAGATTTTATTGAATCAATATATTATTTATTTGTACTCTGAAAATGGAAAAAGTATGTTTCAAGTGTGGGGTAAATGAAGACTTCAAACTCATATTTGTATATTATACTACCTCCTTATGTGACTTCTGATGTGAACTGTCTATATACATGATCTAATGAGAAATGTCCCTTTTGAAATATAACGGAACTTTGTTGTTTAGCCTATTCAAGTGGTCATGAGAGGAGCTAGTTCGGATGCTTGTGATAAGGAGTTTTTAATTTGGCAATGTTATGTAGATACAGGTTTTGATGAGTAACAGCCATAATTTTACAGGCATTTACTTATACATGCTAGCGATCCATTATATCGGGAATATTCTAGACGCCATTTTGGTAGTTTTGACTATAAATATTAAAAGTTTCTTTTCGGGCTTTTTGTGAAAATGCGGTTCCTCGTGATTTAAATTGCGTAAATTACTTAAAACAATTTCTTGATTAAGAATAGATATTCTAATTGTTAAGTCACCTATAATTTTAATTTTAGAAGTATGTTGTCATATTGGGAAAGCCAAAGCGCCATGATGGTAAACCCACAACCGACATAATGAGGTTGTTGGCGGCCATATTAGGTAAGTGTGTTCTGAATAAATCAGACTCACTTTCAATTCATACACAAATTTATCTTATTTGGACATATATATTGTCTTGAAGGCTCGTATTATACATATCAGTAGTGTTGATATAATTAACAATTTCTGTGATACATTACATTGTGACTCATGCATCCACTATATAAGCGGGAAACAAGATGGCGACTGTTCACTACGCCGTCGAGTTTTGTACAAGGAGCACTCTCCGTCCCCCGTTTTGAGGTATTGTTCAATAACCAGATAGCAGTTGGATATGAGACAGTATAATTGGCGTGTGATGGTATCGAATTGATGGGCTGCTTTGGTTTTTTCGTGCCGCCGCATATACATGCATGGTATGGGGCAGCGTTGTAGTAGAGTATGAGACAGTATAAGTGGCGTGTGTTGGTATTGAATCAAGGCGCTGGTGGTAGCAGCGCTGTGATTACTGTTGAGCTTTGATAGTTGCTGTTGAGTGATATCATTATTATTTGGAATAGTGACCGCGTTTTGAATAATAATGTCGGGTTTAATGGATATCATAATAATGGATCGTGCCGAGATTTTACGGCATGTTGTTGATTTCAGACGGTAAATGAAGAATAATGGTGTGTGAGAATAGTATATAGATTATGACGTTAATGATGATTTTAAACAAACGCTTTGGATCAATATATTTATAATTAATACCTAACATTTATAGGGAAAAGGACATGATTTTAACGGACATTTGAATGAACTACATATAAGAATTTGGAAGCTGTCATATTAGAAAATTACAAATGTACAATTGAAGAAGGTGAGCTTCACCACTAGATTCATTAGTGTTTGAACTGGCACTCTCATGGCTACACTGGTGTCTGCTAAGATGTAATATATGCTCTTTGGGTATGCATGTCAGGTTGTAAATTTAAAGATACATAAATCTCTCCACTTGACACAAGTATTTACTTGTTTTTCACAAATCTGTCTCTTCTTTTAACACCAAATTTCTAATTCTTACTAAGTGACTTGTGATTATTTAATCTGGAGGACGCCCCTCTTTCGAAGATGATAAAACATCTGAACTTTGTATTTTGATAATCTAGTGCTCGAACTCACCAGGGTTTTTGGTGATGGTACGAGAATGAGTAGTAATAGGATCTCAGATGATGTTGTTGTTTGTCTATTATAGCCCTGATGAAGTCAGAGATGTGATGACATCGTGATCTGACGAAACACGTGTTGGCTATATCAACTTGATCTGAAGAAACTATGAAGAAATAAACCCGCTTGGAAATCTAAAAGAACATTTGGACAATTTGTGTTACTACATGTGTGGTTGCTCAGGGAAATTGTGTCTAATTGTTTATAGGACTGGATTTCTAGTCCGAATTTGGGGACATTAAGTGGCAGCCCCCTTCCTTTGGAGCACCAGTTAAAGATTGTTTTTTACCGATAGGGTTATACCCTAAAGAGTTTGCGCATGTGACCCTGCCACTTTCCCAGTTTAAAATTGTTATATAGGGCCTGCAGCACTCAATACCCTTTGAGAATAACTGAAAAGAGTCATAAGGATTTATTTTTGTGCAATAGTGCTGATAAAAATGAGTGTCCAGGAGAGATAGAGATAGGGTAGCAGAGGATCTCTTCAAAGATTTGAGTGCAGGGGTTACAGTTAATAAAGCAGTGACCCAAGGAAATATTAAAACGAAAGAGGGACTCAAACAAAAATTCTTGAGGTTAGAAAGACTCAAGAAGACGGAAGCTTCGAAATGGTCGGATGGAGCAACTTTAAGACAATACCAGAAACTAGGTAGGGTTCCCCGCGGTTTACGCTCCCAGCTGTTCCCAACATACGATGACTTAGAAGAAGACCTTTTAGCACAATGGGAAAAGGAATTAACAAATAATTCAAATAATCTGATGAATATTCTTATTGAAAATGCCAACAGGAAAGTTGAGAAGCTAGCAAAAGAGATAGACATATTAGAGAAGGAAATAGCTGAACTCAATTTAGATGAACCAACTAAAAAGAATTATGAGATTCTTGAGGATATTTTGAGCAAACATGAGGATGAAATTAAGCAACGTAAAGCAAGGAAACTTAAGAGAGATGAAGCGGATTACCTTGGAGGGAGAGTCTATACATTTGCTAGACGTTTTGATTATTTAATTAGACAGGATACTACACCAGGTGCTAGCAGACCATCATCAATCAGTGAGAAGAGTGGGTTTTCAGCTGGAAACATGTCTACTAGTGGTGATGAGGACCCTGGAGAGGGCACCTCAAACCAATCTAATGCTTTTTTAAGGGAAGTATGGAGAATTCGAATGGGCAACAAAGATCAGAGCAAGAGACCAAGGGGAGGAGATACATTAAAACCAGGAGAGGATGTAGAGGCAGTAAATGCTCCAGGAGAAAGAAAGGGGATGCGAACCAGGTCGTGGAACAAACAGAAGTAGGCGAGCCTAAAAATTTGGATATGAGAGTTGTTAATCTGTCTGATAAAATACTTTCGAAAGAAATGATATCTGTTCTTAGTAAAGGCATGAGCTTTTGTCCGGTGCAATTGTATGATATGGTTGATATCAAAATAGATCTATATAAATTTGTGCGACAATTGAAATTAAAGAAGTTCTTTGCAAGCAAAACTATGCCTGAAAGAGATATTCAATCAGAGATAACACCTGGTATTCACACTATAGCTGATATAAAAACACAGCATTATTACTATCAATCACTGAAAATGAGGAAGACCCTATGACTGTGTGCAGGTTATTACAGGATTTGGAACTTATTCATGATTCAAGTGAGGATAGTGGTTTAAGATCAAAATCAAGATGGACGCCGCAATTACAGACAGGCAACAACATTGATTTGTTTCATAAATCGGTTTTGAGAGATCTGGACAGATGGGAAGAGAAAGATATTGCAAAGAAAAATAGAAAATACATCCACGACAATCTTAACCCTTTGGAAAGAGCAGCCCTTAAGGACTTAATGGGTGATCAAAGTATAATTACTAGAGAGGCGGATAAAGGGGTTGTATGGTTGTAATGCGCAAAATTGACTATCACAATGAAATCTTGATGCAGTTGAGTGATGTTAAGTGTTATGTCAAATTAAGTATAAATCCAATGTATGACATTTTACGTAGTATCAATGGGCACTTGAAAGAGTGGTATGAACGAGATCTAGTGAGTGATGACGAATATAAATTTTTAACAGTTGACCATCCAAGATTCCCATGCCTGTACACGTTGCCAAAGGTTCATAAGGGATTACCTTTCCCTCCAGGTAGACCGATCATCTCAGGCATTGGAGGGCCAACCGAAAAACTTTCACAGTTTGTTGATGTTTATCTGAGACTCCATGTTTCTAATTTACCGTCCTATATCAAGGACACAAAACATCTATTGAACATGTTATGTGATGTAAAGTGGGAACTGGGCATGACCCTTGTGTCATTTGATGTAGTTGCCCTCTACACGAATATAGAACATGAGAAGGGCATCAATGCCCTGAGATATTTTTTGGATAGACGCCAAATTGACTACCTGATGTATTCAGAGATGTTACTGGAGATGGCACAGTTGATATTAGACAATAATGTTTTCCTCTTTAATGGGCAGTGGTACAGGCAATTATGTGGGACTGCGATGGGCTCCAGGTTTGCGCCGTCTTTTGCCAACCTATTCATGGGTTGGTTTGAGGTGACGCATATCTGGGGCCCTCAGCGATCGTGAATGGATTAATGATATCCATTACTGGGGTCGTTTTATTGATGACTGTTTGATGATTTGGACCGGTACTGCGGAAAGGTTAGACGGATTTCATACGTTTCTGAATAATAATGATGCTAACATGACTTTCACTATGGTGAGCAGTGAGACAGAAATGATCTTCCTAGATGTAGAACTCTACATAGTGGAAGATAGAATCCATAGTCGCATGCACCGTAAACCTACCTCATGTAACTCTCTTTTACATGCGGGCAGCTCGCACCCCAGAAGTCAAATCAACTCCATTCCATATGGAGAAATGTTAAGGGCACGAAGAAATTGCAGCCAGGAACACACTTTTAGAGAGAATTTAGATGACATGAAGGCTCGTTTTGCAAAACGGGGATACAATAGTCAAGTGGTAGAGAAAGCGGATGCTAGAATATGCAAATTGGATAGAGTTGACACCCTCAAGGATAAGGAAGATAATGACAAAAGTAAGAAAGAGAAAGTGGTCAGGATGGTTACAAAGTATCACCCGCACTCACAGAAACTATATAACATTTTAAATAAACACTGGTCCCTGTTAACAGGAGACAGTGATCTACATGAGTCTGTCAAATCTCGACCAAACATTACATATAGAAAGGGAAATACAATTCAGAGTGCCTTGAGCCCCAGTTATCCTATGGTACCAAAAGAAGCGACCTGGCTAAATACACGAGCCAGTGGGTTCTATAAGTGTGGACATTGTACCATGTGCAAATTGACCATTGACAAAGTCAAGGATTTTAGTTTTAATAATTCACGCAGATTTGAAATTAAGACGCATATTGATTGCACTACACGTTATGTAGTATATGTACTTATATGTAATTGTGGCAGGATTTACATAGGAAGTACCATAAGACCAGTTAAAGAGAGGATTATGGAACATTTTAGAGCGATCAAACAGAGGGATATGAGATATCCGATTGCGCAACATATGTGTGAATGCCCAGCACAGGGGAGACATCTTCAATTTCGCTATCATGGCTTACAAATGGTACCAAATAATCCCAGGGGTGGCAATAGAGAGCTCCATTTACGGCAGAGTGAAGCCCGTTGGATAATGACCATGAGATCAGTAGAACTAGGGCTTAATATAGATCATGAGATGCAGTATTTTTTGTGATGAAGAAATTGATGTAGTACTGTGATATAGATTTTATTGAATCAATATATTATTTATTTGTACTCTGAAAATGGAAAAAGTATGTTTCAAGTGTGGGGTAAATGAAGACTTCAAACTCATATTTGTATATTATACTACCTCCTTATGTGACTTCTGATGTGAACTGTCTATATACATGATCTAATGAGAAATGTCCCTTTTGAAATATAACGGAACTTTGTTGTTTAGCCTATTCAAGTGGTCATGAGAGGAGCTAGTTCGGATGCTTGTGATAAGGAGTTTTTAATTTGGCAATGTTATGTAGATACAGGTTTTGATGAGTAACAGCCATAATTTTACAGGCATTTACTTATACATGCTAGCGATCCATTATATTGGGAATATTCTAGACGCCATTTTGGTAGTTTTGACTATAAATATTAAAAGTTTCTTTTCGGGCTTTTTGTGAAAATGCGGTTCCTCGTGATGTAAATTGCGTAAATTACTTAAAACAATTTCTTGATTAAGAATAGATATTCTAATTGTTAAGTCACCTATAATTTTAATTTTAGAAGTATGTTGTCATATTGGGAAAGCCAAAGCGCCATGATGGTAAACCCACAACCGACATAATGAGGTTGTTGGCGTCATATTAGGTAAGTGTGTTCTGAATAAATCAGACTCACTTTCAATTCATACACAAATTAATCTTATTTGGACATATATATTGTCTTGAAGGCTCGTATTATACATATCAGTAGTGTTGATATAATTAACAATTTCTGTGATACATTACATTGTGACTCATGCATCCACTATATAAGCGGGAAACAAGATGGCGACTGTTCACTACGCCGTCGGGTTTTGTACAGAGGAGCAATGTCCGTCCCCGTTTTGAGGTATTGTTCAATAACCAGATAGCAGTTGGATATGAGACAGTATAATTGGCGTGTGATGGTATCGAATTGATGGGCTGCTTTGGTTTTTCGTGCCGCCGCATATACATGCATGGTATGGGGCAGCGTTGTAGTAGAGTATGAGACAGTATAAGTGGCGTGTGTTGGTATTGAATCAAGGCGCTGGTGGTAGCAGCGCTGTGATTACTGTTGAGCTTTGATAGTTGCTGTTGAGTGATATCATTATTATTTGGAATAGTGACCGCGTTTTGAATAATAATGTCGGGTTTAATGGATATCATAATAATGGATCGTGCCGAGATTTTACGGCATGTTGTTGATTTCAGACGGTAAATGAAGAATAATGGTGTGTGAGAATAGTATATAGATTATGACGTTAATGATGATTTTAAACAAACGCTTTGGATCAATATATTTATAATTAATACCTAACATTTATAGGGAAAAGGACATGATTTTAACGGACATTTGAATGAACTACATATAAGAATTTGGAAGCTGTCATATTAGAAAATTACAAATGTACAATTGAAGAAGGTGAGCTTCACCACTAGATTCATTAGTGTTTGAACTGGCACTCTCATGGCTACACTGGTGTCTGCTAAAATGTAATATATGCTCTTTGGGTATGCATGTCAGGTTGTAAATTTAAAGATACATAAATCTCTCCACTTGACACAAGTATTTACTTGTTTTTCACAAATCTGTCTCTTCTTTTAACACCAAATTTCTAATTCTTACTAAGTGACTTGTGATTATTTAATCTGGAGGACGCCCTCTTTCGAAGTTGATAAAACATCTGAACTTTGTATTTTGATAATCTAGTGCTCGAACTCACCAGGGTTTTTGGTGATGGTACGAGAATGAGTAGTAATAGGATCTCAGATGATGTTGTTGTTTGTCTATTATAGCCCTGATGAAGTCAGAGATGTGATGACATCGTGATCTGGACTGAAACACGTGTTGGCTATATCAACTTGATCTGAAGAAACTATGAAGAAATAAACCCGCTTGGAAATCTAAAAGAACATTTGGACAATTTGTGTTACTACATGTGTGGTTGCTCAGGGAAATTGTGTCTAATTGTTTATAGGACTGGATTTCTAGTCCGAATTTGGGGACATTAAGTGGCAGCCCCTTCCTTTGGAGCACCAGTTAAAGATTGTTTTACCGATAGGGTTATACCCTAAAGAGTTTGCGCATGTGACCCTGCCACTTTCCCAGTTTCTAATTGATATCATTCAGAGTATGAAAACAAACATGGAATTGATTCATGAAGCACTGGCTGGCATAATAAAGGTCTTCAAGGAACCGTCTTTAAGGATCACAGAATTGAGGGTTGGAATATTGAAGAACAATTGTGCTTCACATTTGAAACACAATGATCCAACCTTGATTAACTTATGTGAAGAAAATAAAGAGATGACTAATTAGGACAAAGGAATGGAAGGGGCAGCATGATAATTCTAGACTATTAGTAGAATGTAAGAATGGAATAAATTCTTGTATTTTTTTAATATATGAAATTTGAATGTACTGCATTTTGCAGTTGCAAGAGACTTTGAAATTTGGATTATGTAGCAATTCTCATGTTAGAAAAAAAAAAGCAATACAAGGTTCCTGAGATCCTTCAATACAGCCTGCTTCGATTCCAAAATTCTAAACTCATACCACAAAAATTACAAAGGTAGTTTCAGATGCCATTCCCAAGGTTGCGAATCGAGCTTGCAAATAAGTTATGACAATGTGACAGTGCTAGGTGTTCCTCTTGCTTAGGGAGAAGATGACAGACATGATCATTACCTTCAGCTTGGCTGGCTCCTGCAAGATGAGGATCACTATCAACAGCAAGACTCGTTTTTAGCATGAGCCGAATTAACTTGTATTCTTAATAACTTGATCCAATCCTTTAATGGACAACTGGGCACATAGCTGTGTATCCTAAGTATATTATTTGAGGATGAGTTAAAGGGATAATTGTCTAACCTTACATTAATCTGCTTTTGTCAGTGAGAATGGTTTAACATATATGAATTGGAATAGGATCCACTCTATGTTTGTACATTTGCTGACATGCTCTGGTTGGATAGTGTCTTTGCATGGTAATGTTACTCGAATATGAATTTACACTGAAAAAACAAAAGACAAGAGGCTTTTGACAAAACAGGAACAGTTGGTTTAATTAAACTCTTTGGCTGGGAGAACAGCTACAGAGTCAGAGTCTGAGGACTGTCTCAAAGTACAATCGATCTGAGTGCCATTACATACATTACTTGGAGCATCATAAAACAATTTGGAGAGTCTTTTTTGGTCAAGGAATGTGAGCCTAGTTTTGGGGTCATAAATATTCCCACCTAATAACAAATGCAGATGGGCCTCAAACTTGCGTGGACACAACGAGGGCCAGTGGCTAACATATCCAGATGTCCAGGATGAGGAACGCGTGATCACTGTGTGTACTGTGTGTGCTGTGTTCTGATTGTCTGAGTGTTCCTAACTTCATGTGGCATCTAACTTTATGGTGTTTCGGGAACGCGTGCACCCCTCCGGCCATGTGTGCTTTAATGGGGCCAATCTCCCTGGACCATTGTGGTGTCGCTGTGCCTAGCTGTGGGATTCATCTGAATTTCCTGTTTGCATGTTTGTTTGCCGGCTATGTGCCACAGCACCTGTGACCTGTCAATCAGCAACCTCAGGCCAAGGTCACTGAGCCTGCCTGACCAAGTATTTTTGAATCTGGGATAATAGAGAGGTCATGTCGGGTAAATTTGACAGTAGTGCTGCAATGTCGTTCTTATATACAAATGTATCATGGCGTACATAAACATTGACTTTTATCAATAATAACAGCAATTGCAACAATATGAACCTGTCCTATCACATTTGATGCACCTAAATCAGCCAACAAAGTTATTGGTCATTTAGTCATTATTATGACTAAGCAAATTCATTAATGCGATCTTTATAACCATTAAGTGAGGTGATGTGGATCAATGAATCCAATGTGAGTAAATATGGGACTTGGGCAAGCAGTAGAGGAAGTGATTGATAATTTTGTTTCTTGTGTTCTTTGCTTCATATATGTTTAAATTCCTAAGTTACCTGGACAGTGGTAAAACTGATTGCATGCTGGGCAGTAAGAGATATGTGGAAGAGACAGCACTAACTCACCAGTTCACAATTATTATTTTGCCTTCTGTGACCCTGATGGTTGTATAACAAAATACAGAAAATGGTTTTATTGCTATGTGGTCTTGAGAAAACGCATTTATCCTTTCATATTTCCAACACTAAGCTCCACAAAAATTTCACATGTGTGATTTGTAGGTGCTACTACTCAGTTCCCAAGGTCTGAGTCATGTAGTTAAGAAACTTTAAATATATTATTGGTATAGATTGAAGGGAAATATCATGGTTATGCAAGAAACAACACATTCTGATGGCGAAGCACACAAAAAAAAACAGTGCATGGGTGAATGTGGTTCAATATTAAAATGTTATAGAAATAAAGTGGTTTCTTGTTTCTGATTTCTAAGAAATCAAAATATTTTTTGTTCTTAACTTAAAATTGGATGATGAGGGCAGGGCTACTCAAAAAGGTTGATAAGAGAAATTATGAAGGTAACAGTGTCATGAAATTAAATGCGCCTACCACAGATCCATCCTCAAGGCCATGGGTAGTGGGTGGGGTAAGGTGTAGACAGGTTCCAAGCTAGCCCATATTTGTGTCTGGCCCCCCTTAATTTGATTCAAGGTCATCAGGGGAAGGGTCAAAAGGGTGAGCAGGCAGGGAAAAGTGGAGGGGTAGAGGTGGAATATGGAAGTAGATGGGGAGAGAGGTAAGTTATGTACGGAGGGCAGGGGAAAGATCAGAGAGCAAGAAGCAGATTGGCAGCAAAGAGAGAGGAAATAGTGGTAGCAGAAGAAGAGAGAGGTGAGCAGTGGATCAAAATTGCAGGAAAATAAGGTATCCGTAGGAGAGAAGGGAAGGGCAAATGGTGGAATAGATGGTGGGAGGGAGAGGTGAAGGAAAGTAGAGTAGTGGAACAGTGGGAGCAGACAGGGAGTTGGAGTTGCGGGACACTAACTTTCAAATTTACTAATAACAGTGTTTGGGTATGTTTTAAAAACCACTGCTCTCTCCAAAAGTGCTTGACCCAGCTGTACCCCACACACATACGGCCTGATTATGACTTTGGTGAAGCAGCACCGGCGCAATGCCGCCTCCGCTGCCTCAAAGCCACGCAAGGACTGCAGACCGTATTACGAGTTGAAAATGTGCAACTCCTAATACAGTTTGTTGTCCTTTGGTCGTTCCCATGGTGGTGCCTTGAAAACATGCCCACAATGGGAATGGCCAAAAAGTTCCAGCACGGCATGGACGGTGATGTCCATGCTGTGCTGAAACTGGGGGGAATGGAGACAGAGGGGCACATGTTGTACCCCCCTGAATGTATCCCCATGGTGTGGGGGATATGGGGTCCCTCAAGGACCCCCTTTGTTACTGCACCACCAGCTTTTTTATGGCGGGGCTATGCCATGAAAAGGCTGGCGGTGGAAGGGCTCAAAATATGCTGAGTGGGACTGTGCCAGTCCCTGTTCAGTATAATGCGTTGTAGCACTCCTGTGCCACCACCAGGGAATGACTGTTCCCTGGCGCAGCAGGCAGTCCACTGCCGTTATGACTAGGGGTGGGCGGAATTTGCGGAGTTGCGTTCCGCAAAATTCAGCGAACGGCAGAAATCTCCGCTGAGCACGCGGAATTTCGCGTGCTCACGGAGATTTTGCTGCGCCTGTGTTGTTCATTCTGGGACGATGCTCGTCTGCCTGAGAGTGACCCTGCATAGATTACAACTTGTAATCTATGCAGGGTCACTCTCAGGGGCAGACGAGCATCGTCCTAGAATGAATCCTGCCCTGCATATTTATCCACGAAGATGCCACCGTTTTGTGCAATACCTCTACTCAACTGGACTACTTTCTACTGGCTAATCAGTAAGTGCTACCTCGTTGGGTAAATGTATAGTGCATTTCCTACACTGCAGCTGCGTAAAGGACCAGAAGAATTGACCCCAGTGACCTGTGTGTCTGTAACTTTGCCACCGCGCCGGAAAGGCGCCGGGTCCTTTGAGTAAGCTGTCCATCATAGTGGGGAAAGGGCGGGAAGATGTTGCATACCACTAGTGTATGAGGGGCAAACGGACGGGGCTTCCATGCGAGTTCACATGCATCTTGTTTATAAAGGGTCAGAGCACGATCTGAGCAGCAGATGAGAGAAAAGACCTCCTGGCCACTGGACCTACAAGGGATTGCGCTCGAGAAAATCAAGGATGCAAAGACCTCCATCAAGGATTACAGCTAACTTTTCACGTTGGAAATGGAGAGAAGGCACATCTGCTTAACAACGCTCACAAATTCTACACGAGGATTGCGCTCGAGAAAATCAAGGATGCAAAGACCTCCATCAAGGATTACAGCTAACTTTTCACGTTGGAAATGGAGAGAAGGCACATCTGCTTAACAACGCTCACGAATTCTACACGAGGAATGCGCTCGAGAAAATCAAGGATGCAAAGACCTCCATCAAGGATTACAGCTAACTTTTCACGTTGGAAATGGAGAGAAGGCACATCTGCTTAACAACGCTCACGAATTCTGCACACCTGCCCTGCATATTTATCCAAGAAGATGCCTCCGTTTTGTGCAATACCTCTACTCAACTGGAGTACTTTCTACTGGCTAATCAGTAAGTGCTACCTCGTTGGGTAAATGTATAGTGCCTTTCCTACACTACAGCTGTGTAAAGGTCCAGAAGAATTGACCCCAGTGACCTGTGTGTCTGTAACTTTGCCACCGCGCCGAAAGCGCCGGGGTCCTTTGATTAAGCTGTCCATCATAGTGGGGAAAGGGCGGGAAGACGTTGCATACCACTAGTGTATGCGGGGCAAAACGGGCGGGGCTTCCATGCGAGTTCACATGCCTCTTGTTTATAAAGGGTCAGAGCACGATCTGAGCAGCAGATGAGGAGAAAGAACCTCCTGGCCACTGGACCTACACGGGAATTGCGCTCGAGAAAATCAAGGATGCAAAGACCTGAATCAGGGATTACAGTTAATGTTTGATGGTAGATCTGGGCAGAAAGCACTCCTGCTTAGCCTCGACCTTGCTGACAAATTTTTGTGCTGATTAATGCGTTACAGAATTTGAGCTTCAACTCGGGCACCTGCTTTATTTATATCTGTAAGTGCTTCCTGTTGAGGTTTAATTTTGTGACAGGAGCATCGTGCCAGAATGAATCCTGTCCTGCATATTTATCCACGAAGATGCCACTGTTTTGTGCAATACCTCTACTCAACTGGAGTACTTTCTACTGGCTAATCAGTAAGTGCTACCTCGTTGGGTAAATGTATAGTGCCTTTCCTACACTACAGCTGCGTAAAGGCCCAGCAGAATTGTCTCTAGTGATCTTGTGTGTCTGTAACTTTGCCACCGCGCCGGAAAGGCACTGGGGCTTTGAGTAAGCTGTCCATCAAAGTGGGGAAAGGGCGGGAAGACGTTGCATACCGCCAGTGTATGCCCCCGAATTCCGTTCCGCCGCGGATCGCGGAAGTTTCGACATTTCCGCGTTCCGCGCGGAACGCGGAAATGCCGAAATTTCGCAAGTTCCGCGAGCGGAACGGAATTTGCCGCCCACCCTTAGTTATGACTTTGTAAGTCGTAATCGGCAAAATGGTGGACCACCACTCCTGTACCACCGCAAGTCTGGGAGTCGCAAGACTGCCAGACTCATAATCAGGCCCATAGTTCTAGACATCACCTGCAGAAATGTCCAGTAAGAAAACTTTCTAAAAAATGGTTTGACACCACACACATGGAACCAGACATCAAGAAAACATCCTGGACAATGGTTGAAACTGGCTTTAAGATAAGGTCACACCATTCCTAATTCTGATGAGAGAAAACAGTAATTGGATGGGAGCACCACCATGGTTAGGGCAGTAATGATATATTTCCTAGGAGGGGTTAGGCCAGATAAATAAGAAGGGTTCCAGATAAGGAGGTTTGCATACATGTGCCACACACTTATCAGCATAACCCTCTGTTGTTGTCTCCTAACATGAATACTAAGATGGAGATGAGGGTCCCTCCACTATCAATGACCTACACATGTTGTGAATGCACCAGGAAGCCCAATTGCAACCAGCAGAATTGCACCACCACCACCGCTGCCTGCCCACTGCCACCACCACAGCACCCATCACCACTGTTATAATCAAGACTGCAGTCACTACCACTGCTGCGAACACCTCTATATTGGTCAGTCCCCTTAGAGCAAGGTGTGCCAAACCATCACCAGAATTGGGGACGTCTTCACCAAGTACAAAGACAGCAATACAGGGAATCATGTGATAGTCTTGGAGTGATAGAGAGCATAAGAGCCACAGTGAGACAATAGCCCCTGAAGAAAAAACTGTTGCACCTGCAATTGGGCAGGTTTTTGCTTTTTAACTATAACAAATACAAAAAAATCTAGGTTACTTAAAAAAATGTTTAACATGCAAAGAGCAATTTTTTTGGCTTAGTAATCAGTTGCTGCAGTGGGTTGAATTTAATTTTGCAGATGCTAGAAGATGCATTTCTGGGAATTGCGAAATATCAACAAATGGTATCATTTGGCATGTCAAAGAAATTTGAATGGATGCACATCAGGTGTTTAGCAATTTCTGTTTTGGTTGGCACTTAAAATGTGCTTGGGTGTAATTTGTAAATTCCTACTGTTATAGAATTTAGTAACCATAAACTATTTGAAATCTCTCAACAGGGTATCAAAACTGAATATCCAAAGTATCAGCTAAAATACTTAATAGGAGACTATCAGTTCAACAATTTTATAACCATCCAAGTGGCTGTACTGACCATTTTCAACAACAACATCAGATAAGTTGAAATAGAATTCAAAACACGCTTAGATGTGAAATGAAATATAACAATGTGTGAATGTTTTAAGCAGAAATTTATACATTACCTCAATCCATGTATGTACATAACCATCAATGTTCAGTACAGGAAGAACATAAAAAGCCATTTCGTTCAAAAGATTGGTCATGGTTCTGTCCTTTCCATAATTTTCTGTGGCCTAAAAAACACCAAACAAAATGTTATTTTTATTTAAATGCAGGTAAGTTAACCAAAGTTCAATTAATCAAGAATGCTGTATTTATCTCCCATCAAGGGAACTCGTGTGCTATATTTTGTTGGGCTAATAAGATAAGAACTGATCATTAGATATGCAACACAACTCTAAGGACAGAAGCATGCCTGGCACATAACTTAGATTCTACAATACAGGCCATCATCCTCGGTTGGCCTTAATCCCGAGAACAAATTGTACACCAAGTGAATGTGAATACCTTAGGGTTCTATAATTACTTTGTGTGCAATGGCGGGCCATTCTGAGTAACTATCTGCTGGAAAATAGCCCTCTCCGAAGGATCACCCCAACCTTTTTGCCTTCCTCCTCCTCTTTTTGCAGACCTTCTTTTTCTTGGTTTTCGGACTCTGTGCACTTTACCGCTGCCGACCAGTGCAAAAGTGCATGTGCTCTCTCCTCTAAACATGGCACCTGTTTGGCATATTTGATTTACTTGTAAGTCCCTTGTAAAGTGAGACATCATATACTCAGGGCCTTTAAATTAAATGCTACTAGTGGGCCTGCAGCACTGATTGTGCCACCTACAGAAGTAGCCTTTCAAACCTGTCTCAGGCCTGCCATTGCAGGCCCTGTGTATGCAGTTTACTGCCACTTCGACTTGGCATTTAAAACCACTTGCCAAGCCTGAAACTCCCTTTTTATTACACATAGGTCATCCCTAAGGTAAGCCCTATGGGCAGGGTGCTGTGTATCTAAAAGTAGGACATGTACTTTTAAGTTTTACATGCACTCGTTGTGACAAACAGCTACATTTATTTTTCACTACTGTGAGGTCTACTACTCTCATAGCCTAGCACTGACAATTCCTTAAACCTCTTTTAAGCGGTAATTCCTAATTAGAGTTACCATCCTAGTTCTGTCAAAAATTGACTAGTGCAATGGACTTTACTTAAATCTGCAAGAACAATATCTCAATAAATTGCAAACCCTGCAAAATGCAGCAGCCAAGGTGCTCCTGGGTATGTCCAAATTTCGATCAGTTTCACAAGCTATCAGAGGGCTTCATTGACTGACAGTTAGGAACTGCATATCATTCAAGGCGGTCTGTATAGACTACAAGGCCTTACATGATTCAAATACACAGAAAGGTGCACCATATCACAATGTTTTCATTTCCATGAAAAATAAACAGTCCAATAGGATTTCCAAGATGCGTGCAAATCTTCTTTTTATTCTGTATATTTTTCCAAGGTTCTTATATGAAAGGTATATACAACAGATAACAGCCAACGTGTTTCATACAGCACACTGGACTTCTTCAGGGCGAGAAACAAAGTGATGTTCAAACTGGTAGTGCTTGTCCACTTGTCCGTCCAGAATTCAAGGTGGTACACAAACTTAGCGCATCATATCAGATGTGTCCTACGCAAAAAACTGGATAGGTGTATGTTGCTATATATATATGGGCAAAAATGATATGTAGACTTGCTGAATATCTATTCCAAACACTTCCAAGTGTGGAAGCTGCAGGGTCAATCCCCCCCCAGAAAGGAACCGATATCCGTGCCTCTTACGCTCTGCGCCGTAATCCAACACTACCTATATGTTCGGCTAGATGAGGCCTTGCATGATATTGACCCTTAATTCCTGAGATAAGCTTTCAAATTGTACAAACCGAGCAGCACTGGGGCAAAAAAAGCTGTGGTCACTAGATTCAAAAGGGTGAAATGAGGAGGAAACAGTTTTTTTATAGGGGCTACCAAAACTTGGAATCTGCTTCCACCTCACACCAGGGCTGCCCCCTCCTTGCTTGACTTCAGAAATTATTTGAATACATGGCTTTTTTAATAATAGTGTGCTCAAGCTGTTTGCTAGAACTAAGACACCCCAGGGTATACAAGCGCTCTATAAATTGTTTGACATAACATAAGATTAAAAGGAGTAGCTGCCTCATGTTTGATATCTTTTGAATGTTCGTGATAGATCCTCTCAATTGGTAAAGTCGGATTTGACATTACTATTTTAGAAATGCCACTTTTAGAAATTGAACATTTCTCTGCTCTTACTGTTATATGTGCTTGCAACCTGTCTCAAATACACGTCTGGGCTGGGTGACACCTACACTTTATACATTCTCTTTAGACAGCCACAGGAACGGTGGGTGTGACAGAGGACTCCTCTGCTTTCATATGCGTTCTGATAGCCTTCCTGAGCAGGAAGGGGGAGAGGGAACTCACACTTATATCGGAATAGAGTATGACCTGTCCCCACAGTAAGGGCTGATTACCCCCCACAGATAGCCTGGCAGACTCGGGCTCAGATGAAAGGGGACCTGTGCACTTCAAGGAGCTGCTTTGAAGTCACCACCCACTTCAAAGGCACATTTGGGTATAAGTACTCTGAGGCTCTGACCCTACCGAATCAGTACACTACTGGGCCTGGGAAGACCTTTGCTGGAGTAAGGACTGCTGTGCTTTAAGGATTGCCACTCTGCCTTGACTGACTGTTCTGAAGAACTGCCTCTTTGCTTTACTGAACTGCCCTGCAGCTTGGTGATCTCAGTCCTGCTGAGGACAAGGACTGGACCCATCTCACTAGAACCCAGAGGAACTCCAAGGGTTTGCTGACTAGTCTCCTCTTTTTTGAAGTCTCAGGGACACAAAATATTTCCTGCAATCCTGCTGGTGCTGCTGGAACCTGCCATATGAGAGTCCTACCCTTACTGGAGGTGCCCCCTTTTGTCCTGGGGCTCAGAAGTGGTTTTTGCTGCTGTTTTGCTACAAAATCGATGCATTGTGACCTTTGCGCGATTGGAATCAATGCATCACCTTTTCACCTTTTCACAATGATGTAGAGGCTGTGCTGTGACAGACATTCCACAGATTGCGCTCTGTGCGTCTTGATAACGACACATTGCCTGCATCTCTCCAGAGCTTGACAGCGACGCAGTCACCAACTGTGTGAATTGGAACGGATGCATTGTGCTCTTGACGTCAACAATTTGCTCCATCCAAGGTACTTTTTCAGCAAGACCTGTGCGCATCTCAAAGCCGGCCTTCCCTCCTTCGTGGTCAGCCTGAGATATTTCTGATTTGCCCAAGTCCCTCGTGACCTCAATAAACCTTTTAGTGCTATTGGCTTCTAAGCACTGTTTCTGCATTTATTCTTTAAAAAATTATATCTCGACTTCTACTGATTAGTTATTTATCAGTTTGCTCATGTTTTACTCAGATAAATATTCTTTATTTTCTAAACTGGTGTGGAGTCTGTTTGTGATGTTTTCATTGTGTTACAATGTGAGTGTGCTGCACAAATACTTTACACATTAGTTAAGCCTCACTGCTCAATGCCAAGCTTAAAGAGGGTCAGCGCAGGTTAATTTAAAGTGTGTACCTCACTTACCCTGACAAGGAATGTGGTCCCTGCCTAGACAGTGTGTAAGAAAGTGCCCTCTTTTTGCATGGTTGCCCCCACGTTTTGCATAATGTTGATGTATTGATGCACTTTGACTGAGTGTGCCCTGGGTTCCTGTCAACCAGGTACTCAGGACCTGTGTTCTTTCCCTAAAATTGTACTGTTGCAAAACCCAATTGGCAACTCTCTGGCCACATTTAAGCCCCTTGTAAAAGGTGCCCTAGGTACCAAGGGCACTGTGACCAGGGAAGGCCTCTAAAGGCTGCAGGACGTATTGTGCCCCCCTTAGAGGCCCTGTACTTTTACACACACACACCTCCTTTGCAGGCTGCTGTTTTGGTGCATAACAAAGCAAAGAGTCAACATGGCACCCATCCCTGTGTGCCATGCCTACAACCCACTGCCCTGGCATAGGTAAGCCACCCCTCTAGATGGGTGCACTATACCAGTGGTGAGGTTACAGGTGCATGTGCCCTGTACCCCTACAGTGTCTAAGTCAATTCTTAGAAATTGTAAGTGCAGTAATGCCATTCAGAGTATATGGTATGGGAGTTTGTATCTACAAACTCCTCAGCACCATAATGGCTTTACTGAAAACCGAGAAGTTTGGCATCAAATGTCTCAGCACATTAACCCCACAGTGATGCCAGTGTGGGATTTAATGAAAAATGCACTCAAAGGGCATCTTAGAGATGCCCCACGAAAAATGACCTAACTCTAGTGTCCTAACTTAGTGGCTGCTCGCCAGCTGCCACCACCAGACATGTTTCTGGACCACTGGGTTGAGAGCCTGCTGCTCTCGGGGTCCTGAAACAAAGCACATCCTGGGACAAGGTGCCAAGCCTCCTCCCCCAGAATGTGCAGGGTCCATGAAGGGGAAGCTTCAAAGGCCTGTCGCCTTTGTGAGCTACCCCACCCATTTGCTGCTCCCAGCAACTGTACCCCACCGGTTCTGACCCCCACTTTGGGTGGGAGAATCGGTGGGAAAACCCAGTTATGAAGAGAGGTGTGCCCACCTTTGCCAACCCCACCGCTCAGGTGTGGGAGGCGAGGTGAAGCACAACTCTCAGTCCCTGCCATCTTGCAGATGGGGGGACCCAGCCAACCAAATTGAGGCTTATGCCCCCCCTCCCACTGGAGGGTAGCATAATAGGGGGTGTACCCACCCCATTGAAGGGACTTATTTGTCCCAACCTGTACCTAGCTGTAACGCCCCTAAATTTAGTATTTAGGGGCAACCCTGAACCTTGTCTCCTCAGACCAGAGCCAAAAAGAAGCAAGAAGAAGGACCAAACAGCTGTGTGGAGAGAAGAAGAGGAGGGCACCAACTGACTTGGCCCCAGTCCTACTGGCCTGTCCTGACCTCCAACTATTCCAACAGAACCTCGGTGTGTCCTGCAGCCAGCAGTCCTCGAAAACCCGGAGAACCCACCCTGCCTTTGCGACTCAAAAGGACTTTGTCTCCCGTGAGCACCGGACTTGCTCAAAAGTAACCAACTCTGACTCTGGCCGACTCCCTGAGTCTCCATCGCTCCGCTCCCGGGCCCCGAGCCTGAGTGAACCAACACCCTAAGGAGGTCCTCCCAGCAATCCTAGCCTGTATCTCAGTGACCCCTGAACCTCAACAGGCTCCCAAACCTAACCTGCAGCCAACAACTAGGAGGACCGCTTAACTGCGACCAAAGGCGACACCCTGACCAACTCCGTAACTGAAGAAGTCCAGAAAGAGCAACCGCGACCATTCGACCGACTCCATCACTGAACGCTTGCGGTCACAGGAAGATGACTCCCGAAGACCCCATTCGCTGCAACAGCAGCTGACTGACTCTGAGGAAACTGCGACCGAATCTGCAGCATCAGCCAAGTCTGCATCCTACACCCGGCCGCCCCTGTGCCTCTGGTGGTGTAGTTCTTGTGTTGGCCATTGGGCCCTACAGTGCTGACCTCAACCCCTGGAGCTTCTGTTCCCCAATCTAGTGGCCTGCTCGCCGCAGTCCCCAAGCCCGCGACCGTGCTTAGCCCGTCGGCTAATGTGTGGTCCCTGCTCTCTGCACCCGGCCGCCTCTGTGCCGCTGGCGATGCGAATCAAGTGCCCATTTGATCGAGTGTTGCCCACGGACCTGTAAAACTCAGTGCTACCTTCTCAGGACTAAATGTGGCTCTTGAGTAGTACTGTAAGCCTGTATTAAGTTTGCAAAACGCATTGTCTCATTTTTCTTTCCATCAGGAAATGCACCAGCCTTGTATCTAGAGATACCTGGCTGTGTAAGAAAAGTAATTGCAAAGTAATTCTGACTATCTGCAAATACAACGTAATACTACTGTAACTAATTCACTGCATTCAAACTGTATTTAAACTGCATATGCTTGCAAATTATTTTTATACTGTCCCAGGCCTGGCTTGGTTCTAGAAAATAAATATAACTAAATAATATTTTTATACAAACCAATTGATTGGAGTTCAATCCTTGAGTGTGTGAAATAATTTCTTGCCTGAGTTGTACAATAAATGCTTAGCACTACCCTCTGATAAAACCTCACTGCTCGCCCACACTACCGTAAATAGAGAGTAAGGTACTGTCTACTTTAACCTCTGCCTACATTTGGGGGTCCACTGGAGTCTGTTTACACTATACCTTACTTTTGTATAGTATATAGAGAGCCAGTTTCCTACACAGGGTGCATACCTCTGCCAACTAGAGACCCAATTTCTAACACTATCCTTGGAATGGAAGATAACATGCTTATATTACTTTATTTTCTCCATTGTGAAGTGCACACACTCAGAATGTACAGTTTGACCACACAATGTGTGCCAAATTTCCCCACAGCATACTAATCCCATTGTGGGTGCAAACAGGAGTTTGCACACAAATAAGGTTTGCACCCAATTGAATAAAGGCTATTTGGACACAAATGTCCCCTTCATGGTGTACCTCTTTGTTTAATAAACACCAAGAACAACCTAGTTGGTGGCATGCTTCATCATTGGGTTACCACCTAGGGGGCTGAGTGCTTCCTAGGTGTGCTTCGACGCCTGATTAAAGCAGAGCTGTAATCAGGCGTAATCAGGGGTCGAAGCACACTTAGAAGGCACTTGCCATGCTAGGTGGGAACCTAATAATGAAGCATGCCACCAACTAGGTTGGTGGGTGAGAGTTCTTTTATAGTTTTCTGCAAGGGAGACAACTTCTATGACCAATGATAAATTGGTTCTCCCAGATGACCTTTAGCTTGTTCATAGTGTTCAATCAGTAAATTTTGGGGAGACGAGCGAACCTCATTGTTCCCTCCTCTCTCTTATATCTTTGAATAGAGTACCTCTTTGTTCTCCAAAAACCAAACAAGAGTACCTGTATGCAAATATCTGATACCCTGGTTTTTTATTTTGGCCTTAGCCTCACCCTAATCTATTGTGTGGGCAAAGGCCTAGGCCACTCCCTTGAGGTGAGTAAGGTCCTGTACCCATCCTTTGACCTGGAGGGGAACATTAAGGGCCCTTTTTTAAGTCTGGCGGTCCGAGGACCACCAGACTCTTGGTGGCACAGCGGTGGCAGATCCAGCCACTGCCGCACTGGTGGTCCAACCACCCGAATATAACCTGGGTAGTCAGACCACCCTGGGACCGCTGGCTCTGCCAGGGAAATGCCATTCCCTGGCGTTGGAGTGGCGGTCAGAGGCCACAATATGCTTGGCAGGACCGCATATTCAAGTTTCCTCTCTGCCATGGTATTCATGGCGGTTCCACCGCCATAAAAACCCTGGCGGAGAGGAAGCAAAAGGGGCCCTACAGGGCCCCCGTGCCTCAAACATATGTGGATGCACACAGGGGGGCATTAAATCTGCCCCCCTGTGTGCATGCACATAGGTTCCTGCAAGGAATGGACTTTTGAGTCCATACCATACAGGAACCTTGCAGTGCGATCCCATTGCGGTGCCTTTTTTAAGGGCACTGCTACCTTTAAAAGAGGCACCACCATTGGATCGCCACGCCGCCTGCCTGTCAGACTACTTGTTAGTTGTATTCTTCAACTTCGGCGGAGCGGTGGCACAGTGGTTTGCACCGCCACGCCATCGCTCTGCTGAAAGGTCGTAATAGGCCCCTAAGTGTGCCCTCCTTGTGCAGACAGTTTAATTATTTTCCTGTGATGGGTTTAGCACATGGATTGGTGGTGGCAACTGAATTGGGGAAAGAGGACACAACACCCCTTTAGAAATGCAATTACCCTTTTGCTGAGAACGGAGATGCTGATTACTCTTCATAATGCACTACCATTTAGTAGATGATGTGGGTGAAGGGTGGGCTGGACACTCTATTGTTCAAGATGCAGGGGACCACTCTTTCAGTGTGACTGATGACAGGCAAATAAAGCACACTCCTCTTAAATCATCTGTTGTGAATGCTCCAGGCTGGAGACAGCCCTGCTGTGAGGAGCACTACTCTGCACAAAGGCTGTGTCTTGAGAGCTGCCTGTAGAGGACAATTTAAAGAAGAACCACCACAAAACGGTTCTGAGAGTGCAAACCGTGAATCCACATTTCATATCTGCTTTGACTGTATAAAATTCGGTCCCACTGATCCACTTGTTGTTCCAGTTCTGTATGACCAAGGAAGGGAGTGCTTCAAAGAGTATCAGAGGACTGCTGTTCAACCAGAACTGGTATCTGCCTGATAGCCAGATTCTCAGAGGTGAGAGGATATTATTGCAGTCTACCTGTTGCTGAGGAGCTGTTTACCTCTGTCCTGAAGTGCCTAGAAGCCAACCTACCAATTGAGCAAGATAAGGAGCCTGTCAACTCTGCAAGAGGAGTGACTGTCCAGGAGTAGCAAGGTGCAGAGGGGCCCTAGTGTGGGAGTCTCCAGAATTGGAAGAGAGCAGTCTGTTTGCCCTGGTGGACCCCAGACCCTCCCTTGAAGTTACACTCAGGAATTGTGAAGCTGTGGAGTGACCTGAGCTGCTGTGCCTAAAGTGTGAAGCCATATCATGATCTGAGCTGTTGTGCATGAATCTTGAAGCTGCAGCATGACCTGAGCCAATCTACCCAAATTGTGGAGCTGCGGTGTGATCTGAGCCACTTCCCAACTTGAGATTGTGGCATGACCTGAGTCATGGTCCCAATCAACCAATGAGGCCTGTGTGATGCCTTAACCTTTGCTTGAGGCCGGACATTACATCGGTGCACCAATCCAGACAGGAACAGCATGAATGGGGCTGCAACATGCACATTCAAGACAAACCATGAGAAAGCCAGTACTTCCTCAAGCAGCGATCAACAGTTCAGAACAGTCGCATCACTGCAGGCATGACTGATGAGGAGACTGAGTGGAACTGACAACTTATATTCAGGCCAGAAGGGAGGAGCAGACAAGTTGAGAAGAAAATGGGCTCTGTTGAGAACACTGACCCAACATCGAATGAGAAACTCATTAGGTAACTGTGAGAAAGTCTAAACACAATTACAAGACCACTGGAGCTTATATAGGCCTGAGCCTAATATTACTAAGCACTGACCTAGGGAGGGATCCACCAGGACCACAAGGGTGAATAGGGGTATGTTTTGTGAATTTGAAATCTGTAGAAGGATGGCAGTAGAAGGATGCAGCTGTGTAATTTTCATAGTAATAGGAGGACAATTTCAGAATTATATTTATATTGAGTAACTTTATCAATCTAAATAAATAGACCATAAAAGTACAATAAAAGAAAAATATTACAGTACAATTAATATTTAACAGTGTCTTTTACAGTACATTATAAGAACAGCCCATAAAAACACTATCATATCTTATAATACCACTGTCTGTGACGTCCAAATAACGATGTTAAATTTTTTGATTGAAATCAAGGGGAAAGGGAGGTGGCAAAAACCTCAAATAAGGGTCTGCTATGCACTCCCGCCTACCTGTGAATCACTTCCAATTATCAAAATGTACTAAAGGATAAGCCAATATCAATTCAGTTTTGAATATAAACCATAGAAATACATTAAAAATACAATCATAAAAAACAATAACTTCAATAAAAGGAGATAAAAAGTCTCAAATACAGGGTAAACTCAGATCATACATCTTATTACATGAGAACAATTAATGATCAACCCAACACTTGTGCGGTGTGCAAAACTATCTTGTAGTGAAATATATGTATATATATGTATATATATCTTTGTACATACATATATATATATCCTTCCGTGTATTGCACCTTCCGTTTCTCCACGCCTGTGCAGAGGATCGTAAACGCCGGCGGGGCGCGCCGTTCAAATGTCAATTACAGTCCAAAATGATACGATCACTTAGGTAGTAGACAACAGCAGTTGTTTTATTTTAGTTACGCGTTTTGCTCGCACAGCGAGCTTGCTCACACACTGATTGATAGAAAATTGCAGTAAACATAGGGATATATGGAAAGAAAAAGGGGACTAGTGAAAGACTTCGTGAAAATGGCATCCATATTGGAAAGTCTTATTGGCATTGCTACCAGTCTTTTGCCAATGCCATGAATCGCAAGTGCTGTCATGTAGCTGTAGTTACTAGATGTCAAATGCTAGTTGTCCCTCTAACATGCCTTATCCCAAATGGTCCATAGAAAGCGAAAATTATGTTATCACATGTGTGTATTAATGGAATTGTAACTTTACTAGTACGTTAATAAAGTTATGTGTAGAAAACAAAACCAGAAGTGCTATGTATGCGGCAGCTAATCATATGTTGGCACACCAGTGTTGTATTGCACGCAAGGCTTGAAAACAGTACCTATTTGGGAAGTCTTTAGAGATTAAAAGGTAAATAATCACTCAAGTGTCCTTTTTACGACTAAGGGGCCGATTCCGATTCGGGCCGGAAATCTCTCCGACCGAGCCGGACCCGGAGAGATTTCCGACCGAATCGGACCCTAGCAGTCCGACCGGACGAGTACGATGCATTTGCATGCTATCGGACTCGATTCGGTCGGACTCCCATTGAAGTCAATGGGAGCCGGTTGTACAACGCGCACGCGGGCTCCCATTGACTCAATGGGTGCGAGGCGAACGAGGGCGCCCCTACAGCGGGTACGCGTCCATGCGCATCGCGGCGTACATGCACAGGTAGGGGGACCCATGGGTCCCCCTGTGTGCGACTCGCGTGGCTACGCAGTACAGGGGGTCCGACGCGGACCCCCAAAGTACGGCTCCGACAGCTCTTTCGAGCCGGACGGCGCGAGTCGGTCGGACTGCTTGCGGCGCGCATCGTACTTACCCGGCCGGGAAACGTCTCCATAGCGCGGTGCGAGTCGTGTCCGTGCGAGTCGGTCGGAGCGTGTTGAAGCCGCGTTCGAGTCGGTCGGCGATTTCGCGGGCGCTTGCATCGTACTCGCTCGGCCGGACCCGCGTACGATTCGGTCGGGAAACAGGGCTCCGAATCGGATCCGGTAAATCCGAATCCGATTCGGAGCACTACCGGCCGAGATCGGAATCGGCCCCATAGTGTCCGGAGAAGGACGGTATGGACATGTTGGGCATGGCCTACAGAAACGTTGTTATGTGAGTGCATTTTTGCTGCCTGTGCCGAAGATGAAAAATACGATACATGCGCGCATCCTCAAAGGGTAAGTGTTCCATATGAAGGTTATTGTGTGCTCAAAGTGCAAATATGCACTGGCGGAAGATGGTAAAAGATTCTACTCTGCAAGTGCTAGAATTAATCAGAATAGTATTATAATGGACAGGAGCGCACAAAAGGTATTTATTCGCCAAGTGCCCTATCAAGTACAAAACACACATTGTCTCTGATGTTAGAATCACTGGGTTACTATTTCTTCTACAAATCTCCCCCAAATGTATAGCAATACCTAAATCCATCAGGAATAGATTCCACAAATAAATGAAAAACAAAGATCAAAAACAAACAATTGAGGCATTGTTGCCCTACATCTCATCTCTCAGAATAACAAATATCATGAAGAACAAATGTTGCAAAGGACAAAGAGATATCTCTTATCTGTTAAGTGCTGCCTTTCACCAGTGTGCAGTTGTGATAGAACTAATTGAAGAAAAGGGTAGGGGGGTGAGTCGACATGTCCAATCCTGGAGTCGGCCCCTTCCTTTTCTCCTGTGATTAAAAAGAGAGAGAGAAATTAAAAAGAGAGAGAGAAAGAACCATAAATGTATGGTAAAGCTAAAAACATGAAATGCAAATTACGTTGCAATGTGTGCAAGTAGAATACATTACGGTTTCATAGCAGTTTAAACAGATAAAATGAGATCATATATGTTACCAAATTCGTTACAAGTTAAATACACGGAAAAGTCCAACAAGGAAGTTACAGCATATGAGCCTGCCTCTATGTGCTAAGCCTAGCTTTCATAGAGGTGGATACCTAGTTCCTCATCCTGGTTATGTACCCCAGGGGTCTTCGTTTGGAGGTTTAGGGTGTGCCATGATTCTCTTTTACGTAGGTGAAGTACCCTATTACCTCCCCGGTTATTGGGTTGAATTTGTTCAATAGCAAAGTATGTAAGAAGTAAGTTGTTTGCGTGATGATAATCTGCAAAATGCCTCACAATTGGGTAATGTGGGTCTGTATTGCTGATAGCTCTCATAGGTTCAAGAACTCTTTTTTTGCGGCTAGAGTTGTGCTTCCCACATAACGTAGTTTGCACAGACAGTCTTGTATGTAAATTACAAAGGTCGAACCACATGTGAGAAATTGAGTAACGTTTTTTTCTCCTGTGTGTGTCTGATAGGTCCTCCTCATGGTGCTATTGCGGCATGCTTTGCAATGCCCACATGGGAAGAATCCCTGTAGGCCATGGTGGGCATTGAGACGTGTGTTGGTGATATCTCCTCTCACTAACATCTCCCTAAGGTTTCTGCCTTTTCTGTATGTGATAGATGGTCGACTGGGTAGTTTTCCCCCCGATGGTGGGATCTGTTGCTAAGATGTTCCAATTCTGGTTAAGAATTTTGGAAAAATCTCTGGATTCATCATTGTATGTGAGAATTACCCTCGTAGTATCTTCTTTTGGTAGTGTGGGTTTGTCTTGCAGTGTGGCTTTTCTGTCAATTTGACTAACTCTTTAGCTCTTTCTAATACCCACTTTGGGTACCCCCTTTCCCTGAACCTACAGATCATGGTGTCTTGTTCGGTTAGAAAGTCTTCCTGGGTGCTGCAGTTCCTTCTCGCTCTCAGCAGTTCCCCATAGGGGATGCTCCATTTAAGGGCCTCTGGGTGGCTGCTGAGAGCGTGGAGGAGACTGTTGCCTGCTGTCAGTTTTCGATGTAGTTTAGTGCACAGTTGGTTATTCTTGACTTCGACCACTACATCAAGAAATTCTATTGATTCTCTACTCATGGTATATGTTAATGTAAGGTTAAATATATTGTTGTTAAGTCTGTTGATGTTTTGTCTAGCACTCTCTTATTTATTTATTTGTTTATTTGAAAAGTTTTATAAAGCACGAACGAGCCCCAGAACGGGTATCAGAGCGCTGTACAAAGAGGACAATTAGCGTTGCCGTGATGAGACAGTAAAAGTACAATACAAAAAAGATAGCATAGGAGGAACCAGGTGAAGGCCCTACTAGATGAGGCTGTGCAGTTTAAGCAACGCACTACGCCCCGAGAACGATACAGTACATTTCGAATCGAGTACATGTTTCAGACCATATAGAGAAAATGATTGTCATGCATACATTCCAATACACAAAGTAAAAATGATTGTCAAGCACTCGAGGGAAGTGATTATCACATGACATAGAAGCTATTGCTGCTGAAGTTCTTCCAAAAGTAGCCATTTGACTTGTTTCTTGAATGAGGCAGTTGAGGGGTTGGCTCTGATTTCTTTTGGTAGGGCATTCCAGATTCTTGGAGCCAGCCCTGAGAAGGTGCGATTGTAAGTTAGTTTTTTGTTGAATTTGGGTGGTTTCAAGAGTAAGGTATTGGAGCTTCTTAAGTTTCGATTGGAACCAGAGAGCTCGAGTTTCTTTGCCAGGTAAACAGGGCTATTGTGGTGTATAGCTTTATGTGTCAGACAAGCTATCGTGAGGCGGATCCTTGCTTCAATGGGAAACCAGTTAAGTTGAATTAAGTCAGGTGTAATATGATCATGCTTTCTGGAGCCTGTGATTAGTCTGGCAGAGGCGTTCAGAGTAGCTCTTAGCGGACTTAACCTTGCTTTAGGAAGCCCTGCTAGGGTTACCAAGCCATATTCTACTCGCGAGATAACAAGGGATTGTACTGCTGACTGGATGTCCTCGGGAGGTAGGAAAGGTTTAATTTTCCTGAGAGTGTTGAGCTGATGATTGGCACTCTTAGTAGTGGCACTGATGTGTCCTTGCATGTTTAGAAATTTGTCCAGGGTGACACCTAAAGAGCAAGCGGAGTCCACCACGTGCGGGGAGCAGTTGAGTGCAGAGATATTTTTTATCCAGTGTTGCGTTCGGGACTCCTGGTTGCGGGGTGTAATCAGGAGAAATTCTGTTTTGAGGGAATTTAGTAACAGATGATTATGTGTTAGCCATTGTTGAGCTTTTTGGAGCACTCCATTAAGAGTTTTAATGTCATCTGGAGAGGAGATCTTCAAATACAGTTGAGTATCGTCCGCGTACATATGGTATTGAATGTTTGACCCGTTCAAAATAGCAGTTAGCGGTTCCATGAAGAGATTGAAGAGCGTGGGCGAGAGTGTGGATCCCTGAGGTACCCCAATAGTGACCGGGGTGCTAGCAGCCAAAGATTGGTTGACTTTGATTCTCTGTGTTCGGTTGTGCAGGAAGGAGGAGAACCAGTTTAAGACAGGGCCAGATAGTCCCATCCTATATTGCAGAAGGTTAATCAAGTTATCATGTTTGATAGTTTCAAAAGCAGAGGACAAGTCCAGAAGAATTAGAAGACAAGGCGTATCTTGGTCCAGAGCTCTCAAGGCATCATCCACAATGTGCGTTAGGGCTGATCTGTGCTATGACCTGGTCTAAAGCCTGACTGATGTCGGTCTAGCAGCTGAAATTTCTCGATGTGGTTGCATAGCTGGGTATGAACGCATTTCTCGAGCAACTTCGCTAAAGACATGATGCTGGTGATCGGCTGGTAGTTATTGGGGTCTGTTAGGTCTGCATTGGGCTTCTTGGGGATAGGTGTGACTTGCCCCAGTTTAAGGCAGTCGGGAATCCTCCCCTGTAAGAGAGATTGTTGGATGATCTTGGACCAGAGAGGCAGAATGGCCGGGTTGAGGTCTTTGAGCAGCATAGCAGGGAGTGGATCACTGAAATGGTTGGATAGTTTAAGAGATGCCAATGAATGTGATACCGCCTCCAAGTCCGGGAGTATGAAGGTATTCCAGCAGGCATTGATTTTAGTTGTGTGTACTCTGTGGGGTAAGGCGGAGCACTAACTGCTGCAGGTACTGTCAAACCCAGGGAGCTCAACGACAGCAGGTTAGCAGTGGCACGTTGTAGTTCCCGATCAATACTCCTAGACTTTTCCGAAAAGTGCGCTGAGAAGTCTTCTTCACTGGGACCAGCGGTTTTGATTGCAGGAGTAGGATTAGCCTGTTGTTTGATGATGTCAAACAGTTTTTTGGGACGGTTTTTAGCGCTGTCAAGCTGAGCTCTGAAATGATCTGATTTAGCAATGCGAATGTGTTTGTTATAAGAGCTTCTCTTCTTCCTTAACTGTTTGAGACTAGAGGTGGAGGGGGTATTTCTCCAACGTCTCTCAGAGAGCCTTAAATTGCGTCTTTCATCATTAAGGGCACCATTGAACCAAGGTTTGGATTGTTTGCAAGGAATCCTTTTGAGTTGCTTCGGGGCTGCAGAGTCGAGAATGTTTGTCATGGCGTTGACGTAGTGATCTGTCAGCTCTTCCAAATTATTCATGTTAGTGGGAGGTTCTAGAAGATTCTTGCTCAAGTTAGTGAGGTTAGGGATGTTGATGTCTCTCAGGTTACGAGTCAGTTGCTTGTTTTTGAGCGGTTGACCTTGTCTGAGCAATACGTTTTCCTGGATGTGAAAGTAGATTTGGTGATGATCCGACCAATCGCATGGTACTATGTCATCCAGTTGAATGATGTGATCTCTACCTATAATAAGGTCGAGGGTAGCGCCCTTGGAGTGAGTGGGTCCGTTGCAAGCCTGTATATAGTTGAGGTCGGAGAGAAACGACTTAAGAGAGCTAACTAGTGTATCATTCGTGTCATTCCAGTGAAGGCTGAAGCCACCTAGGAAGATATGGTTGGGGTGGAGGGCTGAGCTAGCAGAGATGGATTCCATCAGTTGCTCTACAAAGCGTAGGTTATCCCAGGGAGGATGATAGATCGAGTGAAGCACACAGACCATCTTGCCCCTGTTCCAGATTTCAGTGACTAGGACCTCACTGGAGGACATCATATCATTATGGGTCTGCTTCAGAACGAGGCTAGAACTATGGATGCAGGCAATGCCCCCCCCAGTCTTAATAGATCTATTGCATCTGATAATGTCATAGCCAGGAGGTAATAAGATGTCAAGTATAGGGGAGGAGGAGTTATTAAGCCACGTTTCCGTAAGAATCAGGAGATCTAATTCTTGTGATAAGATGAGTTCAGAGATATCCGCCGCATGTTTCACTGCTGATCTGCAGTTGAGTAGCATCGATTTGATATGAGAGTTGGTGGTTGTTTCAACTCGGTGCGACGTGGCGATCTGAAGTAAGTTATCCTTATTCATGGATCTAAAGTTAACTCCAGGTTCTCTATCTGGATCAGAAGTGATAGTGGGTATGATGCTATTAGGGTCCTCAAAGTCATCATATGAAAGTGAGAGAGCAAGCGTGTCTTCCTCAGACATCTGAGGCTGGAATCTAAGGGGTCTAGTATGTAGGTTGGGAAGAGGGCGAGAGGGCCAGCGTGGGTTACTAGGATAAGTCTCAGAGGACCTTTCCAATCCACCACTTAGAGTGGATGCTAGGGGCTTAGGGAGATCAGACCCCGGGTGTGGATGGGGTTTGCATAACATCTCATTCTTCAATGAGCAGTGTAGGAGGGTCTGGAGGTTATCCTTTACAGTAAGGAGGTCCAGCTTCAGTTCAGCTAATTTTTCTTAAATTCGGCGCAGGCTGTCACCGTCATGTACTCGCCCAGAATAGGATGAAGGGAGAGGCCCTTTCTCCTCACAGTGCTTGCACGGGGAGATGGACGCCTGTTTGTGCTCATTTATGGGCTCCAAGTGTGGGGTAGTATTGGCATGGCAGGTATTAGGTATCTGAGCAGGGGGTTGGGGAGAACACCTTTGAGTGTGCAAGTGGTGGGGCCCAGTGGACGTATCCTGTGCTAAGTAGGTAGGGACATATGATGCGGGAGTTTGAGGAGGGTTCATAGTGAGCGCGGGCCCTGATGTAGTGTCCAGTGTAATAGGTGAAGCGGTAGAGGAGGAGAGAGAACGTGAAGAGGTAGAAGAGGCGGGCGGACGTACAGGGTTCGAAGGAAGGGTGCTGGGAGTTAAAGTTGTGTGGGGGCAGGAGAGGCAATCCGATTAGAGTTACTGGTACTAGGAGACGTAGTCAGATTAGAGTTACTGGAACTAGGACTAGGAGACGCAGTCAAAATAGGGTTACTGGGAGTAGGAGATGGGAAGCATGTACTGTCAGGGTTGGTATTGGTAACGTTAAACTTGAACGTGTTGCTGATGGTACCAGAGCGGGACAGCATGCAAGAGGTGGAGGGAGTGCCCTCAGAGTGATTGGGAGCAGGCGGTTCCGTAGTGGTGGGGTGGCTAAAACATTTTGGTCTGGTAAGTTTGGGTTTGTTGTTCAGGATGTTTGGAGGGGGGATAGGAAGGGAGGACGCAACAGGTTTTGCCGTGATGGTGAGATTGGGATGACCTAAATTGGCAGGATTAGGATTATTGAGAGAATTTTTAATCTTATTAAAAATACTGTCAAACCGATTCAAGTATTCGTCCAAGGCTTGAAAAAGGATGTTGCCGTTATTGTAGAGTGAGATGGTCAGTTCCGCATTGAGTAAACGAGACGGCGTTATGTTCATACGGAAACCGTGAGGGGTTTTGCATAGAGATTTGTAGCGGAGCATATCAGTAAAAACTCTTCTCCATTGGGCTCTTCTGGTAGTGTAGAAGATAAGGTCTGTCACCACTATGCCCTTGGAAGCACAAATGTAAGTATCAGAGATGAGGGTTTCAGGGTAGCGTTTGAGTAGATTGTGTTTAAATGTCTTAGCTGCCTTCTTCAAGAGGTTGGGAGGGTAAATAATCTTGCAAGCATTAGTGCCTACCCGTGTCAAGCCCTTAGGGGAACGAGTAGAAGGTAGTGCCATGGTGGTTAGTTGGGTCGTTATATCCAGCAGAGGCTTAGAACTTTGTACCGGTCAGGTGGGTCGCAATCAGATCGTGTCCCGGGGTGCTCGGGGGGACATACCACCCTTTCTGAAACAAACAGGACTGAAAGTAGCCAACCTGTGACTTAGTGCGGCTTGACTGACCCAAGACGGCCTCCCAAATATTATCCATTGAAGAGATCTGCCTTACTTATCATGGCTTTAGAAAGGTGTTGAAGCAAAGGGCAGCAGAAGAAAGTGGTGACCCCTCCCCTAGCCAATAACTGGATCTTGGTGAGAGAGCTCATGGAGGATTGGGTAAACTCTTCCAGTGCTCAACAGCCCTCCAGGTCTCAGTGAAAGGGGAAGCGCCAGAGCAGCCCTTCCAGCCAGAACAGATCTCTGTGACTCAGCAAAGATGAAGTGCGACGGCAGCCCTCCCAGCGCACCACTGACCTCTGTTGTTCAGCGCGAGTGCAAGGGCAGCCCTCCAGTCCCATAAGTAGAGCAAGAGTAGTCCAGATAATCCTTCCCTGCAGGACCAGAAGGCTCCTCAGAGAACAGCCCGTCGCAAGCAGTTAGCCTGCACGGGCACTCTCACCCATCCGGGTCGTCTCCATGGGCAGCAGCAGGGGGCCAGACAAACCATCCTCCCAGGAGCGGAAGGTTCCCAGGGAGCAGCCCGTCGCACCTTTATTTTACACAGGCGCTCACAAACATTCAGGCCGCCTCCATGGCCAGCAGCAGGGGTCTCAGATCATTCTTCCGCGCAAGGGGTCACACCATCCCCCTGATCCTGCGAGCGGTCAGGATAGCTCCCACTCACCCCGCCGAACTCACATCCACTTCGCTGCAAACGCCCCAGTCCTGCGAGCGGCTCGGTGATCAAGCGGCACGAGGGCTCAACTCACCCGCTGAACCCGCAGCAGCAGACTGGCGATCAAGGGGCATGAGGGCTCAACTCACCCCGTAGATCCTGCAGCCGCAGTCTGGCGACCAAGGGGCACGAGGGCTCAACTCACCCGCAGATCCTGCAGCAGCAGACCGATCGAGGAGGGAGAGGCCCCTCAGAGTGCTGACCGGCCCGAACGAGGAAATCCTGCAATAACGGTCCAGTGAGCCAGATCCACCCAGGCAGCCTCCACAGCAGCCCGCAGCGACAGAGAGGCCCCTCAGTGTGCTGACCGGCCCATTGGTAACTTTGCTCGGCCTCCAGCCGATCCCCAATCTGGCACTGCCTACCAGCTGAGAAACGAGCCAACCCACAGCACCCCCTCCGATCCAGCAGCCAGCCCACCAGAATGGGGAGACCGACCGTTCAGCAGCAGGTCTGCGACCGCAAGCCCATATCCTACCAGGCAATCTCCGCAGCACCCCACAATGATGAAGGGGCAGCCACAACGTGCCGGCCGGCCACCAGCAATCTCAGCTTGGTCAGCGTCTCATCAGAATCCTGCCGTCCTTCAGACCTGTTCTCCTCTTGCGAAAAAAGAGCCAACTCGGGTGAGTCCAGAGAGATCTTTAACTCCTTTTGACCAGCTATGTATATTTCGTTCCTTCATCCAAGTTTAGAGGGTGGATGGCCTGGATTGAGTAGGATATCTTATAAATTAGGGATTCTAAAACCGGGAGCTCCATTTTGGGACTCCCACGCAGTGGCCATCTTGTGTATATAACCACTGCCACTTCACTGCCTTTCCATACGACAAACAGATCGTCTATGTATCTTAGCCATTTGACTACCTTGCCCTCAGTGTGTCCTGCTTCTAGACTTAGTAGGTCCTCCTCTTCCCATACTCCTAGGAAAAGGTTAGCAAAACTGGGGGCAAAGTACGTCCCCATGGCTGTACCAAGGATTTGCTTATATATCGTACCATTAAACATGAACATGTTATTGTACAAACAGAATTTCATCATTTCAAGTATCATTTTTGTGTGTTCCAGGTAGCATATTTGTCTTTTTTTCTTTCTTTTTTTTTAGCATGTTCCAGGTAAAGAAAAATATGCTACCTGAAACACACAAGAATGTTACTTCAAATGATGAAATTCTGTTTGTACAATAACATGTTCATGTTAAATGGTACGATATATAAGCAAATTGGGGTAGGTCTTCCAGCCCACTCCGGCGATAACCAAATCGACACCAGTTTTTAGGTGTCCCGGTACCGCTTTTACAATAGGTCCTGAAGAATTGCCGAGGATCACTAGGACCGCGAGGCATGAAACATGTTGACCGTTAGAGATGAGCATAGCTGAGCTGAACCAACCTGACAGCAAGCTGCCACTCTTAGTTTGTTTTTAATCAGGTGGATAGCCAGCCTGAATAAAGTCATATTTTGGACTATCCAACTTGTTTTAGATCACCTCTATTCACCCACATCTACACCACTAGGCCCCTCACATGCACCACACCATACGGCCAGGAACTGAAGATCTCCGCCAAAGAGCCCCTTTATGGGTGCCCGTCGGGTATTGCAGCGCCGACCCGACGAGGAGCAGGTTCATATGATGAAGCATGACACCTAGCTTGCTGGGTGTGTGAGGACCCTAGTTCCGACAAGAGGAATTCCCTTCCTCTATTGCTGTGTTTCCTCTGTTTTCTCTCTCTCTCACTTCCCCGAGGAACTGCATACCTATTTCTCCGACGTCACATATTACATCACTCATGACATGGTCAGTGACATCACTGATGACATCACTGATGACATCTCAAATGACATCACTGATGACATCATCCAGTGACTGTTTGTTTCTGTAAAGTTTAAATATTTTTAATATATATAGGGAAAGGCGTATTGAAGAATGAGTGGGTGTATAAGTGTCTGTATGGATGATTTAGTAGGTGCGTGACTAACTCTATAAGTGAGTGATTAAACGTATCTTACTGAATGCATGGGTTAGTGACTAAACTGTGTGAATGTCTTTATCCGTCTGTCTGTTGGTGTGTAAGTGGCTGCATGGGTTTGTAAATAGCTACATGAGTGTCTATATGAGTTATTGATTGGTTGTCTGAGTATCTGTATGGGTGCCTGAGTGTTTGTGTGGATGGTGTGTGTGACTGCACATAGATGTATCAGTGGGTGATTCACTGGGTGCATGGTTTCAAGAGTGCATCTGTGATGGACTGTATGGGTGGGTGAGTGTGTGTATGGGTGTGTTAGTGAGTGAATGTATATCTCAGTGGTACATGTGTGAGTAACTACATATGTGAAAGTCAGTATATATGTGTATTGGAGTATATAAATGGGTATACGTGAGAGTGTGTGATTGTGAGAGTGGCTGTATGGATGAGTGTGTACTTGTATTAGTGATTGTATAAGAGCGTAAGAATGTGCTAGTATTTGTATGAGTAAGTGAGCTGGTGTGTGTATAACTGTATAGGTGAGTAAATGGCAGTGTGATTAATTATTTGTATGACTGACTAGGTGTGTGAGTACCTCTATGGATGAGTGGCGGTGTGTGAGTGTCTATGTAGGTGTATGAGTGCATATGATAGTCCTGTACTGAGTGACCGTAAGTATGAGTGACTGTACAGGTGAGTGAGTGGATGTGTGTGTAGACCTAAGAATCAGTGAGTGGGTATGTAGTTATTGGTGTTGGAGTGTCTATGGTTTTAAGAATGGCAGTCTGTAATTTAGAGTGGGTGTATCAAAAGTTATATTAGAGTGTGAGAAGATGCATGAAATTATCACATGGATGATGTCATCAGTGATGTCATTTGAGATGTCATCAGTGATGTCATCAGTGATGTCACTGACCATGTCATGAGTGATGTAATATGTGACGTCATCAGCAGTGCATTATGGGCGCGAGTTATAGTTAGCTGAACTAACTATAACGGGGGAATTTCACGGGTTTTGTACGAGTGCAATGTCCAACTAACTATAACTGTCCCTAAAACCTATGGTTTTTTCAGTGAATTTCAAAGGTTTTTTAAATGCTAATTTCTAACTAAAACCTGTCTGAAACCTATGGTTTTTTCAGTGAATTTCAAAGGTTTTTTAAATGCTAATTTCTAACTATAACGTGCCTGAAACCTATGGTTTTTTCAGTGAATTTCAAAGGTTTTTTAAATGCTAATTTCTAACTATAACGTGTCTGAAACCTATGGTTTTTTCAGTGAATTTCAAAGATTTTTTAAATGCTAATTTCTAACTATAACGTGCCTGAAACCTATGGTTTTTTCAGTGAATTTCAAAGGTTTTTTAAATGCTAATTCCTAACTATAACATGTCTGAAACCTATGGTTTTTTTCAGTGAATTTCCATGGTTTTGTAAATGACAATTTTTAAATGTATTAATTGTTATCTTTGTTTTTTTATACTGATTTACTACATTTTTTAAACTATTTATTTTTTAAATTACATTGTAATTACATTATACATTACATTACAAAATATACTTTCTCAGAATGAATTACTTTAGTTTAAATTCTTTGCAAATAGGCAATAGACTTTTAAGTACAGTAGTTACAGTTGTTGCAATGGGCAACACAATTTCAAACACAATGCAACATTGAGCTCAATGTGAATTTCTAGTTAAATGCAATTAGTTACTTTATGGATTACTTTTCTAACCACAGGACTGGATCCTAGATTCAGTCCTGGGACATCTCCTGTAAACAGTTGAGTAAAAGCGTTTTGGTTACAGTACTGATTTTTAAGGAATATTATTGTATTTTAAAAGTTGACACTTAGAAACTTTTTCACATAGAATCACCAATGTTATCCTAGGGGAGGAAATTCACTTAGCAGGTAAGTAGTGTTATCGTTACTTTTTCTTACTCAGTGGTGGATCCTGGATCCAGCACTGGTGCATCTCCTGTAAACAGTTGAAAGAATGCGTTTAAGTCATACAGGCGATTTTTAAGGAATATTTGTAGTTTGTGAAAATCGACACTTTGAAACTTTTCTGCTGAAAACCAGACAATGGATTCCTATGGAAGGAAATACAAGTTACTGGTAAGTACGGTTAGAATTACTTTTCAGGGTCAGTGCTGGGCTAAAAGATGCAGCACTGGGTTCTCTCCTGATAACAGGTGAGTAAATCGGAATTCGTAGTTCGGCTGATTTTAGAGGAATATTATAAAGTTCCAAAACTCCACACTTAGAAGAATTTTCAAGTGAAACCAGTCAATGTTAGCCTATGGAAGGAAATTCAAGTTACTGGTAAGTACAGTTAGAATTACTTTTCAGGGTCAGTGCTGGGCTAAAAGATGCAGCACTGGGTTCTCTCCTGATAACAGGTGAGTAAATCGGAATTCGTAGTTCGGCTGATTTTAGAGGAATATTTGCACAATGGTGAAGGAAGGGGGTGGGGCCTGAGGTGACATGCCTGCAAACATGCCCTGTGGCGCGTTTTAAGTTGGAGAATTAATTCCTCCTCAATCCCGAGGGTCCCTAGGGGCCAACTAGCCCACCAGATACCTCCAGTATGCGCCAGAGATCTGCATTGCAGAGAGGTGTTCAGAGGCCACGCCCCTTTTTGCACCTCTCTGCAACGCAGCTCTGTGGTGCTTTCTGGAGGTATCTGTGGTGAAAGAAGGGGGCGTGGCATCCGGCGCGATGCCTGTGTTTTTTCTTTTTTTTTTTTTTTAAGAAGGGGGGCTGTGTGTCCCCCCTTCTTTATCTAATTTATTGGTCCTGGGGACCCCATCTCCCAGGGCCTGCCCCCTATTTATTTAAAAAAAATAAAAAAAACAATTTGGAAGGGGTGCCGTGTGGCCCCCCTCCTGAGGCCTTAATCGGCCCCGGGGACCCCATCCCCCGGGGCATGGCCTTTTTAATTTTTTTTTATTGTTTTGGAGGGGGGCTGCGTTGCCCCACTCCTCAGGCCACTTATGGCCCCGGGGACCCCATCCCCCGGGGCCGGCCTTTGTTTTTTTTAAATTTTGGGGAAGGGGGCCACGTGGCCCCCCTCCTGAGCCACTACTTGCCCAGCTCCGTTGGGGACTGTGGGGGGGTCCCCAATCCCCCCACGGTCCCGCCGGCTCCCCGCGTCCCTCGGGAGCCGGCATTGCTTTCCACATGGGGAGCTGCTAAGATGCAGCTCCCCATGTGGAAAGCAATTTGCTTTGGATATTGGAGCGAGAGCAGGCTTCCTGCTCTCGCTCCAATATCCAAAGCAGTTTGCTATGACAGGACGGGAGTCGCGAGGCTCCCGTCCTGTCGTAGCAAACTACAGTGTCCCGGGGGTAGGCATCCCGGGACACTGCAGGAGCCGGCCCTGGGGGCGGTCCCCAGGGCCATCAAGGGCTCCAGGAGGGGGGCCGCGCTGCCCCCCTCCCTTGAATTACACAGCCCCGGGGAGGTGGTGGTCCCTGGGCTCTGGGGTCCGTAACGGACCCCACATTAAAATATTTAGTGCCCCGGGGAGGTGGCGGTCCCTGGGCGTGTGGGGGCCAAGCCCCCCACCTAGGTAATTTAAAAAAATAAAAAGAAGCCCCGGGGGTGGCGGTCCTCGGGCTGCGGGAGGGCCGAGAGCCCTCCCGCATCATTTTTTTTATTAAAGCCCCGGGGGGGGTGGCGGTCCCCGGGGCTTGGGGGGACTTAGAGGCCCCCCACACATAAAACTTAACCCCCGCATGCCCCCGGGACTTGGCCCACCCGGGGGCCAATTACTAAAGAAGCGCGGGAGACCGCGCTTTGTTTTTTTTTTTTAATCGGCAGGATCCGCGCACCCTAAGCGCATCCTGCCGATTTAAAAAAAAAAAAATAATTTTTTTTGGGCCCTGGGGGTCCTTGTAGGACCCCTGAGCAGGCCTAGGGGTCAGGGTGTTTCTACCCTGCCCCCTTTTGCGTATTGCGCACTTTCTTTACTGCTTTCTTGTTCCTCGGTTCTACCGAGGAACAAGATGGCTGCCAACACTTCCTGATTTGGAGTGTTGACAGCCAATTAGCATGCAGCTCGAGGTCGGGAGGGTGCGCGGATCCACCGCGGCCATAGATATCGAAACTTTCATTTTGGATTTTCTCAGCAACTACTGAACGGATTTACACCATTTTTAAAAAGGGTGCTTTCTGAACCAAGCACTACCTTTTTGCCAAATTTGGTGTAATTCCGTTCAGCAGTTTTTGCTGTAGCCTTGCATAAAGTTTCCTATGGGAAATTGATTTTTTCACTCTTATTTTTTGAATTTCTCCGCAACTACCGAACGGATGTACACCATTTTAAAAAAAGGTCGCTTTCTGAACCAAGCGCTACCTTTTTTGCAAAATTTGGTGTAATTCCGTTCCGCAGTTCCTATGGGAATTAACATGGAGGAAACGGAGAAAACGTGTTTTGGGACCCCCCTTTTTTCTCGGCCGCCGCTTGATGAATCACCCCGAAACTTTCAAGACAGGAGCGGATCGGAACGCCCCACTAGTTTTGCAAATTTCGCGATGATTCGTCAAACGACGCCAAACTTATTGGGAATAGAATGTTGCGGATTTCCTATGGATAAAGGTCCTAACTATAACTATCTACTGGCGACCGCCAGTAGATAATATATATATATATATATATATATATATATATATATATATATATATATATATATATATTATCTACTGGCGGTCGCCAGTAGATAGTTATAGTTAGGACCTATTTTCCATAGGAAATCCGCGACATTCTATTTGAAATAACTCTTGCGTCGGTTGACGAATCTTCGCGAAATTTTCAAACTTTATGGCCCGCTCCGGTCCGCTCCTACCCTGAAAGTCTCAGGGTGATTCGTCAAGCGGGGGCCGAGAAAAAAAGGGGGTCCCAAAACGTGTTTTCCCCATTCATTTTCCCATAGGAAACTTTAGACACGGCTACAGCCCGAACTGCTGAACGGAATTACACCAAATTTGGCAAAGAGGTAGTTCTTGGTTCAGAAAGAACCCTTTTTGTTAAATGGTGTAAATCCGTTCAGTAGTTGCGGAGAAATTAAAAAAATAAGAGTCAAAAAATCAATTTCCCATAGGAAACTTTATGCAAGGCTACAGCTCGAACTGCTGAACGGAATTACACCAAATTTGGCAAAGAGGTAGTTCTTGGTTCAGAAAGAACACTTTTTGTTAAATGGTGTAAATCCGTTCAGTAGTTGCTGAGAAAATCAAAAGTAAAAACACATATATATCTGGGCGGAGCCTAACCACACATGTCATCGTGAGATCTGATTGGCTGTCAGCACTTCATCCTGGAATTGCTGGCAGCCATCTTGGGACCAATATAAATGATAGTACCCCATTGAAATGCATTGTAGTGAATCGAAGATTTTGAGGGTTACCAAAAGGAGAACTATAAAGGGTGATAACAGACTTTAGTTACATTAGAATTCATTTGTTGATGGTACCATACTAATTTCAGGAATTGTGGTGTGTTCTAAGGTGATTTTACCCTGTGAAAAACCTTCTGCTGGGATATCATGAATCATGTTTGAGAGAAAACTATTTTCACATGCTTGTCCCATACAGTTTTGGAAGGTGCCCCAGAAGCTAAAATGAGAGCATATTTTCTGTAAATTCACATTATCTTTCTCAGTCATGTGAGAATGAAGTCTGACATTCTCAGTAAAACATGTACATCCAACAAGGGCAGAGACTGTCAGTTGATTCCTTTGTGTTCTACTGCAGCTTCCCAGAGTGTTCTAAAGAACAACTAGAGTGCTAACAGCCTTACTTATGACAAAAGTATGGCACACCTGAAGCCATCTTGATTGGAATAAACTGGTAACACTTAAAACATTTAATTTAAAAAGGAACAAAATGATGGGGTTCATATTGTCATAGAAATTATGGTTAGTGCTCTGGAAAGAAAAATTAGGACATGTTTCAAGTGTGATCTCAAATATCTTCCTGTTATATTTCAACAGGAGCAGCCTGTCAGTTGATGCCTTTGTGTTCTACTGCAGCTTCCCAGAGTGTTCTAAAGAACAACTAGAGCGCTAACAGTCTTACTTATGACAAAAGTATGGCACACCTGAAGCCATCTTGATTGGAATAAACTGGTAACACTTAAAACATTTAATTTAAAAAGGAACAAAATGATGGGGTTCATTTTGTCATAGAAATTATGGTTAGTGCTGTAGAAAGAAAAATTAGGACATGTTTCAAGTGTGATCTCAAATATCTTCCTGTTATATTTCAACAGGAGCAGCCTGTCAGTTGATGCCTTTGTGTTCTACTGCAGCTTCCCAGAGTGTTCTAAAGAACAACTAGAGCGCTAACAGTCTTACTTATGACAAAAGTATGGCACACCTGAAGCCATCTTGATTGGAATAAACTGGTAACACTTAAAACATTTAATTTAAAAAGGAACAAAATGAGGGGGTTCATTTTGCCATAGAAATTATGGTTAGTGCTGTAGAAAGAAAAATTAGGACATGTTTTAAGTGAGATCTCAAATATCTTCCTGTTATATTTCAACAGGAGCAGCCTGTCAGTTGATGCCTTTGTGTTCTACTGCAGCTTCCCAGAGTGTTCTAAAGAACAACTAGAGTGCTAACAGCCTTACTTATGACAAAAGTATGGCACACCTGAAGCCATCTTGATTGGAATAAACTGGTAACACTTAAAACATTTAATTTAAAAAGGAACAAAATGAGGGGGTTCATTTTGCCATAGAAATTATGGTTAGTGCTGCAAAAAGAAAATTTAGTGCATGTTTTAAGTGAGATCTCAAATCCTCTTCTATTTCATTAGAAAATTCTGACATGCAGACTGAAACAATCACTTTCAATACCAGCAGTAGACTTCCAGTTAACTCCTTGGTGAGCAGTAGCTTTACTACAGTGATCTAATGAACAACTAGAGTAATAACATTCTGAATTTATGGCAAATGTGTGACACATCTGAATGCCTTCTTGATGGAATCAAAGTAAAAAACTGAAAGCATTTCCTACTGAGGAGACTGCAGTAAATGAGGAAATTAGGAAACTTCATAACAAAGAAGTCTTCCAAGATGGCCACCAGTGAAAAAAGAGCCCAAATGTAGCACAAATATTACCCAGATGTAGCCCACATATAGCCCAATGACAAAAGTGTGCAAAACACTTTTTATTTTTAGTTTTTTTGCAGTTTTATGTAGTGCAGACTGGTCAGGTATTGGAGCGTTGCATCTTAAAACATGACCCCCCTACACTACAAAAACACCACTGCACTATCCTAAACCCTAAAACACTACCCCCAGCATGACCCCCTACACTACACAAACACCACTGCACTACCCTAAACCCTAAAACACTATCCCAACACCACTGCACTAACCTAAATCCTAAAACACTACCCCCAGCACGACCCCTACACTACCCAAACACCACTGCACTACCCTAAAACATGACCCCCTACACTACACAAACACCACTGCACTACCCTAAACCCTAAAACACTACCCCCAGCACGACCCCCTACACTACACAAGCACCACTGCACTACCCTAAACCCTAAAACACTGCCCCCAGCACGACCCCCTACACTACACAAACACCACTGCACTACCTTAAACCCTAAAACACTACCCCCAGCACGACCCCCTACACTGCCCGAACACCACTGCACTGCCCTAAACCCTGAAACACATACCCCTAGCACGACCCCCTACACTGCCCGAACACCACTGCACTGCCCTAAACCCTGAAACACCACCCCCTTCACGACCCCCTACACTGCCCGAACACCACTGCACTGCCCTAAACCCTGAAACACCACCCCCAGCATGACCCCTACACTGCCCGAACACCACTGCACTGCCCTAAACCCTGAAACACTACCCCCAGCAAGACCTCCTACACTGCCCGAACACCACTGCACTGCCCTAAACCCTGAAACATCACCCCCAGCAAGACCCCCTACACTGCCCGAACACCACTGCCCTAAACCCTGAAACACCACCCCCAGCACGACCCCCTACACTGCCCGAACACCACTGCACTGCCCTAAACCCTGAAACACCACCCCCAGCACGACCTCCTACACTGCCCGAACACCACTGCACTGCCCTAAACCCTGAAACACCACCCCCTGCACGACCCCCTACACTGCCCGAACACTACTGCACTGCCCTAAACCCTGAAACACCATCCCCAGCACGACCCCCTACACTGCACGAACACCACTGCACTGCCCTAAACCCTGAAACACTACCCCCAGCAAGACCCCCTACACTGCCCGAACACCACTGCACTGCCCTAAACCCTGAAACACCACCCCCAGCAAGACCCCCTACACTGCCCGAACACCACTGCCCTAAACCCTGAAACACCACCCCCAGCAAGACCCCCTACACTGCCCGAACACCACTGCACTGCCCTAAACCCTGAAACACCAGCCCCAGCACGACCCCTACACTGCCCGAACACCACTGCACTGCCCTAAACCCTGAAACACCACCCCCTGCACGACCCCCTACACTGCCCGAACACCACTGCACTGCCCTAAACCCTGAAACACCAGCCCCAGCACGACCCCCTACACTGCCCGAACACCACTGCACTGCCCTAAACCCTGAAACACCAGCCCCAGCACGACCCCTACACTGCCCGAACACCACTGCACTGCCCTAAACCCTGAAACACCAGCCCCAGCAAGACCCCCTACACTGCCCGAACACCACTGCACAGCCCTAAACCCTGAAACACCACCCCCAGCAAGACCCCCTACACTGCCCGAACACCACTGCACCTAAACCCTGAAACACCACCCCCAGCAAGACCACCTACACTGCCCGAACACCACTGCACTGCCCTAAACCCTGAAACACCACCCCCTGCACGACCCCCTACACTGCCCGAACACCACTGCACTGCCCTAAACCCTGAAACACCACCCCAGCACGACCCCCTACACTGCCCGAACACCACTGCACTGCCCTAAACCCTGAAACACCACCCCCAGCACGACACCCTACACTGCCCGAACACCACTGCACTGCCCTAAACCCTGAAACACCACCCCCAGCACGACCCCCTACACTGCCCGAACACCACTGCACTGCCCTAAACCCTGAAACACCACCCCCAGCACGACCCCCTACACTGCCCGAACACCACTGCACTGCCCTAAACCCTGAAACACCAGCCCCAGCAAGACCCCCTACACTGCCCGAACACCACTGCACTGCCCTAAACCCTGAAACACCAGCCCCAGCATGACCCCCTACACTGCCCGAACACCACTGCACTGCCCTAAACCCTGAAACACCACCCCCAGCACGACCCCCTACACTGCCCGAACACCACTGCACTGCCCTAAACCCTGAAACACCAGCCCCAGCACGACCCCCTACACTGCCCGAACACCACTGCACTGCCCTAAACCCTGAAACACCAGCCCCAGCAAGACCCCCTACACTACCCGAACACCACTGCACTGCCCTAAACCCTGAAACACCAGCCCCAGCACGACCCCCTACACTGCCCGAACACCACTGCACTGCCCTAAACCCTGAAACACCAGCCCCAGCACGACCACCTACACTGCCCGAACACCACTGCACTGCCCTAAACCCTGAAACACCAGCCCCAGCACGACCCCTACACTGCCCGAACACCACTGCACTGCCCTAAACCCTGAAACACCACCCCCAGCAAGACCCCCTACACTGCCCGAACACCACTGCACTGCCCTAAACCCTGAAACACCAGCCCCAGCACGACCCCTACACTGCCCGAACACCACTGCACTGCCCTAAACCCTGAAACACCACCCCTGCACGACCTCCTACACTGCCCGAACACCACTGCACTGCCCTAAACCCTGAAACACCACCCCCAGCACGACCCCCTACACTGCCCGAACACCACTGCACTGCCCTAAACCCTGAAACACCAACCCCAGCAAGACCCCCTACACTGCCTGAACACCACTGCACTGCCCTAAACCCTGAAACACCACCCCCTGACACCTGCACTGCCCGAACACCACTGCACTGCCCTAAACCCTGAAACACCACCTCCAGCAAGACCCCCTACACTGCCCGAACACCATTGCTCTGCCCTAAACCCTGAAACACCAGCCCCAGCATGACCCCCTACACTGCCCAAACACCACTGCACTGCCCTAAACCCTGAAACACCACCCCCAGCACGACCCCCTACACTGCCCGAACACCACTGCACCTAAACCCTGAAACACCAGCCCCAGCAAGACCCCTACACTGCCCGAACACCACTGCACTGCCCTAAACCCTGAAACACCAGCCCCAGCAAGACCCCTACACTGCCTGAACACCACTGCACTGCCCTAAATCCTGAAACACCAGCCCCAGCATGACCCCCTACACTGCCCAAACACCACTGCACTGCCCTAAACCCTGAAACACCACCCCCAGCACGACCCCCTACACTGCCCGAACACCACTGCACTGCCCTAAACCCTGAAACACCAGCCCCAGCAAGACCCCCTACCCTGCCCGAACACCACTGCACTGCCCTAAACCCTGAAACACCAGCCCCAGCAAGACCCTCTACACTGCCCGAACACCACTGCACTGCCCTAAACCCTGAAACACCAGCCCCAGCATGACCCCCTACACTGCCCAAACACCACTGCACTGCCCTAAACCCTGAAACACCACACCCAGCACGACCCCCTACACTGCCCGAACACCACTGCACTAAACCCTGAAACACCAGCCCCAGCAAGACCCCCTACACTGCCCGAACACCACTGCACTGCCCTAAACCCTGAAACACCAGCCCCACCAAGACCCCCTACACTGCCCGAACACCACTGCACTGCCCTAAACCCTGAAACACCAGCCCCAGCATGACCCCCTACACTGCCCGAACACCACTGCACTGCCCTAAACCCTGAAACACCAGCCCCAGCATGACCACCTACACTGCCCAAACACCACTGCACTGCCCTAAACCCTGAAACACCAGCCACAGCACGACCCCCTACACTGCCCGAACACCACTGCACTGCCCTAAACCCTGAAACACCACCCCCAGCAAGACCCCTACACTGCCCGAACACCACTGCACTGCCCTAAACCCTGAAACACCAGCCCCAGCACGACCCCCTACACTGCCCGAACACCACTGCACTGCCCTAAACCCTGAAACACCACCCCCTGCACGACCCCCTACACTGCCCGAACACCACTGCACTGCCCTAAACCCTGAAACACCACCCCCAGCACGACCCCCTACACTGCCCGAACACCACTGCACTGCCCTAAACCCTGAAACACCAGCCCCTGCATGATCCCCTACACTGCCCGAACACCACTGCACTGCCCTAAACCCTGAAACACCACCCCCAGCACGACCCCTACACTGCCCGAACACCACTGCACTGCCCTAAACCCTGAAACACTACCCCCAGCAAGACCTCCTACACTGCCCGAACACCACTGCACTCCTAAACCCTGAAACACCACCCCCAGCAAGACCCCCTACACTGCCCGAACACCACTGCACTGCCCTAAACCCTGAAACACCACCCCCAGCACGACCCCCTACACTGCCCGAACACCACTGCACTGCCCTAAACCCTGAAACACCAGCCCCAGCACGACCCCCTACACTGCCCGAACACCACTGCACTGCCCTAAACCCTGAAACACCACCCCCAGCACGACCCCCTACACTGCCCGAACACCACTGCACTGCCCTAAACCCTGAAACACCAGCCCCAGCACGACCACCTACACTGCCCGAACACCACTGCACTGCCCTAAACCCTGAAACACCAGCCCCAGCAAGACCCCCTACACTGCCCGAACACCACTGCACTGCCCTAAACCCTGAAACACCACCCCCAGCAAGACCCCCTGCTGCCCAAACACCACTGCCCTAAACCCTGAAACACCACCCCCAGCAAGACCACCTACACTGCCGAACACCACTGCACTGCCCTAAACCCTGAAACACCACCCCCTGCATGACCCCCTACACTGCCCGAACACCACTGCACTGCCCTAAACCCTGAAACACCACCCCTCAGCACGACCCCCTACACTGCCCGAACACCACTGCACTGCCCTAAACCCTGAAACATCACCCCCAGCACGACCCCCTACACTGCCCGAACACCACTGCACTGCCCTAAACCCTGAAACACCACCCCTGCACGACCTCCTACACTGCCGGAACACCACTGCACTGCCCTAAACCCTGAAACACCACCCCCAGCACGACCCCCTACACTGCCCGAACACCACTGCACTGCCCTAAACCCTGAAACATCAACCCCAGCAAGACCCCCTACACTGCCTGAACACCACTGACTCCTAAACCCTGAAACACCACCCTGCACGACCCCTACACTGCCCGAACACCACTGCACTGCCCTAAACCCTGAAACACCACCCCCAGCAAGACCCCTACACTGCCCGAACACCACTGCACTGCCCTAAACCCTGAAACACTACGCCCCAGCATGACCCCTACACTGCCCAAACACCACTGCACTGCCCTAAACCCTGAAACACCACCCCCAGCACGACCCCCTACACTGCCCGAACACCACTGCACTGCCCTAAACCCTGAAACACCAGCCCCAGCAAGACCCCCTACACTGCCCGAACACCACTGCACTGCCCTAAACCCTGAAACACCAGCCCCAGCACGACCCCCTACACTGCCCGAACACCACTGCACTGCCCTAAACCCTGAAACACCAGCCCCAGCACGACCACCTACACTGCCCGAACACCACTGCACTGCCCTAAACCCTGAAACACCAGCCCCAGCACAACCCCTACACTGCCCGAACACCACTGCACTGCCCTAAACCCTGAAACACCAGCCCCAGCACGACCCCCTACACTGCCCGAACACCACTGCACTGCCCTAAACCCTGAAACACCAGCCCCAGCACGACCCCCTACACTGCCCGAACACCACTGCACTGCCCTAAACCCTGAAACACCACCCCTCAGCACGACACCCTACACTGCCCGAACACCACTGCACTGCCCTAAACCCTGAAACACCACCCCCAGCACGACCCCCTACACTGCCCGAACACCACTGCACTGCCCTAAACCCTGAAACACCACCCCTGCACGACCTCCTACACTGCCGGAACACCACTGCACTGCCCTAAACCCTGAAACACCACCCCCAGCACGACCCCCTACACTGCCCGAACACCACTGCACTGCCCTAAACCCTGAAACATCAACCCCAGCAAGACCCCCTACACTGCCTGAACACCACTGACCCTAAACCCTGAAACACCACCCCCTACACTGCACGAACACCACTGCACTGCCCTAAACCCTGAAACACCACCTCCAGCAAAACCCCTACACTGCCTGAACACCATTGCTCTGCCCTAAATCCTGAAACACTAGCCCCAGCATGACCCCCTACACTGCCCAAACACCACTGCACTGCCCTAAACCCTGAAACACCACCCCCAGCACGACCCCCTACACTGCCCGAACACCACTGCACTGCCCTAAACCCTGAAACACCAGCCCCAGCAAGACCCCTACACTGCCCGAACACCACTGCACTGCCCTAGACTCTGAAACACCAGCCCCAGCAAGACCCCCTACACTGCCCGAACACCACTGCACTGCCCTAAACCCTGAAACACCAGCCCCAGCATGACCCCCTACACTGCCCGAACACCACTGCACTGCCCTAAACCCTGAAACACCAGCCCCAGCACGACCACCTACACTGCCCGAACACCACTGCACTGCCCTAAACCCTGAAACACCAGCCACAGCACAACCCCCTACACTGCCCGAACACCACTGCACTGCCCTAAACCCTGAAACACCAGCCCCAGCACGACCCCCTACACTGCCCGAACACCACTGTACTGCCCTAAACCCTGAAACACCAGCCCCAGCACGACCCCCTACACTGCCCGAACACCACTGCACTGCCCTAAACCCTGAAACACCACCCCCTGCATGACCCCCTACACTGCCCGAACACCACTGCACTGCCCTAAACCCTGAAACACCACCCCCTGCAGCACCACCTACACTGCCCGAACACCACTGCACTGCCCTAAACCCTGAAACACCACCCCCTGCACCGCCCCCTACACTGCCCGAACACCACTGCACTGCCCTAAACCCTGAAACACTACCCCCAGCATGACCCCCTTTACTGCTCGAACACCACTGCACTGCCCCAAACCCTGAAACACCACTCCCAGCACAACCCCCTACACTGCCCGAACACCACTGCCCTAAACCCTGAAACACCACCCCCTGCAAGACCCCCTACACTGCCCGAACACCACTGCACTGCCCTAAACCCTGAAACACCACCCCCAGCCCGACCCCCTACACTGCCCGAACACCACTGCACTGCCCTAAACCCTAAAACACCACCCCCAGCATTACCCCCTACACTGCCCAAACACCACTGTACTGCCCTAAACCCTAGAACACTACCCCAGCACGACCCCCTACACTACCCGAACACCACTGCACTACCCTAAACCCTAAAATACTACCCCCAGCACAACCCCCTACACTACCCGAACACGACTGCACTGCCCTAAACCCTCAAACACTCCCCCAGCACGACCCCCTACACTACCCGAACACCACTGCACTGCCCTAAACCCTAAAACACTCCCCCAGCACGACCCCCTACACTACCCGAACACCACTGCACTGCCCTAAACCCTAAAACACTCCCCCCAGCACGACCCCCTACACTACCCAAACACCACTGCACTGCCCTAAACCCTAAAACACTACCCCCGCATGACCCCCTACACTACCCAAACACCAATGCACTACCCTAATCCCTAAAACACTACCCCCGCATGACCCCCTACACTACCCTAAACCCTAAAACACTACCCCGCATGACTCCCTACACTACCCAAAGACCACTGCACTACCCTAAACCCTAAAACACGACCTCCTACACTACACAAACACCACTGCACTACCCTAAACCCTAAAACACTACCCCCAGCAGTACCCCCTACACTACCCAAACACCACTGCACTACCCTAAATCACTACCCCCAGCACGACCCCCTACACTACCCAAACACCACTGCACTACCCTAAACCCTAAAACACTACCCCCAGCACGACCCCCTACACTACCCAAACACCACTGCACTACCCTAAACCCTAAAACACTCCCCCAGCACGACTCCCTACACTACCCAAACACCACTGCACTACCCTAAACCCTAAATCTACCCCCAGCATGACCCCCTACACTACACAAACACCACTGCACTACCCTAAACCCTAAAACACTACCCAGCACGACCCTCTTCACTACCTAAACACAACTGCACAATTTGTTACAGGCGTTGCAACGCAGGCCTGTGGTGCTTACTGGAAGTACCTAGTGGGCTAGTTGGGCCCCAGGGACCCTCAGGATTCAAGGTGACCTAATCCCCCAACTTAAAACGCACCACGGGGCGCGCTTGCACAGTGGTGAAGGGAGGGGGCGGGCCTCAGGTGACATGTGCGCAAACACGCCCTGTGGTGCGTTTTAAGTTGGGGAATTAATTCCTTTGAATCCTGAGGGACCCTGGGGGCCAACTAGCCCACCAGGTACCTTCAGTAAGCACAACAGAGTTGCGTTGCAGAGAGGTGAAAAAAGGTGCGTGGCCTCGGAACGCCTCTCTGCAACTCAGCTCTGTGGTCCTAACTGTAGGTACCTGGGGGCTAGTTGGGCCCCAGGGACCCTCAGAATTCAAGGGGACTTAATCCGCAACTTAAAATGCGCCACGGGGTGCGTTTGCACACATGTCACCTCAGGCCCCCCTCCCTTCACCACTGTGCAAACGCGCCCTGTAGCGCGTTTTAAGAGGTAGTTTTAATCCCCTGCCCTATTATGTACTAGGGACTTGCAGAGGAGGTCATGCTAATCACAGGGGTACCCCAACGCATAGTGTTCCCTAGTGTATGTAGGTGTTTTCACTGTATTCTAAGTGTCTTTTAGCATAGCACTGGCTCTGGTTAGTCAGAGTCAGTTACCACCAGTACCCGTCTGAAAAAGTTGTGGGCACAGGATGATTTTGCAACAAGGCCTCTTTCTGCTCCTCTGTTGGTTCTTTCTGCACATCTTTTGCTTCTTTCTGTGCGTTTTTTCTTCTTTCTTCACATGTCCTACCTCTGTAGGCATAGTTAGAAACTAGCATTTAAAAAAACCTTTGAAATTCACTTAAAAAATCATAGGTTTCAGGCACGTTATAGTTAGAAATTAGCATTTAAAAAACCTTTGAAATTCACTGAAAAAACCATAGGTTTCAGACACGTTATAGTTAGAAATTAGCATTTAAAAACCTTTGAAATTCACTGAAAAAACCATAGGTTTTAGGGACAGTTATAGTTAGTTGGACATTTCACTCGTACAAAACCATAGAAATTCCCCCGTTATAGTTAGTTCAGCTAACTATAACTCGCGCCCCGCAATGCACTGCTGATGACGTCACATATTACATCACTCATGACATGGTCAGTGACATCACTGATGACATCACTGATGACATCTCAAATGACATCACTGATGACATCATCCATGTGATAATTTCATGCATCTTCTCACACCCTAATATAACTTTTGATACACCCACTCTAAATTACAGACTGCCATTCTCAAAACCATAGACACTCCAACACCAAAAACTACATACCCACTCACTGATTCTTAGGTCTACACACACATCCACTCACTCACCCGTACAGTCACTCATACTTAGTCACTCAGTACAGGACTATCATATGCACTCATACACCTATATAAACACTCACACACCGCCACTCATCCATAGAGGTACTCACACACCTAGTCAGTCATGCAAAAAACTTAATCACACACCCATTTACTCACCTATACAGTTATACACACACCAGCTCACTTACTCATACAAATACTAGCACATTCTTACACTCTTATACAATCACTGATACAAGTACACACTCATCCATACAGCCACTCTCACAATCACACACTCTCACTTATAGCCATTTATATACTCCAACACACATATATACTGCCTTTCACATATGTAGTTACTCACACATGTACCACTGAGATATACATTCAATCACTAACACACCCATACACACACTCACCCACCCATACAGTCCATCACAGATGCACTCTTGAAACCATGCACCCAGTGAATCACCAACTCACACATCTATGCACAGAGTCACACACACCCCACCCACACAAACACTCAGGCACCCATACAGATACTCAGACAATCAATCAATAACCCATGTAGACACTCATGTAGCTATTCAGAAAGCTCATGCAGCCGCTTACAAACCAACAGACAGACGGATACAGACATTCACACAGTTTAGTCACTAACCCATGCATTCAGTAAGATACATTTAATCACTCACTTGTAGAGTCAGTCACTCACGTACTAAATCATCCATTCAGACACTTATACACCCACTCATTCTTCAATACGCCTTTCCCTATATATATTAAACATATTTAAACTTTACAGAAACACACAGTCACTGGATGATGTCATCAGTGATGCCATTTGAGATGTCATCAGTGATGTCATCAGTGATGTCACTGACCATGTCATGAGTGATGTAATATGTGACGTCATCAGCAGTGCATTATGGGCGCGAGTTATAGTTAGCTGAACTAACTATAACGGGGGAATTTCTATGGTTTTGTACGAGTGAAATGTCCAACTAACTATAACTGTCCCTAAAACCTATGGTTTTTTCAGTGAATATATATATATATATATATCGCTAACTCCGCAGCTGAGCAGCAGTAACTCCTCCTCGTCACCTCCACAACCAGCACGGACACGGACCAGCAAATAAGTGCAAAATGTATTTGTTAATTATATGCCGCCATAACGTTTCGGCTCGTCCGAGCCTTGTATATATATATATATTATCTACTGGCGGTCGCCAGTAGATAGTTTTAGTTAGGACTTAGTTTCCATAGGAAAAGCATTTTTTCTTTTCCCAATAACTTTGGCGCCGGATGCCGAATCTTCGCAAAATTTTCAAAACTAGTGGGGTGCTCCGGTCAGCTCCTATCCTGAAAGTGGGGTGATTCATCAAGTGGGGGCCGAGAAAAAAGGGGGGTCCCAAAACGCGTTTTCCCCATGTTATTTCCCATAGGAAACTTTAGACACGGCTACAGCCCTGTTGGACTTGGCCCTTTTTCCCAGAAATTTTTCGCTTTTCCCCCCTAGCCTATGTATTTTACCCTGTGTGTAAAATGTAAAAGAGCACTACTATGTAATGGTGTCACTGTCACTTTTAAAATGGACGCCATTCCTGCCTGCCTATGTGCCGCCTGACCGAATTGAGTGGCGGTCTAGTTGTTGTTTCCCAGCACTCCCAGCTTTTGGAGGGAAACCTGGCAGCCAGGGTGCTCTACACCTCCCCTAAACCAGTTAAGACCGGTTCCCCAGGGAACCTTCCAGAAGCTTCCAGCCCTTTCTGGTAGGTGGGGTGAGGGGCATATATATAGGGGGGCTGTGCTGCCATGTGCTCAGTACAGAGTCAGACAAGAGTCAGTCCAGACAGTGAAGGGGAACTCTGCCAGGAGGTACCGCCACATTGGGCCTGTGTGCTGACCCCTGTGCCCATCTGCACCCCTCTGTCGTCCCCAGGGCCAGTAAAAGGGACCCTGCCGGAGTGGAGGCTGCGGTGCTGGCAGGATTGCCACCATACTGGAGGATGACCGTTCCGAGGAGCTGCTGCTTCAGTACTGGTGAGCCGCCCTGCTAGCCTCTGATCTCGCCCTGCACTACTTGTCCCCTGGCCTCTAGCGCCTAGTGAGCGCCATATTTGGACTGCCTGCACCCTAGCGCCTGGGGAGCACTATATCTACGGTGCCTGAAGAAGTGCTGTGACCTTAAAGCGCTGTGACCTGAAAGCGCTGTATGCTGCCCAAGCGCTGTGCTACCCCGAAGCGCTGCGTGCCTGAAGAAGCGCTGTGATCTTAAAGCGCTGTGACCTGAAAGAGCTGTATGCTGCCCAAGCGCTGTGCTACCCCGAAGCGCTGCGTGCCTGAAGAAGCCCTGTGATCTTAAAGCGCTGGGACCTGAAAGCGCTGTATGCTGCCCAAGCGATGTGCTACCCAGAAGTGCTGCTTGCCTGAAGAAGTGCTGTGCCCTGAAGAAGCGCTGTGTAAGGCATCACCACTGCGGCCCCTGTGCGCTGTGAGGAGGTCAAGCGCTATGAGGGAGGAAGCGCTGTGAGTCCCTGTCGCCGCCGCGACCGCAGCGCTGTGCTGCCACGTGTCCCGAGGAGATCCCGGAGTGGGGGATCCCCCTGAGCTTTGCCTGCAAGCGGGTGCCCACCACGCGTGTGTGCCGCCACGTGGTGCTAATCAAATCAACGGGAGCCCACCCCGTGGTTTTTATACTAATTAGACAGGAGCCTACCCTGTATTGTGCCCGCACTGTGGAGTTGCCCAAGCTCACCGCCGCGACCGCGGGGTCGCCGAAGAAGGAAGAGCTGTGCCGCGATCACCGCTGCAACCCGGGCGCCGCTCAGACCAGAGGAAGCGGAGGCCCGAATCACCGCCGAGGCCCCTGCGCTGGAATCCGGAGAAGTGTGGCCAGGTTCACCGCCGCGGCCCAGGCGCTGCAAGAGAGAAGCCGCGATCCGGACCAGGCCGCGTGGGGCCTATCGCGTGGTGAAGCCGTCGCCAAGCAACAGGGACGCCGGCCGCGTCATAGGCCGCGCCCCCAGGAGCCGCGCTGGGATTGGCTCCTGCTGCCTGCAGCCTACGGAGGCCCGGGGCCTGCCTGTGTCAGCGCGGGAGGGACGGGGAACGCCGGAAGCCGTCCGGAGCCTCGTGTGCTCCGCATTTAAGTCCCGGGGCCCAGGAAGGGGCCCGGGTGAAGCCAAGGGAGGTGCTGCGGTCGGCGGGGCTCCCGTGAGGTGAGGGAGAGCCCCCGTGTGGTCGCGCCGGCAGCCCGGACGTGAAGGAGCTGCCCGGCGTACAAGCAGCCCCCTCTGCAGGAAGCCTGGTGAGTGCGGGCGGAGGTTGGAAACCAGCAGTGCCACGTGTTGGGGGCATTCGTGACTCTAGAGTCCAAGAGAAGGGGCTCTAACGGTAACGGCGTTGACTGGCCTGATCTACTTTACTCAGCTGCCCCGCAGGACAGTGGGCAGCTGCAACGTCCTTGGACAGGGTTAGGTGGAAGGCCATGATGTTCCGGGGTATATCCCCTGTGTTATGCCAATGTGTTTATGCCTCCATTCTCAGATGTTTCTCGCCCCAATCTGATGTGGTTAGGCTGTTGGTGTTCTGACGAATACTCATGCTCCTATGCTAATCTGGTTCCTGCCCCTAATTGTTAATCCTGGGGTGTTGAGAAACGTGGGTTTATGCAAACTAGCTTACCTTGATGTTGAATGCCCACCAGGGATGTTGCCCTAATGAAAGGAAATAAGAAATGTTTCCCCTGCTCATTGCGTTCCTGTAGCCAGTCTAAACTGAATTGAATCTGCCTAAATGTATTGAGCCTCAGTGTTAACCTGCTCTGCATTATCTACAGGGTTGAAGGCCTACCTGCTTTAAAGGTCGCTATAGGATTGAATGTACCTACATGCATTGAGCCTCCTGAAGTACTTGCTCTGAGCTAAATGTACCTATGTTGAATGCTACTTGCACTAGGGCACCCACTGTGCTGAATGTGGTTACGCCTAGGCTGACACAGGTTCCTCATTACCTCTAGTGTTTTATGCCTACCTGCATCTGCTTTCTGATTAACTGAATGTGCCTGAATAGGCGGTTGTTTATGCTCGTTACTGCCCTGCATTACCTGCAGTATTACTCACAGCACATGTAACTGAACGAAGTA